>JZKD02S2309902.1:58552-112303 GCA_000966675.3 Picea glauca | reverse complement strand
AAATATAACTAATTCAATATTTCCATACTTAAATGATCCAAACTTATTGAAACTAAAGAAAGGGTAAGACTTAGTACCTACAAGACAAATAGGCAATCTTTGAAGCTTATGTAAATGATGTAAAATATAAGTAAATGTATAGTCAAATAGGACAAAATAAATTAAAACCCGAGGAAAGAATGTCTTTTTGAGAAAATGAAAAGATTTTTTTTTTTAGGAGAATGCCACAAGAAAAAGTCTTCCCTCACCCCCTAGCTCTCCCTATTTCTTCATTTAATTTCACTCTCAATGGGTCTTTTTGGCCAAAGGATAAAGAGACATAAAATTTCAGGAGAATATTGTAGCAGAGATTGTCGAGATCAAAAAATATTTATCCACATTCAAAGATAAATTTGTGTTCATTGTCATTGATTGCTATGTTACTATTGCGAAATTTATTTGTATGAATGCACATATCGAAGATAAAATCCATTCATTATTCATGGTATGGAAGATAACAGATTAAAAAGAATAGAAGGAATTCACATCTTCTATAGTTATTTGCAATAGCTAGGAATTCTAGTTCAACCATCTAATGGCTTCATTCAAATCAATGGTTGGTATAATTTCACTGTTCCAATTTTATTGCTAAGTTTCCATTTTCAAGTTCTTAGTTTTGGAAATGCGTCAATATTCTTGGTTGTTGGGATTTTCCTTTGGTGATTTTCCTTTCCTCGGAGTTGTTCTCTCTTTGAGAAATTTAATTATTGATGGGTCGACTTTCGTGTTGCCTGCGTAATTTTCTCTCTCTTTTTAGAGTGTTGGAATTACTATATAATTGAACCAAAATATATAACTATAATTGCGTATAAACAAATATATCTTCAAAAGAAAGTGTACTTATTTTCATCCTAAGGCTTCGTCTTGGCTATAAGTTATCCTTCCATTATATTCTTTTATTGAGGCACTTAAGATATTAAAATAGAAACAAATTTAATTTAATTTACAAAATTCAATCATACATACTATTTTCCTCTTCTTCTATTAAATTCTCTATCTTCTCCTTTATAGGGGTTAGTGATCCAGATTATTTTTGGCATGAAATGAGAGTGGAGATATAATAAAGCAATGTACACAGATATCTCAGATATATAATAATCTAACAGAAATGTATCGGATATGCAACCATAAACACAAAGATAAAGTAATACACAATTTTCTATTAATGAGCGAAAATGTACAAAGACTGTAAAAATACAGAGTGAAAGACTCGCTAGAATGGTGGAATCTTATCTCTAAGAAGAGATGTGTCTGATACTTGCATTTACAAGAAGATGATTTTACAATGAGGATCCAAAGGCCTTTTTATCATAAATAAAATCCAAAACCATAACCTCGGAAGATGAAAAGCCAACAGTTTTGTGGACCCCATTTTGGGTAGTTTGGTTTATCAACTTCCCGGGGGCGTAACTTTGGCATACGACCTTCGTTTTGGATGCACAATAGCTCGTTGGAAAGCCATAGTCGAAGAGATTCATTTTGAGGGCTCAATTGGAGCCTTTGGATACCATTGAGAAGCTTGATCCCGAAAAAACTTCATTTAGGCCCTCAAAATCGTCCCGGAAGTTAAAAACTGCTAAAAATACTAAATTACCAAAATTGCCAGCAACCTGTTTTGAGAAAATTGGAAAAGATGGGTGGCCAATGATATGCACCTAGATCAATCCTCACTCCTTAGGAAGCAATGGTCTCCATTGCGTTGAGGGCCTGGGGGAGAGGGAAAATCGTTTGTTGAATCTTCATCTTGATGAGCTCCTTGCCTTGTTGGAAAAGTTGCACTGCTTAGCTTATTGAAGGTTTTCATGAACCTGTGGTTGGAAGGGTTGGATATTTTTAACCAGTCTTGATACATGAGATTCATATGTGCAAAATGAATATTTACACTTTGCTGCAATATTTTCGACTTGCTTCTATCGGATAGAAGGTGCTTGGACTGAGGCTGTAGTGGTGTTCTTTTGTTCACACTTTTAACAGACTGTGAAGAAGCAGAATTTTGTAGTATGATATACTACATTGCGAAACTGTTTAGGTGGGACAGTAGTCGGAATTACCTCTCGTATCCTGTAGATATGAACCCCTAGAGTAAGAAGGACACTACAGGGTCAAGACCTATAAATAGCATGGGGCTTCCACATATATTGTTGGCCCAAGAGAACATCGCAAATATCCAAGGGGGTGAAATCACATAATACATCATCCTTGAAGGGTTGGATGCTGTATGAAAATCAACACTACTGGCTGAAACGAAGATCTCATCCCTGGTGAAGCCACCCAATGCTTTATGGTTGTGGATGTGGTGTTGTCAACAATCCCAACTATTTGACAACCTCTGCTGAGATGAGGTTCTTCTGGCTTATACTATCAACAATAAAATGAAACGGGGTCCCCTTCACCCACATCTATGAATGAAAAACGTGCTCCCCCTCTTCAGAATATGTTGGTTCTTCTGGTTGAATTGTTGTGGTCGCAACAATAGCAGTGGGGTCTGTGTCGATGACATGTCTTCTATCGATATTTTAAGAATCAAATTCTGAATCAGCGTTCGGATCCTTGTATTTTATCTCGTCCACCAATGACTGTTTTGAACGACATTCATCGGTGTTGTGCTAGGGAATTTTGTGGAAATCACACCATTATTAACAGTCCTTCTTTGTCTTTCCGTGACCCTTATTTTCCTATGGATTGGACTAGTTTTTGGGATGTTGTTTGTTAGGTATGTCTTTATCATACTTTGGTTGTTGTAGATTTGCAGACCCAAAATCTCATTTGTTCTGTTTCTTAAACTTCTGCGTTATTTTAAAAACATATCGATAAGTAGAACCGAGTGATGAGATGTCCAAAAAATCCATTTTAGTTTGGATGTATCTATGTAGAGCCCCACGATATTTCAGAACCAAATGTCATTCAGAGTCTTTGATACCTAGCTTGGTGTGCAAGGTATAGAAGGTATTGATGAATTCTAGAACTTCTTGGCTCCTCTCTTCTTGCAGTGTGGTCCATCTCATGTATTGGTCCTCATAGTTGCTAACAGGGTAATATTGTTCCTTTACCGCTTCTACAAAAAAATCCCAAGTGGGATATCGGCCCCATATATTCCAGACTCCTCTATGGAAATTCGCTCCTAGTAAGTTTCCCACCAATGGTTGACATGGGGGAGAGCCTTAAGGAGTGCAAAGGTGATATTTTCCCCTTTAGAGAAATTATGAACAAAGAAATAACCCTCTAGCAGATTTAACCATTTTTCTAGGGCATCTAAATCTATCTGTCCTTCAAATATGGGAATATAAAAATTAACTTGTACCTTGAAAGGAAAGATTCCTCCAAAGCGACCACTTGATGAAGGCACACCTTTTTTTATTGACGGGAGTTGAAGGATGTGGGAAAAACTCTCCATCGTTTTGTCCCTCCGTTGAGTGAGAGCTTGCTCAAGCAACAGATTAATAGAATTGTCTTCTATGCCATTTTTATTTTCTTTCTCCATGGAGGGTTTATTTCATGTGAGAGAGCAATTGTATTCAATAGAGACAATATTGAGACCCAACTTTCTATACTTGGACCTCATCAAGGACATGCACTGAAAAACGATCAAGAGCAACATAATCTAATACCACTAATCCAGATTATTTTCGGCACAAAATGAGAGTAGAGATATAATAAAGAAATGTACAAAGATATATCGGATATCCAATAATATAACATAAATGTATCAAATATGAAACCATAAACACAAATATACAATAATACACAATTTTCTATTAATGAGCGAAAATGTACAAAAACTATAAAAATATAGAGTGAAAGACTCGCTAAAATGGTGGCAGCTTATTTCTGAGAAGAGATGTGTCTATTTCTTGCATTCACAAGAAGATGATTTTAAAATGAGGCTCCAAAGGCATTTTTATCATAAATAAAATCCAAAACCATAACCCTAGAAGATGAAAATACAGTAGTTTTGTGGACCCCGTTTTGGGTATTTTGGTGTATCAACTTCCTGGGGGCATAACTTTGGCAAACGATCTCTGTTTGGAGCGCACAATAGCTTGTTGGAAAGGAATCATCAAGGATATTCATTTTGGGGGCTCAGTTAGAGCCTACAACTATCATTGAGAATTTTGATACCCAAAAATGTTCATTTAGGCCCTCAAAATGGCCCCGAAAGTTAAAAACTGCTAAAAATAGTAAATTACCAAAATTGCCAGAAAATTGTTTTGAGTCAGTTGAAAAAGGTGGGTGGCCACCGATATCCACCTAGATCAATCCTCCCTCATTAGGAGTAAATTTTCTCCATTGCATTGACTGTCTGGGGGAGAGGGAAAATCGTTTGTTGAATCTGCATCTTGATGAGCTACTTGTCTTGTTGGAGAAGTTGTGTTGCTTAGCTTGTTGAAGGTTGTCACAAACCTGTGACTGGAAGGGTTGGACATTTTTAACTAGTCTGGATACATGATATTCTTGTGTGTAGAAGGAATCTTTACACTTTGCTGCAATCTTTCCAACCTGCTTCTGTTGGATAAAATGTGCTTGGACTAAGGCTGCAATGGTGTTCTTTTGTTCACGCTTTGAAATGACTGTAAAGAATATGAATTTGGTAGTATGAGATACTACCTTGTGGTACTGTTTAGGTGGGACAATAGTCAGAATTACCTCTGGTATCCTATAGAGATGACCCCCAGAGTAACAATGACACTACGTGGTTGATACTAATAAATAACATGGCGCTTCCACATATATGGCTGGCCCAAGAGAACATCACAGACATCCAAGGGGGAAACATCAAATAATACCTTGTCCTTGAAGGTATAGATGTCATATGAAAATAAACACTGTTGGCTAACATAAACATCTCGTCCCTGATGAAGCCACCCTATGTTGTATGGCTACAGGTGTGGTGTTGTCGACAATCCCAACTGTTTGATGACCTCTACTGAGATGAGGTTCTTCTGGTTTTGACTATCAACAATAAAATGCAGCGGGGTTCCATTCACCCACATCTGTGAATGAAAAAGGTGCTCCCCCTCTTCAGAATTTGTTGGTTCTTCTGGTTGAATTGTTATGGTTGTGACAATAGCAGTGGGGTCTACATCGATTATCTGTATTCGATTAGTATTTTCATAATCAAATTCTAAATTAGGGTTCAGCTCCTTATCTTTTATCACATCCACCAATGGTTTTTTTGTGCAAAATTAATTGGTGTTGTGCCAGGGGATTTTGTGGAAATCACACCATTTTCTAGTGTCCTTCATCTTTTTGTGAGCCTTATTTTCTTGTGGCTTGGAAAAGTTTTTGGGATGATGTTTGTTAGGATTGTCTTTATCATACTTTGGTTGTTACGGATTTGCAAACCCAAACTCCAACTTGTTCTGGTGCTTAAACTTCTCCTCAATTTTAACAACATTGATAATCATAATCGACTGATGAGATGTCCAGAAAATCCATTTCAGTTTGGATGTATCTTTGTAGAGCCCCATGGTATTTCATCACCAAATGTCGTTCAGAATATTTGATACCCATCTTGGTGCACAAGGTATGGAAGGTATTGGTGAACTCCAGAACTGCTTGGCCCCTCTCTTGCTGCAATGTGTTCCATATCATGTATTGGTCCTCATAGTTTCCAATAGGGTAATATTGTTCCTTTATCGCATCCACAAAAAAATCCCAAGTGGGCTCGACCCCATATATTCCAGACTCCTCTATGGAACTTTTCTCCGAGTAAGTTTCCCACAAATTTTTGACATGGGGGAGAGCCTTAATGAGTGCGAAGGTGATATTTCCCTGTCGGAGAACATATGAAAAAAGAAATAACCCTCTAGAAGATTTAACCATTTTTATAGGGAATCTGCATCTATCTATCCTTCAAATATGGGAATATAAAAATTAACTTGTACCTTGAAAGGAGAGGTTCCTCCAAAGTGTCCACTGGATGAAGAAACACCTTTTTTTATCGACAAGCGTTGAAGGACATGGGAAAATCTCTTTGTCGTTTCGTCCCTTTGTCATGTGAGACCTTGCTCAAGCAAAAAATTAATAGAATCGTCTACTCTGTCGTTTTTATTTTCTTCTACCAGGGAGGGTTTCTTGGGCATGAGAGAGTGATTGTATTCAAGAGAGACAATATCGATACCCAACTTTATATACTCGGACCTCATCATGGACATGCACTGAAAAATGATTAAGAACAACCTGCTCTGATACCAGTGATCCTGATTATTTTTGGTATGAAATGAGAGCGGAGATATAATAAATAAATGTACAGAGATATCTCAGATATCCAATAATATAGCATAAATGTATCAGAGATGCAACCATAAAAACAGAGATATAGTAATACACAATTTTCTATTAATGAGAGAAAATGTACAAAGACAGTAAAAATACAGAGTGAAAGACTCGCTAGAATGGTGGAAGCTTATCTCTGATAAGAGATGTGTTCATTGCTCGCATTTGCAAGAAGATTATTTTACAATGAGGCTCCAAAGGCCTTTTTATCATAATGAAAATCCAAAACCCTAACCTCGGAAGATGAAAATCCATGAATGTACCATTCTCTTTGATGTTCCTCATGGATTGGATGTGCTAACCTCCCTATAACATCTTCAAACTTTTGTCTTTATTCCTAGGATGATTCACCTTCGCTTTGTTGGATTTCGCGCAACTCAGAAAGAGGCTTTTGTTATGACTGAGGTAGCTTAAACTCTGCTATGAACCTTGTTCATACCTGGCCAAGTGTGAATGCTTGACCTTGAGTTCTTGGCACTTCTGGCTCAATAATATTCATGTACCATTTGAGAGCATGGCCTATCAAGGTAGTATGGAACTCAACCAACTTATTCACATCCGGAGTCCCTTTAGATCTCCATATTTCTTTGCACAAGAACCAGTGTTGCTCCACATATTCATCTCCCTTACTCCATAATTTTGGGTATTGGGAAAGCGAACCTCCTGCGTGACCATCCATTGCTGATATTGGTGCTCCTATCAAAATGAAACCTAATGGTCATATTTACAATCTATCAGGGGATCCCAATATCATCCTTGTACTTGCACTTCCTGGTTGTGACTGACTAACTAATTGTACTGGAACAGAACTAGCATAAGAGGGTAGTATCGAACTTACCACTTATATATAATACACTTGGGGTATGGGAGATTTGGGGTGGTTTTATTTGATCCGGGGAGTCTCATTTTCTTCCTCTTGAGTGGTCTCTTCAGCCGAATTCCTGATCTTTCCTGTCATCAGGGTTGAATCTTCTCTTTCCTATTCAAGATCCATGTTGGCTTCCTTCTCCCTTGCTTCTACACCTTCTCCTTCTTATCCACCCTCCTGGGGACTTCTTTCTCTTTGTTCTTTTCTCTCACTTAATCTTTGGCTAGCCAATCTTATTTGTCTTCTCATCTTCCGCAACTCCTCCATCTGTCTTTCCTCTACTTCTCCTGGTCCGACTTCTTTCCGCAACTTCTCAGACTATTTTGTTGCTTTCTCGATATTTTCACACCACCACTTCTCAACTATGGCGACTCTTTTCAAAGCTCGCTCATCTCTTGAGTCCATTTCTTGTTGTTTCCATTTCTTATCAAATATCCCTTCCCCTCTCTCAGGACACGAATCTACCCCAACCTCACCCTACCCCAAGTGAGGGTGTTTACACTGCCATCTCATTCGAGAACATAGTCAACATCTCTTCTTACATCAAGAAAAATTTAATCCACAGGGGGATTTCTCTCAGCAGTCTTCCCCTTGCGTCTTTCTTGAAATCCACTTCCGCTCGTGAAAATTTTTGGTGATTATCAAATGAAAACTCAATAATGTATCCTTTTGATGTGGTATTGACCCAAAAATCAATCGCTCGCGTGACTGGGCAATCCAACCAATGAAGTGATGCAATATTTTCTGTATCCCAAGTATAGGTCCTCTTGACTCGTTCTTGGAACTCTAGATCTTCTTGGAGCCTATTTATCTAGTGGAAAAGTTCTTCTGGGAACTTAACCCAGAATATCACGCATTGGTCGCTCGATCTTTCTGAGTAAAAGATTCCCTCATGAGTATCTTCCACATATTTTCTTTTCATCTTTGCTTCTTTCCATATGAAGGAGTCACATTTTCTTTCCCACCATTGGTTAATATTATATCTGTGAATCCACGAAAGCATCCTCCCTACAGGTTCCCTTTTAACACAGTTCCCAACAACGAAACCATTTTGTTGGCGCAATATTGATAAGACCAGGGTCCTTCTCAGGTTACCAATAAAAGGTACTGAGTAGTATAGAGTGTTGGAATTTTCATCTCCTTTGAAGACAAGAAGTATCACCTGAAGAACTGCTGAGACAAATGGATAGGGAAGGGCAAGTAAAATAGTTAGGTGGGTTCACAGAACCTTCAAGATTCATCCTGATCTTGCACAAGACATCTAACTACAGAACAAATCTGAACTCATATATGTAAGAACTGAAGCTACTTATGTTGCAGAAAAGCATTCAAACATAGAGACATCATGTGGAACTTATGAGCCATAAATAAGTACTATAAAGATACAATGCATAAGGATAAACACAGAAAGACACAACATATTTTGAAATTTTGGATCCTACTTCATATATTATCTTCAGATCTTTCTCAATTATAATCTCAGAGATACACAATAGTGCTCTGTTAGAGACTTGTGGATCTGGACACATGTTGTAGAGATCTAATTCCCAAAATGGTGTACATATTACATTACTGAACTCAAAATATGACTCCTCAACAGTCAACAACAACTATTACATCAACCTAATAGCAAGGGAAGGATCGAACCGAAACCTTTTACAATCACAATCGAACCATTTTACAATCACATTCATCCCTGTATATAAGCTAAGTCATGTCTTCTATCTTTGTCTTGCATGCTTTGTTGTTCTGTTGCAACGACTTTTTCTTTGTTGGCGTTGCGTTCTCCTTTTCGCAACTGATTTTTGTTACTTCTCCTTGCTCTATTGTCCATCTTATTTTGTAGCTTCCGCAACTCATACTAAGCCAAAACTAGGGCTGTAGTCCTTCTTGCACAACTCCTTATCCAAAAACGAAGGGCCCAACAGTTTGCAAATTTCATTTACATGAAGGATGACTTTGACTATGAATCAGTCCTAAGACTATGTGCATGTGACTTGACATGACTCCATGGTTAAACATTTTCTATATGTTATTAAGAATCATTTATACAAAAACTACTTTCTAATACCAGACATTTATAGACTGAAAATGTTGTCGACTGGAATTGGAAAGAAACTGATCTCATGAGTGAGGGACCGACTTGTTGGAATATGTAATTACAAGTCGTTAAGATATTCATGTCATCGTTGATTTGTCTATCAGTCATTTTTTTAGTATTTTTTCAGTCAAATGAAATATTAGTCAAATAGTCTGATAGTTTGTAAGTGAAAGGTCACACATTTACTCAAAATTCAGTCGATAAGAAGGAAGTTATAAATGGATTCGATTTGTATCTTCTCGAGCTCTGGTAAGTGGTTGAAGAGTAAGTCGAATTAATGACAATATTTAATGTTGAGTCTGTCTTAGCTCCTGTAGGAAGTCTTACTCTATGTCTATATAAGTTCGAGTCTCTTAGTTAGTCGATGATGCTAAAGAGGAGAAATTGATGCATAGAGAATAAGGAAAGAGGTAGAGAGAACCAACAACAACTGAAGAGTCGACAGAAGAAGTCAATGGAGCCGAAGTTCATCTTTGTCATTATATTTTGTATTCACGCACAACATCGAAGTTCATTAATATCAAGAATTTGTGTATTGACAAGTTTCTGTCTTATTTCTGATTTTATGTGCTAAGCATAGCACTATGTTATTCCACATTTATAAATCATTTCATTAAGTGCGTGTATTCACAACGTGCAACAAACTAAGAAGCCTGTTCACTACACAATGGTCTTGAGAACTCTGTCATGTAGCCTGTTTAGTGCATAGTATTTTAAACTGCGTTGCATAGAGTAGACTGCATGCACGATCGATCCAAAATCCAAGATCTGGTATCAGAGCAGGTTCTATCAGAACAAGTCTGTTAGAGAAGAAATTATGTTTAAAGTGAAATATGGCTTCTACCTCAAATCTGCAACCTCCCACTTTTGTAGGAAAGAATTATGAGATGTGGTCCTTGACCATGAAGTCCTTGTTCCTAGGTCAATATGTATGGGAAATAGTCAAGAATGGCTATGTGGAACAAGTATATCAGGCAACATACAATGCCCTCACACAAGCTGAGATAGATTTCTTGAAAGATCAAAGAAAGAAGGATGGAAAGGCATTTTTTTACATACATCAAGCCACACATGAGAGAATAATTCCAAGAGTTTCATCAACAAAGAAAGCCAAGGAAGCATGGGACACATTAAAAACATCTTATTAGGGTATGGACAAAGTAAAGACTCCAAAACTGCAGATTCTTAGAAGAATTTTTGAAACCATGCCAATGAAATATTCAGACACAGTAGATTCATTCTACACCCACGTCATTGGACTGATAAATCATATTAAGTCTGACGGTGAAACCATAGAAGACATAAAATTTGTTGAGAAGGTACTTAGGAGTCTTCCTCCTAAGTTCGATATCCTTGTTGTGACTCTAGAAGATAGAAAAGACTTGAGTCAATTCAGTCTAGATGAACTGAAAGCTTACCTCATCAATCATGAACACAGGTTGAATAGGTCAAATATGTCATTATAGAATGCATTTTCCATGCAATCATCTATAATTTGTGGAAGAGAGATAACTCTAGAGGTAGAGGAAGAAGTTCCGACAGAAGTGGATGCAATAGAAATCGTAGAAATACTAGTGGAAGAGGCCAAAACCTAAGTACCAGTGAGTCAAGTTGTCAAAGAACTGACAAATCAAATATTTAATGTCAATACTGTAAAAAGTATGGAAATTATGCATATGAGTGCATAGAGAGACAGTACAATCAGAAAAATCAAAGTCAAGATCAATCACACAACGCAAATAACCAAACTCTCCCTATGTTTATGGCGTGCGTTGCAGTTGTGCCTAGCGCAGTAGAAATGCCTAATATAGTGTCACCCGTTGAGTGCAATGTTGATCAAGAAAGTCCATATGATCTAGGTGGATATTGGTGGCCACCCGCCTATTCCACTTGGACCCCCACCATTGTTTCTTTTCATTTTTCAGTTTCCGCACAGTTTACTATTTTTAGCAGTTTTTCGGGTCTTGAACTTTCGGAGCCATTTTGAGGCCTTAAACAACACTTTTTGGGAAAATGGGGAGGAAAGTGGATCTTAGATCCAGGTTTCTCACCCAAAATTTATAGTCCTCGGATATATCTTTCTAACGAGGTATAGAACGCGTCAAACGGAAGAAGGGGAATAGACGTCCCCGGGAAGTTGATGTACCAAATTACCCAAACGGGGCCCATAGTCTTGGCGTTTCATCTCCTAGGGTTAGGTCTTTGTATGTTTAGGGTTTTCCATTGTTTCTCAATAATAATAGGACTTCAAGCCTCATTGTAACAGAGTTTAGAGGCCAGTAGCCGCCACATCTCTTCTCAGAGATAAGCTACCAGCGCCCTAGCTAGTTTATTTCCATTCTGTCTGTAAGCATATTTCAGTCATTTATTATTAATGAAATGAAGTCTTATTTCCGCTGCATCTCTGTGTTTATGTGTATTTATATATTTCATTGTGTTCCTACATAAATCCATATTAGTGGTATCAGAGCGGTCTACTCATTCTCAATCCTTCTTTGCATGTCCCCAATGAGATCGGGGTATAAGGAGTTGGGGCTCGATCTGGTTGAACCTTTGCAAGATCAGCCTCGCAAACCCCGATGACCACCCATGGGGAAAGAAAATAAAGATGAGGGAGTAGTAGATCCTATCAAAATGTTGCTCGAGGAGGCCCTCGAGAAAAAAAGGAACGCGATGATGGACAACTTTGCCCAGATTCTTCAACGGATTCCGACTGGCGGCGCATCGACATCCAAAATCCACTCTGGAGGCGCCACTCCTTTTAAGGTACAAGTAAACTTTGAAATTCCCATATTTGACGGCCAAATAGATGCAGATGTCGTAGATAGATAGTTGAATCTGTTAGAAGGATATTTCTTGGTTCATGACTTTTTCGACCGAGAAAAGATTATTTTCGCACTCCTCAAAGCCACCCGCCATGTCAAGGACTGGTGGGAAACCTACTCGGAGCAAGAGGGCGAGGGAGAACCCTCTTTGTTCTTGGCCGCACCCACTTGGAATTCTTTCCGAGATGCCATCAAGGAACAATATTATCCTGTGGGGAGCTATGAGGACAAATACATACAATGGACTGCGTTGCGGCAGCAAAGGGACCAAGATGTGCATGAGATGACGAATCTGTTTCATACCCTACGCACAAAGTTGGGTATCAAAGATTCAGAGAAACATTTGGTGTTAAAGTTCTGCAGTTGTCTGCACAGATACATTTAGGAGGAAACGGAGTTCCTCGACATCTCCTCGCTTGGTGTGGCATACCGATATGTTGCCAAGATTGACAAAAAGTTCAAATAGAAGAAGCGAGACTTTGGGTCTGCAAATCAGAAGCAAGGGAAGGGTACTCCCAAACCGCAGAACAAAGGACCAAGCCAAGGTGGGGCAGCCCAGGACAACCCGCCAAAGACACAAGCAAAGAACAACACTACGAAGCCAAAAAAGGACACGGGGAAGTGGTGTGAGTTCCATAAGAGCTCCACTCACAACACAAGTGAGTGTCAAGCCAAGCAGTCACTGGTAACCGAGTTGAAGGCTTTTGAATCAGATGCATGCTCTGACTCTGAATAAGAACTTGACAAGGGGAATGACAGGGGGAAGCAGATTATCGATGCAGAGCCCAACGCCACTCTTGCCACCACGAAGATCTACAAGGAGGAACCAGAAGATCCAGAGGAGGCAGAGCGTCTCTTCCATTCCAAGATGTGGGTAAAGGGTTCCCCGTTGCAGTTCATTGTCGACAACAGGAGCCAGAAGAACCTCATCTTGGTAGAGGTCGTGAAACAACTGGGCTTGCTGACCATAGCACACCCACAACCATACACCATCGGGTGGTTGCACCAAGGACGGGACCTCCGCGTCAGTCAACAATGTCACCTTCCCTACAACATCAAGCCCTTCATAGATGAGGTATTTTGTGACATTGCTCCTCTTGATGTTTCTAATGTATTATTAGGCCAATTGTACTTGTGGAAGCGACATGTTGTGTATGAGTCCAGGCCTCGTGTTGTTATTATCGCTTTGGGCAATAAGTTGTACAGGATATCAGAGATAGCACCACCTACCACCATCTCTTTGGTTACTGCAAAACAATGAAGTAAGCTCATTTCCAAAACCAGGAAATTTGTTTTCCTGATGATCTGCCCTCAAGGAAAGAGGAATACTATGGCCATGACCTCTAGACAGGGCCCCGCTGGACGAAAACAACAGATGGATAAGGTCATGGAGGAGTACAAGGACATCCTTACCTCGCCGCAGGGGTGCCTCTACACTGTCAGGTCAAGCACCCCATCGATAGGACCCCAGGTGCACCGCTTCCCAATGGACCCATCTACCGGCACTCTGTCCTAGAGAATGACGAAATCAAGAGGTAGATTCAGGAGCTGTTGCAGAAAGGTCACATACAACTGAGTTCATTGCCCTGTGGGAGCCCGATCATATTGGTGCAGAAGAAGGATAGGACTTGGAGACTCTACATTGACTATCGGGCACTGAACAAGATCACTGTCCAGAATAGGTACCCGATCCCACAGATTGATGACCTTCTGGACCAACTCAAGGGGGAAAAATATTTCAGCAAGTTCGAATTGAATTATGGGTATCACCAAGTACCAATCGAACCCTCTGATGTGTGGAAGACTGCATTCAAATCCAAGGAGGGCCTGTTCGAATGGTTGGTCATGCCTTTCGGGTTGACGAATGCCCCTGCAACCTTCATGAGGCTAATGAAAAACATCCTACATCCATTCACCAACTCATTTGTAGTGGTGTACTTGGATGACATTCTGATCTTCAACCAGACTTGGGAAGAGCACCTCCACCACATCCGACAGGTCCTCCAAACACTACGACAACACAATTTGTGTGCCAATTTGGAGAAATGCACTTTTGGCATAACCCAGGTTCAGTATCTGGGATACATTATTGATGAGTAGGGGGTGCATGTGGGTCCAACAAAGATCAAATTCATTCAGGATTGGCCAGCCCCAACCACCCTAACAGAGCTCCGCATCTTTTTAGGTCTTGCCAATTTCTACCGCAGGTTTGTGTTGGGATTCTCTCATATCACTTGGCCCTTGAGTCAAGTCACCAAGGGAGGAGCTAAAGCAAAAAATTTTTGGTCCGAGTCTCAACAGAAGGTGTTCGGGGAGTTGAAGTATTGCCTCTACTCTGCACCAGTGCTCACATTACCAGACTTGCAAAAACCATTTGAGATCGAGACAGATGCCTCTGACTATGCTATTAGGGCAGTCCTTACTCAACATGGGCATCCAATGGCATATCACAGTGAGACACTTTCTGACACAGTCCGAAATTATCCCACTTATGACAAAGAAATGTATTCCATTGTCTAGGCTTGTTGGCAATGGAAGCATTACATTTTGGGAAAGGAAACAGTCATCCACACAAACCACTGACCCTTGCAGTTCATACAGACACAACGTAAGTTGCAGAATGATCGCCATCGGAAGTGGTCCACATACTTGCAACAATTTCATCTGAACATTAAGTACAAAAAAGGTAGCACCAATAATGTTGCAAACTGCCTTAGTCGACCACCCATTGTGGCGCTAACCACTATGCTCAACTCTTGTGGGCACGAGACTTCTGATTGGCCGCTTCTCTACACAAGTGATCTAGAATTCGGCTACACATACAATACACTCTTGGAGGGTAAGCAAGTTCCCAATTTTCACCTCCAGGATGCCCTGCTTTGTCACCTGGGACACCTTTGTGTTCCTTCAAGCGAGCGTTCCAAGATGATTTGGGAGGCGCACTACAATTGGGTCATTGGGCATTTCGGGGTCGAGAAAACCGTGACAGTACTGCAAAAGTATTTCTATTGGCCGAACCTTCGGCAAGATGTCAGGAAGTACATCAAGTCCTGCACTTCTTGCGCCATTGCCAAACCGACCATCAAGAAGAAAGGCCTCTATACTCCGCTTCCTACCCCCAGTCGACTTTGAAAATCCATCTCTATGGATTAAATGTTGGGCCTTCCTTCTACTAAGCATGGCAATGATTGTGTTTTTGTGTTCGTCGACCGATTCTCTAAAATGTCCATTATGATGGCCTGCAAGAAGAATATCACAGTAGAAGCCACTGCTAAAATATTCTTTGAACGAGTGTGGGTACACTTTGGGATCCCACAGTATATCATCTCAGATCGAGACAGTAGGTTCCTCAGTAGATTTTGTTCTAGCCTCTGGTCGATGTTGGACACTAAGCTCACCAAGTCCACAACTTTCCATCCACAAACTGATGGCCAGATAGAGGTCATCAACCGGATGATCGTACACATTCTACGCATGTACAATTCAAAGAATCCATGCACATGGGATGAGAACCTCCCCTATGTACAACACAGCTACAACCGGTCTCTCCATAGCTCAACTAGCCACAAACCCTTTCAAGTGGGCTTGGGATTTCAGCCACTATGTCCCATTGACATAGCCATTCCATTTGTGGCTACTCAGGAAGATTCAGCTCATGTCCAGTCTGAAGCAGATAAGGCAAACAAATTCATTGAGCACATTCAACACATCAACCAACAGGTTCATGACATCTTGGACAGAGCCAATGCTAAGTACAAGTAGCGACATGATCAACATCGGGTGCCACACAAATTCCAGGTGGGCGACAAAGTGTGGCTTCATTTGCAAAAGGAGTGCCTCGCTGGACCCCACCGCAAGATTTGTCTTCTCCAATATGGGTCGTACACCCTCACCAAGGCTGTAGGGGAAAATTCCTTTGAGCTCAGCATTCCACCATTCCTTGGTCTACACCCAGTGTTCAATGTGGACAGCCTTCGACCCTACTTTCCACCTCTACTAGACACATCCAACATGGTAGAACAACTGACACCAACACAGTTAAATCCATACTGCATGGAACAAGCTAGAACTGATCAGATCATGGATACATAGATCAAGCAGACCTAAAAACAAAGGATACCACTATATCAAGTTGTCAAAGCAGGCCAACTCCTTCACCAAGGCAAATGGCTCACCTTGGGACCAAGTTCAGCAGAAGTTTCCTCATCTCACGGAGGAACTCAACGCAATGGGGACCATTGCTTCCTAAGGGGGGAGGAATGATCCATGTGGATATTCGTGGCCACCCACCTATTCCACTTGGACCCCCACCATTGCTTCTTTTAGTTTTTCAGTTTCCGCATAGTTTACTATTTTTAGCAGTTTTTCGGGTCCTGAACTTCCGGAGCCACTTTGAGGCCTTAAACGACGTTTTTTGGGAAAACGGGGAGCAACTTAAGGCTCTAAAATACAATGTCAAGGCATCCGAAAGTGATTAGGATATGGAGAAGGGAAGACGTCAACCTTCGGAGAAAGAAAATAAGGGAGATTTCTTCGTTAGGGTTGTCTGGCTTCGAACTGTTCCTGAATAGCTATGTCTCGTTCAATGGCTGCCCATGATTGTTCAAGTTCGGCCAGGTTAGTTGTTGTTTTAAGGATAGTATTGAAGAGGTTTAAGGCGATGTGTGTTTGGTCCAATAAACTGGGTTCAACGTTAGGTTGATTTGGTACAGGAACTGTCATGGGGGAACAGTGCAGGTAGGAAAAACTTTAAGGGATTTTAAGCACTGTCTCAGTTTAGTCTTGTAAAAGAGGACTTACGGTTGCAGAATTAGAATACGGATGCAAATCTAAGGCTCATTCCCGTAACTATATTATTTTCAAATAAATGGGCGAGATGAGAGAAAAACATAGAACCGTTTACTGTGTCAGGTTCCTGCCAAGGGAAAATCTTACGATGTAAACGGGAGAAGAAAATATATAAGAAAATAATCGATGTAACAAAAAATACATGTAGAATTCCGAAACTGCAAATTGGTCTTACACAGCTGATAGCTGGTGCAGAGGAAAGGCAATAACCAATTATAGAAAACCCAAATTTATTCGTTATAGTAGAGGCAGTAATAAAGTATAACAAAGCACATCAATTACGAATATGAATTGAAAATGAAAAATGAGGAACAAGAAAGCAAACTTGTAATATAGAAGTGACGGAATTGAGAATCTTAGATCTGCTTGTATTAAATCTCAATGAAAAAACTCTATTACAAAATCTCAAAAAGGGTCCAGCCTCATTTATTTCTCTCTGGGGTATATTTATACAATTCTTTCCAAGCAGGTAGAATCTCAATAGTCGCAAAAATTTCATTTATGACAGAGGAGAGAGAAATCGCTCCATATCCCTTAATCTGCCTTCACTTAGTGCCAGGTGCTCGTATTCGCGCATACTCGGTGCAGGCGATACATCTTTCCACAAGTTGAGATACGAGCCGTGAAGGTTTTGCTTGACAACTCGCCTCGGTGAAGTAAAATTCTCAAGCTAACTGTTGCAGCTTGTCCCCCATTTGTGCATCGATGACATCGAGGGAACTTAGTTGCACGCTGGGTTGGATCAAATGCTTGTCAACTCGGGCCATGTCCACCCTATCTATCTGAGATATATCAGCCGAATATCTCTCATCCTTCTCTTTCAGATCAAGTGAGATTTGTTCTACATTCATTTTCCTTAATGATTCTGCGTCGCCTCCACTGTCCATACCCAACAACTCGCCATCTATAGAATTGAAGGCTTCTTCTAATGAATTGGTTACCTTTTGGGCTTGTTCCTTTCCTAGGGAAATGTTGTGCTCCCAATCCTTCAACAGAATATTACCTCTGGTTTGTTCTGGGATGGCGAGTCCGGGAGAACCTGCCGAAACTTTGTTGTTCGTGGCTATCACCGCCTCCTCGAAGGTGACCCGAGCCGCTTCAACATCCCTTTCTTTAACAGTCAAGTTCTCAGAAACCTGATTCATCAACAGACAATTCTCTCGGATCGCTCCCACTTTGGCGAGCAAATTTTGTTGTGAAGAAGATATTCTGTTCCGAATCTCGATCGCTTGGGATTTAAACCCCTTGACGTTGATCGGCCTGCTTTCGGCGATCTCTACTTGAGCCTACAGCTCTGCAATCATAGTCCTCTGTTGGCCCTCCTGTATCCGATCATCTCGAACCACTAGATGTGCTTGCTTGAGCTTGGTTTTGAGTGCCTCTATTTCGTTTCTATCAGCTAGTCGGGCCAGTTCTATCTCTCTTCTCACCTGGCCTTTAGCATTTTCTGTGGCCAAAGCTACTCTGGCTTCGAGAGTCTTGATCAGGCGATTTTTCCTTTTGAGTTGGTTTTTTAGAAATCCGACCGAAAACTGGTTCGTCGATGCATACACCCCTAGTGTTCCTGCGATCTCCGTGGAAAATTGCTCGTTCTTTTTGTTCTTTCCGTCATTCATAACCTTGAATTTCTTAGTAGTCGATTCTCCCTCCCGATAGAATTCCCTTTTTACTACCGATTTTCTCTTTTTATCAAAGAAGAACTCGTTCGGAGGAAGTTCTTCTGCTTTGATAGGCCTCAGCTCCTCATTGAATATCCACCCTTCTTCGATATTCCCCTGCGCCGACTGCAAGGGAGTGACAGAATTGATAGGTTCCCCGATTTGTTTCGTTGATTTCCCTGGGGTGTCAACAAGGTTCTTCTTCTTTGGTGGTTCTAGGGTCTTTGTTTCGACTTCCATATTTTGTTTCTTTGGTGGGTCTAGAGTCAGTACCTCTGTTTCAGGATTCTTTGTTTATTCCTCCTCATCCTGATGTTTTTCCGAGTCAGGAACTACATCTTTGGGGTCCTCAGCGTCCTTCTGCTTTGTCTCAGAAACACCTGAACTCTCACCTCGAAACACAATGGGGAGGCCGCTTCGTCTATGCTCTTGGAATTTTAACACAACAACGGTGTCTTCAGGTGCCAAGGATCGGATCTGGGCGAGAACTTCTTCATAAGACCTCGCCCCTCGGAAAATATCATCCGAGGGTGAGTTCTCATGCTAGAATCTCTTGAGCCCATAATTTGCTAGATGGTTGCTCACAACCCTCTGAGGATCATGTTTTTTATACTCAATGGAGACCAAATTCAGGTCTTCCAAGGCTGCAGCCTCGGCTTTGGCATGCCCGAAATCTAATAAAGAATAAGAATTTAGCCGAATGGGAAAAAACGGCCACACCTTCTTTGAAGATGCCATGAGTTCTTTACTCACCCCGCCAATCACTGTTTGTCGGGCGACCTTGCGACAAGCTAGCTTGTCGGGGATGAACAATGGTAGTGCAAGTGGGGGAACAGCAGCCCCGAACACTCTAAAGTAGGAGAACTCTGCCTCCATGTACCAGTCCACTATACCACTCAGATTTGCAGTAATGTTGTCCGAGATACGAGGTGGTGGGTGACCAAAAATGGCGATATGCAGGGGTACCATCACCCAGTTGAAAATTTCGTATATGAAATTGTCCGCTTTATTTTCCCACATTTTGTCATGATACACATGTATGGGTTTTTCTTGGGCTGGATTCCAAGCCCAACTCATCAAGGGGAATGGTGTCATGGAACATACCGTGTCCATAATATATGCCAGACATGAAAAATGAGGAGGGTCTCCCACTTGTCTTCTGCTCCCGATACTCTGTGACCCGTTTTCCCAAGCTGTCCGAGAGTATCTTTGCCCAGTTAAACGAGCAACCTTCTGCGACCCGAAACATGAGAGGTAGCCACGTAATGAAGAAATGTGATGTGTCCTCCCTCCCAAATAGTCGGCATGTCATCATCGCCACATACTTATACTGTGGCTCCAGAGAAGCGATTGAATAAATGCCCTGGTCATTTGCTCTGAATTTTGCGGAGCGCGAAACCCAATCCTTTACCAAATTGGGCATGGTTTTATCATATTCTGTGCACTCCTTTTCTTTGAACTCCTCCAGGAATTCAACACCATATGTGTATTCATATGTCATCGGGAGCTTATACATGGTTTGGATATGCTCTGGCCTAAAAGTCCCGACCGTGACCTGCTGGTCGTTCATGATAGTTCTGGTAGGTAAGTCTATGTGATCCAATGTCCATCGGATCATATCATAATATGGGAGAAACCGGGGTCTGGTTGCTACCCTGTGCATTCTGGATTGAAAAACTATCTTGTATTTAGTGTTCAAGTCATTCCTTTCATTGTCGTCCGAGTCTGAATAATTCACCAACTCCGATTGCAGAATGTCTGAAACAAACGACCAGCTAGGGACTGAGTCGACACTCCGGGGCGAAGTGTCAAAGACATTATCTGAGCCTTTCCCTACGACCTTGACATTCGCCTTTGCTGCTTTCCGTGGAGCCATAGCTTAAGCTTGTGTTTTCTCCCTTCTGCGATAGAACTGCGTATACATGCAAAAATCAGTTCACTCAGAAATGACGAGCTCTGCGTGCTTATGAAAATGCTTTCATTATAATAAAATAAAACTCTTATATATATTTGAAAATTTGGTACTTTTCGAAATAAACATGTCAAATTGTAATTAGAAACAAATTAATTGCGTAAAATCCGATCTTGTATGCGTGGATTTACCCTACTTATCCATAAATGTCATAAATTTCTGGTGGTTTGACAGTCAGTCGAAGCATGGAGAGAAAATGGCTACCTCGGGAAATGTGCAGGCCTTGAGGCGCGGGATACATCTCGCTTTATCTTAAATTATCAAATCTTTCCATCGTTCATTAATTCCTCGTTGTTCGCTACTTCGTGGATTTTCTTTTAACATTTTGAGTCCCCAACTCCCAAGATCGCGAGGACCGAATTTGGATTAATTAACAGTAATCGCGATTTGGAGCGTCATTAATTTTATAATCAATCTATTTTCCATATCACAACTCGGAACTTCGAAGACAAGTTTCTAGGAGATTAGTACACCGAGTCGCGAAACCGTGAGATGGAGATAATTAAGACTCAATTAAGGGGAAGAAAATCTTGGATTAGGTGGTCAATTAATCATGCTATAATTACATCGCGACTTCGTGAGTCGGGGTTTTAAATGTCGTAACTTTCGAAAAGATAGTGCCGAGTGGCGAAACATCGAGAACAAATTTTAACCACGGTTAGCCTTTTTGACTTTAAAAATTGACCAGGGTTAGCCCGAAAGAACCTTGTGTTCTCAACTCTCGGAGCTGTAAAAATAAAAACTCAAATTTGGCGAACACCGAGGTGAGAAACCCCGACGACGTTTAATCATGAGTTAAAGGTTTTAACCTGGTTACTGTCTTGAGTGAAAAAATAAAACGACTTCGTCGTTTCGTGACTCGGGACCAGTGAACTTATGAATTATAGTATCCGACTTGAGAAATATCGAAGTAAAACAAAGAGAGCGACATTCTTACGAAAGTGGATTTGTTTCGAGAGCAGAAAAGCATCGCTGCTTAAGTGACAAGGCTGCAGAGTTTTTTCTCGGGGGGAAAAAAAATGAGACCATCTTTAGATTTCAAGTATCAAAAATGAAAATTTTGAAGGGTAAAAAATAAAACAAAGGCGGCTCCAACATAGGCTCCAACTAGGGATACCGTCTCCCTGTGAGGTGAGAAGAACAGTAGACCACGTGACAATATTGGGTAAATGGAGTCAAAAGCTCAATCATGCTGAAAAATTCCAAGGAAAAAGGATCGAAGGGGGGAAAAGACTTTGTTTTCTACCTTGAGAAGTTTTTCAAAATCAAATGCTCTTTCCAAACACAGCTGTAGTCCCTTTCACAATTTTCCCTTTCCCACTACTAACTTTGGGTATGTTTTAAGAAAGTCGAAACGACCCTAGGAGACTCAACAGATCTTGTGGCTCTCGGCTTGCATCAAAAGAATGAAATTATATATTTTTTAATCGGGAAGTCCCGTCTGAATTTGGGATGTGGATCAGGTTTTTAGAAAGTATTGGTTACCAGAGTAGAGTGATATTCATGTCTAACAGCCTTACATATATCTCAAACATTGCTTCACTATGAGTGAGCCTGTTTAGTACTCCGGTGAAGTTATCTGGCCCCTTTTACTGAATTTCCTTTTACCACTTCGGAAAATATTTATGCATTTAAATGCTAAGACGAGGGTAATCATTTCTGAATTTCCTTTCATCGTCTTCCTGGACTAGGTGGGGGCAATCATTTCTGAATTTCCTTTCACCACCTATCTTATAATTTATTTTTTGAGCACGAATATGGGGGCAATCAGCTTGTATCAGGGCTGATATCTATGTAAAATTTTGTATCAGAGGTCTGTCAACTCACTTTGATTACTCGGTGCCAATATTCCCTTGACCCTCACAACACCTTCGTTCTTAGGGAGACAAGGGAATTTTTTTTTAAGGGGCATCCCGTTTGAGCAAGCTTTGATTCTCCTGATGTTGTTGAAAAACCTAGGAAGGTTAGGATCGCTCTAAAAGTTCTTTCGTTTAGCAGGGGATCAAGTAGTTGTGGGGACCCACTTTCTTTCCACAATCTGTTTTGAGACTCAGGAGGCTAAAACGAAAACTTGTATTCCTTCGTAACGAAATGAAAGATGGCATCTTGTCAAAAGTTAGACTCGAAAACAGGCATGATACAAGGCAACGATTCTTTGATTGAAAAATACAGAAGGTCGAAATAGTTTGGGACTGGCTCTTGTAGATATCTTTGGGGACGGTTACTTATGACGGACTGCTTCTAGATTTAGCGTATCACTCAAATTATTTTAAATCGAAGGTTATGAAGCCAAACAATAATCATGTTATCTAACAATTTAGTCGATACTATAATTTGAATGATGTTACCTTGGTTCAATTTTGACAATCTTTCATAATATATGTATTGAGAAAGACCACCTTTACTTTTTCTTTTCGATTTCTTTGCGCACTATGAAACTACTTTTAGATATCACCTGTTTCATGTCGATTTATTTCTGACACTGCTTTGCAAATTACTCTTTCTGCTAGCTTTGCAAACAGCTGGAATCCTGTAGAAAAAGAAAATACGAACTTTATTTGAAATATGCCTAAAAATTATGAACAGAAGAAAACAGAAGACCAAAAGGGTAAGAAGAAAACCAAAAGCCAAAAGGGTAATGTGCATGTATGTACACAGATTTATTTTATTTTATTTTTTACAAAATGACCACTGTTATGTCATGTAATGTTTCAGATATCACCCGTTGATAGGGGCACTGAGGACTTCTCCGTCGATGTTTTCAAGCAGGAAAGAATTTTCTCCTACTGGAGACAAAACCCTGAATGGTCCATACTAGAGGTGGTCGAATTTACTATGCTTTGCTGCCTCTTCCCTTCTCGCATCCCATCTTAGCACCAAATCACCTGGAGAGAATTCTTGATCCTTTGCTTTTCGGTCGAACAGTGCTTTCATGTCATCTTGGTATCGTTGCATCTTTTCATCAACCTCGGTTCTCTGTTGTTGGACTTCAATCAGCTGATTAATTCTCCTGGTCATAGGATTGTGTTCTTTGTTTTGGTCTTGCCACAACTTCATCACCGGTAGCGTCAGGTTTATGGGTAGAATGGCATCTGTCCCATAGACCATTTGAAAAGGTGAAATGCCGATAGATCTTTTAGTGCTTATGCGGTTTGCCCATAAAGTGTACTTCAAGTGTACATGCCAAGACCTCTTATTCTCATCCAATAACTTCTTGATAATGTTTACCAGGCTCTTATTTGACGACTTGGCCAACCCGTTCCCTTGGGGGTAGTATGCAGTGGAATGGACGAGAATGATGTTGTATTTCTGACAAAACCTGATCATAGTCATTGATTTAAATGCCTGGGCATTGTCAGTAACTATCTTTCGAGGACAAATGAATCTCGACAAAATATTTTCCTCCAAGAAGTCGATTACCATCGAGTCTATTTCCCTCTTGGTTGGAATGGCCTCCACCCATTTAATAAAATAATCCGTGGTTGTTAAGATCCATCTATGCTGAGCACTGGAATGAGGGTTGATCTCACCTATGAAGTCCAGACCCCATTGCTGAAAGGGGGCTTCATTTTTAACTGGGACCAGGGGCAGTGCAGGGAGCTTCTGTTTACCTGCAAATATTTGACAAGGGTTGCACGCACGTACTTTGGCATTGACATCTGAAAACAATTTCGGCCAATAATATCCTGCCCTCAAAATCTTGTAGGTTGTAGCTCTCCATGCATGGTGTCCTCCACAGACTCCTTCATGAAACTCCTCTATAACCCGTGGAGTTTCCGACTAAACCAAACAGACTAGTAGGAACCCGAGTGGATCCTTCCAGTATAGATGATTTTCGGAGACACAATATTTTAGAACATGGAGATTTAAAGTTTTTCACTTGGCAGGTGATAGTTCATCTGGGCATTTCAGATTCAACAAGTATAACACTATGTCTTTATACCAGCCCAACGATATGAACTTTTCCTCGACCTTGGTGGGATCTGTCTGGTCATCCGACTCGTGTAGGTGTGTGTCTCTGTCTTCTTCTTGGAGGCAATTAATATCAAGAGCTCTAAGATTCGACTCAGCCAAGATTTTGGCCAGACCCTGCCCCTTTATCAATTTAGTCGGCTTGACTTCCAGATCGAATTCTTGTATTTTAGCGAGCCATCACCCTCTTTTTCCGTCATTGTCCGGCTGTACCAATATGTATTTTACAGAACTGGTGGGCACATATGCGATTATTTTTTAATGTAGCACATAGGTTCTAAATTCTTTCAATGCTTTTACCATTGTGTATGCTTGTTTTTCCATTATTTCATATTTTGCTAAAAAACTCTATCGGCTATTCGAACCCTTCTTCATTTTTCTGCAAGAGTACCGCGACGATGGTATGTTCAGAAGCAAAAGAGAAGATGAGAAAATCCTTCAGATAATCCGGACTTGCTAGCACGGGTGCCTCGCTTATAAATTTTTTAATATGCGTGAAAGATGCACTGGCC
The DNA here is from genome assembly GCA_000966675.3 of Picea glauca. Taxonomy (NCBI): domain Eukaryota; kingdom Viridiplantae; phylum Streptophyta; class Pinopsida; order Pinales; family Pinaceae; genus Picea; species Picea glauca. Next base: position 87,232 of record JZKD02S2309902.1, on the reverse strand, counting down.
TCGGTGGTCCAATTTACCCCGTTGTCCTTCTTCAACATTCCTGTAATCAGTTTGACAATTTCAGCGAAATTGGGAATGAACCTTCGTAAAAAATTCATCTTTCCTAAGAATGATTGAATTTCTTTTATATTTCTCGGGATAGGGATAGTATCTATCGCTTCAATCCTCTTAGGGTCAATCATGATTCCTTCCTTAGATATGACATGGCCTAGAAGCTTACCTTCATGCATAACGAAATGTGATTTCTTTGGGTTGAGGGATAAGCCAAACCTGCGACATTTTTCGAAAGTCTGTTTCAGATGCATGAAATGTTCTTCATCAGTTTTAGAAAAAAACGTCAGGTCATCGAGGTAAATAACTACAAACTTGTCCCTTTCTCCCACGAAAGAGATGTCCATAGCTCGCTGGAAAGTGGCCCCTGCATTTATCAAACCAAAAGACATTTTTTCATACATGAAAGTACCCCAGGGCGTGGTGAAAGCATTTTTTTCCCTGTCATGTTCATTCATAGCGATTTGATTATAACCAGAGAAACCATCTATCATTGACATTCGATTAGCTCCAACAACTTTTTCTAAAACATGGTCCATCTTGGGCAGCAGGTAATTATCTTTAAGAGACAACTTGTTTAAGTTTCAGAAATCCACACACAATCTGATTTCCCCATTCTTTTTCCTGACTAGGACTAGGTTAGCTACCCATTCTGAGTATCTCAAAGGTACGATTATTTTTGCGTCCAAGAGTTTTTTAACTTCCTTTTCTATCACGGGTAACAGAATGGGGTTAATTTGCCTAAGCTTTTGCCTAAACGGTTTGACCCCAGGCTTCAACGGTATTTTGTGGTCAATAATGGAAGTGTCATACGTTTTCAATTCATCATAGGACCAGGCGAAAACATATTTATATTGTCAGAGTAAGTCTTTATACTCGACTTTCACTTTGGGAGGGAGGAACTTCGATATTTTTACCATCTGGGATTCGTTTTCGGTCCCTATATCACAGTCCTCCACCTCTTATGGCTGGGGATGCAAAGTGAACTTTACAGGTACATCGTTCTGATCAAAAAGTCTTTCCAAAGGAATCAATCCTTTGGGAATCAGATTTCTCTTAAGGACCAGCATACGATGATCCGCAATTTTTTCTCGAAAAACTTCGGGTTCCTCTCCTTCCTACATGATCCACATGGAGTCATTCTGGTTTTCTTGGTTAGCGTGTGTTTCTGAGAATTCGCCTACTGCTGTAAGGAACTTCTTAATATGTTCATCATCTTCAAATACTTTCCAGTGTCAGATATTGTCTAGTATGGAAGGTTTGTATCTGATTTCGATGTGATACTTCAGTTTGAAAGTCGTGGGAGGAGAGAAGGTTGAAGCTTCCTTTGCTAATGCATCAGCATGCATATTCTCTATGCGAGGGATAAAATGGATATTTACGGATGAGAAATTTTTTTCCATGATATCCCAAGCACAATTTCTATACGCTCTTAGTCTGGGATGCTTGGCTAGGTATTGTTGATTTACTTGCTTGACTATCAATTATGCATCACCATATACCTCCAAGTTTTTTATATTTAGCTTTTTGGCAGCCTCTAATCCTAAGATCAATGCTTCATACTTGCATACGTTATTTGTGTAATCTATGTCCCACTGCAAACAATAGGAAAAATGAACAATGAACTTACCTTTAGGCGCCACCAAAATCACTCGAGCGTCGACCCCTTCAGAGGACGAAGCACCGTCAAAATACATTTTCCAGACACCAGTACTACACAGCTCTTCTGTCATGAGGTTTGAATCTTCTTGCTTTGTATCGATCTCCTCTGGATACCCATCCAGGCTATCATCAAAAGACAAGATGCAATTTCCCAGATCTTGGTCTGCAATGTAAATAGGGAAGTTGTTTGGGTTTTGAGGGTCACTGACCGTGTATGCCAATCTTGTCTCTCTGTATAAATGAGTGAACCGACCACCGAACACAGGGATTGTGGCATAAGTCATGTCTAACTGAAGAGAACCTCCCAACTTGGCCCCCCATGACCGAGATAACAACATACCATACTTAGGGGGGATATCGACAATAACCACATCCATCAGGATACTCTTAACCGAGACCTGTGCCAGGGTAACTACCAGATCCTTTATCATTCCCATGCATTTAACCTTCCTCGAATCAAAATAGTACAGGTTTCCATAAGGTCTTGTGATATGGAGACCCAACTTCTCCATTATAATCTTGGGCATAACATTATGGGAAGCTCCGGAGTCTAACATACAATTATGCAACAATTGGTCATATACGTTCAGGGTGATATAAAATGGGGCAATGTTGTCTTTGGACCCTTCAAAATGGGGACCAAAAGTGATTTTAGGTATGCTACCAAACTATTATGCAGCCTGCGTATGCCTTTTGAAAAAATAGGTTTTTTTTTTCTTCTAAAAACTTTTGTCCCTGTGTAACTTCTTTCACATAGATCTATAACCTGTCACTACATCCAGACTGTATCTATACCCTGTTCATGCATCCTCATACATATCTTTGTCTAGTCATGTGCCAAAAGTGTGTGTAATCATGAATAAGTATAATAACCCTCACATGATCTAGACCTCAAACCCTTTCTGATATCCATCCTCTCAATACATCAACCAATACAAGCTCTCAACCATATATCACAAACAACCTTAGCCATATGCTAAGAAATACAAGATTTTCCTCAACAAGAAGTATCAATGATAAATATACCAACACTGTATTTTTGTAGATCTGACTTATACAGAAGATCCCATGCAGACACTAGTCTTTCTAGGGAGAATCCTCAAATATCCATAACCATTTCTCATGAATACATCAAAATACAACTATTCATAGATATAAGACATACCTTTTGAACCAATTGATAGATATGATGTATCTGAACACTGTATACCTTCCTAGGAGATTGATCTCATAATCTAGAACCTCTGCATCTTCATATTCTCAAGTTTCCATGGTTTTACCAACATGTACGCACCCTAATACACTGTCAGCCTGTGTATGCCTCAGTATGTATGAACCCTAATACATTGTCAACCCGCGTACGCCTCAAAAAATAGGGTTTTTTAGTATTCGTTGTAATTCCAAGAATTTCATCGTCAACCCTTCTTACTACCTCAAACCTTCGCAACTTTAGATGTATCAATGAGTACTTGTAATAAGACTCATAAGACAAAAGATATTCAATGTGTTCAAGTGTGATTAAATGAGATAGCATTGCCTCTTATTTATACTTTCATGTAGTATTCCACTTTCATTATTTTATGGAGTTCTTCATTAACTTTATCATTTAAATAATTTATTTTGCAAATACTTTGACTTTTTGGGGCTTTCAGATTACTCATGAGGGTCCTCGAACTTCACATGGCCATATCTCTCTAACCGTGAGGAGTTATGTGACGTTCAACATACCATCGTAAATGGCATGACAAGCACTATCCATCTAGGATAGTTTCACTGACAAATTGACTGACCTTCATCTCATTATTCCACAATTAATCATGGGTTCTTTAACCATACTTCTAGGATAACTCAATCTTCAAAGGGTCTTCCTGTGAGGGATTTCACCATAAGGGGACCACTTTGGAGTTCATCCATTTTTACTTCTTATCAACCATGAGAAGACAATAATGAGTCATTTTTACATCAAACAAACTTGGGTCCATTACCCAAACCATTGTGCTACCAAACATTTTTCAAGGGTTTACATCAATGACAACCAACCTTAATCAACAACACCCTCCACATTTCATGGACCCGCCATTGGCAATCATGATTTGGAAATTATTGACTGCATGGATATAGCAATTAGTTTCTTGGGAAATATGGCGATGAATAAAGTTATGGGTGCTTCCACTATCAACAAGAATGATCACCTTCCTATGCTTGATGTAACCAATTATCTTGAGGGTTTGGGGAGCAGAGAAGCCAGTGAGAGAATTTAGGGAAATGACTGGTTCCACTTTAGGAGGGTCTGAGGGAGGGGTTATGTCTATGGGTTCAGGTGACACAGACACAAGGGGAGCTTCAACATACTCTTCTGAAACATCCTCTGAGATGGCCATAAAAATATTTTGGTCCTTACACTTGTGTCCCATAAAATATTATTCATCACAATTATAACAAAGGCCTTTGAGTTGGCGTTCAAACATTTCAGCTCTGGTCAATTTTTGGATCTTTAGTGGAGTATAAGGAGGAGTGGGATTTACTGGTTTAGTGTGAGGAATAAAGGAGGGTTTATTTTTTTGAGAACATATAACCTATTGTGCTTCCTTATCTCTTTTAGTAGCCTCCACCCAACTCTGAGGCTAAGGCATGACGACATGGGCACGACTATCATCCTTGAGGCCACTAATAAAACATTCTCAGAAAAAAGCATCAGACATTCCCTCTGTACGAAAAGAGAGTCGCTCAAAAGAAGCTATAAAATCTTCCATTGTGCTAGATTGTTTCAACTTTGTCAAACGACCTAAATGGTTGGTGTCAGTGTTGAACCATTCATAAAACTCTGCCACATGTCCAAGAAGCATACCCTTGGTGGACAGTTTTTCTCCATTGCCACCATTGCCAACGTTCTTGATCTATATGGAGAATACCGTACTAGAGTTTGGCCAACTCATCTGTAATGTCGTACAAAGAGAAATAATGGTCTATTTGAGTTACCCAACCAATGGGATCTGAGCCATCAAATTTGGTCACATCCACACATGAAAGGCGTAGGTCATGCTGAAAGTGATGGGGTTGAAAATTATGGGAATGAGAGGAAGTTTCAGCTTTAGTATGCAAAGGTGGGCCAGATAAGGGAGGATCTACAGGATATGCAGCTTGGTGAAGATCATCGTAGCAACAGATTCAAGTTGGGTAGTAATGTTTTGTTTGAGGTCTTGCTTGAGTTCCTCGATTGAGGGGTGATGGAGGAATGCATTTTTTTATTGATGGTGGCAATATTGGCACTAAGTTGTCTCACTTCTTGTTGGGTCTCTGTGAAATTAGATTGCAAGGTATTGAAGTGAGCTTCCAAGTCTTGGTTGTGGGTATGGGCCATGATGATGAGGGAACCAAAAATGGGTGGGTGGGGTCAAAACATTTGCTGAAAAATGATAGGTATGAATGTGATAAGGGTGAAGAGAAAAATCTAATGGAATAGGTCTCAAATAATGGTGCAACAAAATCCAGGTTTTTTATTTATTTTTTTACACATGCGGAGATATACTCCAATGTGAAGAATACTGCAATGATGAAATCCCAGATGCTTAATCAAGAAGATATGTGTAGTTATTTGGCAACTCGAATGTAGGAGACACAACTTCACGACAATATATATTTTTTGTGTTTTTTTTAGTTTCCATCCCCAAAGGTTAGGTATTCAAGGGTTCTACAGACAAGGGTTTGCTCTGTGTTATAGCTCTCTGATATACGTGCGGGGTCCAATATTAGTACTCATCCCAATATCTCAGGGCACCAACTAAGGAGGCTAGACAGTGCCCTTAGCCGTACTATCCAGGTACTAGAGAGCATATTCCCATGTGTTTTTCTTGGTGGAACTATAGCAGTCAGGCAGTCAATCGGTTTATCTAAAGAGGGATTTTAGGAAATCTAGGTCAATCTGTATACAACTATTTTCTGATCCACTACCACTTGAAGGGGTACCAACAATGGTTACAAGGGTGGCCAACAGATGTGCGCTTAAGTACCACTTGTATTTTCTACGTGTAGGAATCCCCGACCGTGGGTTTATGCATGTAATGACATATCTCTATAGCTTAAGGATGTTGGAATACGTCTCTACCCTAAAAAAAAATTTACCCACAATTTTTTGCTGAGGAAAGTGCTATGATACCACTTGTAATATTCTAGATATAAAAAGTATGCAGAATAGAAATAAAATTCTAGAAATGGCAAATGAACAACAATATAACCAGAACAACACCACAATAATACCAAAATGATACCAGAATAACACCAAAAAGAGCACTTTGATTATTGAGAGAAATGTTCACTTGCCTCTTCGAGGGGGAAACATCAATTCGAGCAGATCTCTATTACAATAATATCCAAGACAAAATTTCTCATACCCTCGACTCCTATTTATACTAAATATGTCTATCAAAATAACCATCTAGAAGAAGATCCTTCTAGAAGAGGAAGCTTCTATTAGGTCTTCTTACATTGGACTTATTCTTCCTTATTGCTAGGCCTTATTAATATTCACCTTTATTACATCAGAATATATTATTCTACCTATGTGTGGGGTTAGGTCCCTAACATCATGTAACTATGTGATCTATTCGTGATCAATTTGTATAATTGAGTGATAGATGTTATATATGTGATCATATCCATAGAGGTGGAGTACAATGTGAGTGCAAACGCATTCAAGGAGCAGAGACTAGAGTGTGTGAGAGGAAAGGATGTTCGTATGCCTATGAAGTCTATTGTAATTCTCCCTTGAATAATAAGAATACCAACTATGATTGCCCATGGTTATTTCCCTCATTGGGTTTCCACATAAATCGTTGTGTCAAGTGTATGATTGATATGCTTGGTTTAATGCATGTTTGATCTTGCTTATTTTATGCTCTATTTTATAATTTTAAATTTAGTGTATTAATACTTTACTAATATTATGTTTTATTGTATTCATATTTTAGTAAATTTTTTATTATTGCACTTAATATATTATTACTTTAATAATATATTATTTTATGATTGTATTAATACTTTAGCAATGTATTAATTTATTGATTCATTAATAATATATTAATGTATTAATTAATTAATTCATTACATTAGTAAAGAATCAAATAATTAATAATCTACATTATACATTAATTCATGTAAATTAATACTTTAATTTATACATTACATTAATGTAATAATGAATTATTAATGTACTATTTTATTAGTGTATTAATACTTTATTTTAATCCATTGAGTTGTATTAGTGTATTAATATATTTTTATTATTATTTTATTAATATATTTTAATTCACTTGAATTGTTATCTAATATTTAAGAAAGACTTTAAATGTCTAAATATATTTAATCCAGAAAAAGATTGCAATTTTTTTATATTCTGATTTTTGAAAATATTTATTTAGGGGAGGCAAGTGTAGGAGAGATACTTTACAACGCTAGAAGAAATTGAGAATTGGATTTCTAAGGAATCTAGGGATATATTCTAATAACAAGACCGAAGCATATGCACTATTCCAAGGAGTTCAATTGGTAAAGAAAAGGAAAATTTCCATTTTGTACATAGTAGGAGATTCCAAAAATACAATTCATTATTTTGTATCTAGCTCTTCTCCTAAAGACATAGGTTTAAACAAATTGGTAGAGCTTACGAGGATTTCCTTGCTTAATCTCAAGGTTCAATTCTTTCATATCTAATGTCATCACAATGTTGAACCAGATGCAATGGCGAACATGGCTATAGGATTAACCCCTAATCGTATGGGGTTGGATGGAGAAGAGCGCGTGGTTAATCCCCTGTAGTTATGACCTAGCTTTGCAGTAGCGTTGACCTCAAACGTGTGGAATGTATCTTCCTTCCACGTGAATTCCACACACATTTTGCAATTTTGGGTCATGTGGTGCATTTAAATAGTAACACAACAATGAATAAGTTTTATGGGATAATTGTCTTGGCTTGTGGTTGGAATCGCAACATCGTGATGATTGTACACTCCTGGTAATTTTTTTTTACCAATTCAATGGATCTGAAGCAAATGAGGAGCACATATATTATGGATGAATATGGTGTACAAGGGACAATAAAGTATAGAATTCTAAATTTGGGAGGCATCGCCAACAAAACCTTGAATTTGCATGGCCAACCCATGGGACATTATCCAACTATGGATTTGAAGGCACATGGGTATATTATTACCCTTCTGGGAAATGATTATCTTTTGATTTATGGAGAGGAGGAAGCCTTGCGAGACATCTTGTTTCTTGGCTTCCTTAAGGACAGATTGTTGGTTAGCTTGGGGAGCTCGAGTATGATTGTTTCTCCAAGATAAAGTTCTCTTAGTGGATTCTACTGTGAATTTTATGATATTGGAAGTTGCTCCTCCTCTCTGTGCTATCAAATGTTGTATTCCTATGGCTAAATATGGTATATTATTGCCATAAATTAGTGGGATTTATATGGATTTCTTTGATGTTGTAAAAGAGGCATTTGTATTCTCATTATACGGTTCTCAGTGTGAGAATTTGTTGGATATTTTGGGTAATTGGCACAACATTGAAAATTGAGATATTGATTGTTTCCACGAAAAGTAAATGGAGGTAAACGACGTTGAGGCAAGCCAATGTCTGATCATATGGGTCAGTTCTCTTAGCTCGACTGCTTCATTTTCCTTAGAGATTGTGATTCAACACTGCGTTATAATAGGTTATCTTAAAGATGAAGTTGAGAATCTGAGAAGCCAATTGTCATCACTTCAACTTCAATTGGCTCAGAGGGATGAAAAACATGGGAATTCTCTTCCTGAATAAATTAATGGTGGAATGGAAGCTTCAAATATGATGCATCTTCCACATTTAAATTCCCCTATGGAGCCTACAGAGAACACGAACAACCCAGGAAATTTCAATGGTCAGGATCCAACTTCAAGTCTTTGAGTATGTTTTGTTTGTTATTTTGTATAAAGGTTATTTATTACCGAATATATACTCTTCAATTTAGTAGTAGTATTATTTATTAGCTAAGACATAGTGAAAGGAATCATTTTCCTGGAAAGAAGAAGAAACCAAATATTTTCAAAAACTTAAGGAGGCTATGTGTACAACTCCCATCTTGACAACACATGACTTCACAAAAACATTTATTGTGGAGTGTGATGTCTCGGGCCATGGAATTGGTGCAGCTTTAATGCAAGAAGGAAGGCCCATTGCCTTTTAAAGAAGACAACTTAAAGGAAAAAACTTAGTTGTAATGTACCTCAAAAATCATCATAAGAAAAAAAAATTCTTTCCATGGCATAAATCAATTTCATCTAAGCTTAGATTGTAAAAATAGGAACGATTCAGTCTTTACCGTAAGGATATTATTACACCCACCTAATCTACTTTGAACAGAAAGCTTCTGTGGGTAAAAATTCCCTCCATGTTTCTGTTCCTTCCCTTATTCGTTGCACCCTTCCAGCATACTCAAAGTAAGAGAGTGAAACAAACTTAGCTCGAAGGAGCCTCCATTATTTCGAGAGAGAAAAGGATATCACCCTGAAGTGTTCAGAGCAAGGTAGAGAGTGGAAGTTAAGGCTGATCGATCAAAACTCAGGAGGGGAATGATCAAAAGAATTTAAGGAAATGTACGGTGGAAAAATCATCGAAAGGTACAGAAATCTCGTGAACCGTCGGATCTTAGAGTTCTACACGGATGTTAAGGTTGATTGTTCACAAGCTTAAGAGGGTAACAACCGTTGGATGAGAAACAACAGGAGTCGTTGATCTCATTCTTTGGATTTCTGCCATCTTGGAGTTGCCACGTTGGAGGAGGGGCCCGCCAGAGGACCATCCCATCCAGACCCCACATTTTTATTCAAAAGCCAAAACAAAAAAAAAACAACACCCAAGAACTCCTAAATCATGAAAAGATAACACGTCGGGGTTTTGGGGTTCGAGATTTTGTGAATTCAACAACTAAGATCAACACACGGCAACTCCTGAAATCATGAAAAGTGACCAAAACTTCGGATTTCGAAATCCCGTGACTACAAAAGCCAAAACTTCAAACACCAACAGTTCCCAAAATTACGTTTACTAACATTTCAGAATTTCGGGGAATCACGGTTTCAGGGTTTTCAAATACCAACCAACAACAAACCATAACTTTCGAAAAAGTGACATGTGGAAGGAGGTATGACCAACACATCGGGATTTTGGAGTTCGGAACTTCACGAGTTCCGATGTCCAAACATCAACATGAACAATCCTTCGAAAAGGAGAAAAAGGAGAGTGGGTCCTATATTTCATGGTTTCGGGGTTTGGAACTTCACAAGTTCTGGTACTCAAACATAAACATATAGAAACTTTCGAAAATGAGAAAGAGGTAAGGGTGTGGGCCCTACAAATTTGGGTTTTGGGGTTTACTAACTCCTAATCCAAAACATCACACGACATCAAACGCTGAATCACGAAGTTACGAAAAGGTAAGGGTGTGGGCCCTACAAATTCGGGTTTCGGGATTTACTAACTCCCGACGCAAAACATCACACATCACCAAACGCCAAATCGCAAAGTTACGAAAAGGTAAGGGTGTGGGCCCTACAAATTCGGGTTTTGGGGTTTACTAACTTAGTAATTTTGTTCCCGGCAATATTCATACAATTAGATTTCACAACTTACAACATAACCTCCATTCCCAAATCTACCATTCTTCAGCATTGATTTTACTCAGAAAACACAAACAGAAAGAAAGTAACAAAGAATTTAATTTAGAGGGGATTTCTTCCAGATTTCAACTATGCATAACCTTTCAACTATCATAGCGAATAAAAAGGCCAAATTCTATCGTTCGTTCAGAAAGGTATCACTAGAGGTTAGATTTACCATATGTTCTCTGTCAGTCTTTAGGCTTCATGCATTCGAACTAAATTTTCCTATACATTATTATCTATCATAATTAGAATATGCATTACATCCATGATTGAATGATTCATCAGAGAATGGAAATATTTTAGTTCCAATTAAACACAGACCTTTGCATCGGATATAAAATCATTCAGACAGAAAATGGAAATCATTCTAGTTCGTATTTAACAACTATATTACATCAGATATAAAATCGTTCAAAACAAAGAAGGAGAAGATTTAACATATCTGAATTCCAATCTGCGAGAAGACAAAGGGAACAACCATGTTCCTCCCAACTGTAGAACAGGGCAGCCAAAATCACTTGCCCGATTCACCCCCTAGCCTGACCATGAATCCATGAGGGCGAACTTGGAAACTCCTCAACTATGTCCTTCAATTCCAACAATTATCCTCTTGCCTCACACTTACTCAACAGTGCTCATAACAGCAAGGTGATTCTGTTTCAACAAGCTCCTCTTACCTCAGACTCAATCCACAGTGTTCATAAGAGCAAGAGAGCTCAGGAATCCTTTCCCCTCATACTTGGCAACATCCTGCCTCCTCGCATATGCTATTTATCCATTTTTACCCAGGTCTTTTCCCTCCTTTGGGGATTTTTGAAACTTTTATTAATCCCTAATTTTCAGGGGCTGCCAGTGGCCAAATATCTAATTTTCCACTTGTAATCGTCAGCCCGGAGGCAATTCCAACTTGTTCCCCACTCATGGAGTCATGGTCAGTTGATTTTAACATGGTTGTTCCATTTTTCCTCCTGCAGTTAATATAATTATTCTGTTGTGATACAAGTGTCATAGTCAAATAGTTAGTTGGGTACAAATAGATCTCTGCCCAATAGTCACAATAATTAAATACGATTATTAAATTCAAAATTCAGAATTGCCATAAATGGAAAAAAAATTCCAGATTCAAATTTGCCAAAAACGAAAATAAATTTCCAGCACATAAAAATAAAAATATTTATTTTTGGGGGATGTCACATTCTTTCCCCCTTCAGTAAAGCACTATCCTCAGTGTTCGTTTCTTTCTTGGAAGAAGATTGGATGAGATTTCCACAAATCTCCCTCCAATTCCCAAGTGGCCTCCTTAGCACTAAAGTGCTTCCATTGCACCTTTACCTGAGCGATGGCTATGTTCCAAAGTGTTACTTCTCTCTCGTCCAGAATGCACAGGGGTTCCACCTGGAACTCGCCCTCGAGTTCCACCTATACCAAGTTCCAATCAATTATATGAGTAGGGTCATGAATATACTTTTTTAACAAAGAAACATGAAATACATTATGAATTCTTAGATTAGCTGGAAGTGCAAGATGATATGCTATGGGTCCAATTCAAGTTAGTATCTTGAAGGGACTACAAAACCTGGGTGCCATCTTGACACAGTTCCCCAACTGCAACGAGCTTTTTAGGGCTTTGACCTTCAAATAAACATGGTCTCCCACTTGAAATTCCAAGTGTCTTCTTTTCTGATCCGCATATCTCTTCTGTCTGTCATGTGCTTCTTTCATGTTTTGTTGTACTTTCTTTACCATGTTCTCCATTTCTTGGAGCATCTCTGGTCCAACCATGAGTCTCTCAGTCGGGTTATCCCAGCTAATCTAAGTTGTACACTTTCTACTGTATAGTATTTTGAAAGGGCTCAACTTAGTCAAAGTTTGGTACCCATTGTTATATGCAAATTCCACCAAGTGTAGGTAGTCTTCCCACTCGTTCTATTTTGTTCTTACATACATGCGAAGCATATCTTCTATGATTTGGTTTGTCCTTTCGGTTTATCCATCTATTAGTGGGTGGTAACTTGTGATGAAATTCAAATTAGCATTTATCCCTACAAACAATTCCTTCCAAAAAGTGGATGTGAATTTTACGTCTCTATCTGAAATCACCATTTTAGGAATACCATGCAGTCTAAAAATTTCTTTAATGAATATTTCAGCAATGTTAATAGATTTAAAAGTAGACTTTACAGGAACAAAGTGCGCAGACTTACTAAGTTTATCAATTACAACCATGATAGAATCATTCTGTTTCTGAGTTTTAGGCAAACCTGTGATAAAGTCCAGTGAGATGGTCTCCCATTTCCATTCTAGTATTGGTAATGGCTGTAATAGGTTGGCTGGATGCTGGTGATCAGCCTTAACCTGCTGGCAATCTTGGCACCTAGCGAAGTACTCTGTTGTTTCTCCCTTCATATTAGGCCAGTAAAATAGTTTTATGAGTGTTGTTATTGTTTTCTGGTAACCTGGATGGCTAGAGTATGGTTTCTTATGCACTTCATCTAAAATAGTTAATTTTAGCTCTGCTGAATCTGGTATGTAAAGTCTGTTTTTAAATATTAATAGTCCCTCCTTGTCGATACTTATATGTGGTTCATCTGAGTTTGTGATACTATTTTGCAATTCTTCCATCATCTTAGCGTAATTTTTGTCATTAACACTTGCCATTCTTATTCATTGTTCTAGATGACTTTCTGCTCTGCTGATATTTATCTCAGATAACCCATGGATTCTGTGGATTAAAGCATCTTCTACTTTATCTTCCTTACCCTTGATATGTCTGTCTTCGAAGTGAAATTCGCTCAAGAAGGATAGCCACCTTGCTTGTCTTGCATTAAGGTCTGGTTGGTTAAACAGATATTTCACTCTGCTATTATTTGTCAATAGTAAGAATTTTATGCCCATGATATAGTGTCGCCACATTTTTAAGGCATCTATTACTACTTCCAATTCTAAGTCATAAGTGACATAATTTCTCTCATGTTCCTTTAATTTCCGGGATTCATAACCAATCGCGTGCCCTTCCTAAGTTAGAACACCGCCTAGCCCCTCTTTACTTGCATCAACGCATACTGTGAAGTCTTTATCTAGGTCTACTACCTTCAATATGGGCGCTGACATCAATAATTCTTTTAGCTTGTTAAAACTATCTTGACACTTTTGCGACCAGTTAAACTTGGTTCCTTTCTTTTGTAATGACGTGATAGGGTAGGCTATCTTGGAGAACCCTTCTATAAATCTACAATAATACTCAGTGATTCCTATGAATGACCAGATATCTACCACATCCTTAGGTACCAACCATTCCATAATGGATTTTATCTTTTCCAGGTCCACGACAATACCTTCCGAGGAAATGACATGTCCTAAATATTGTATTTCTTTTTGATAGAAATCACACTTGTCGAATTTTGCGTACAGTTTGTGTTTTCTTAGTGTTTGCAGAACTATTTGTAAGTGTTCATCATGTTCCTCCTCCGTTTTAGAATAGATCGGAATATTGTCAATAAATACTACCATGAACTTATCTAAGTACTTGCAAAAAATGTTGTTCATCAAGCACATAAATGTGGTTGGTGCATTAGTGAGTCTGAAAGGTATGACTACAAACTTGTAGTGTCTGTATCTTGTTCGAAAAGTTGTTTTGGTTATGTCCTGGTCCTTTATCCTAACTTGATGATATCCAGATCATAAATCCAATTTTGAGAAGATCTTAGCCCCACCAACTTGATCGAACAGATCATTTATCCGTGGTAAGGGGTATTTGTTCGTAATGGTCACTTTGTTCAGTTGTCTATAATCAATACATAGTCTTAGAGTACCATCTTTCTTTTTCACAAAGAGGACTGGTTCTCCCCATGGCGAGACACTTGGTTTGATATACTCTTTATCCAACAATTCCTGTAATTGTATTTTTAATTCTTTCAGTTCTGGTAGACTCATTTGGTAGGGTGCTTTTTGAGATAGGGGTTGATCCGGGTAGCAAGTCTATGGAGAAATCTATTTCTGTCCTAGGAGGCAATTCTGGTATCTCATCAACAAACATGTCTCTGAATTCACATAGGACAACAAAGTCTTCTAACTTGGTCTTATCTTCTTTTTCTAATAGATTCGTTACTTGGATGGCATAAACTTGACATCCCTTTCTAACACATTTCTTGAATTGCATCGCTGAAACTTGTCTGACTGACACAAGTTTTGGTATGCCTTGGGTTGTTCTAACAGTGCCAAAATTATCTTTATAGCTAAGTATCTTTGTATAACAATCTAGTACTGCTTTGTGTTGTTCCAACCAGTCCATCCCAATAATCATATCATAAGACCCTAGTGGTAGGATGTTCAGATTGGTCCTTATCTTTTGACCATCTAAACTGAACTCAAGATCAGAAATAAAGTTAACTACTTTTCTTTTAGTCCCTGTTGCTAGTTGTACAAGATAAGGTTTTTCATGCTTTTGTTTCTTAAGTTTATTCAACTCTACTACATCAGGAGTAATATAACTTAACGTATATCCAGGGTCAATTAAAATAGAAATTCGAGTGTCAAGGATTTTACCTTCAATCTCTACCACTGAGGAATGGTGGTCATCTTGTCAACCATCTATGGCTGCATTTATCCGATGCAGACTTCTACCCATATCACCCAATGTCGAGGCTTCTTGCAAATTGCGAACAACAGTTTTGTTTGCTACACTTAAATGTGGACAGTTCCTCCTTAGATGAGGTTCTCCACACTCCCAACACTTTAATGGCTCGCGGGAGTTGTCCCCAAAATTCTTCATTCCAAGGTTTACCGGTTTACCCCTACCTTGCATATTCGGATGATTGGAGTGAAAATCCTTCCTTGGGAAACCCTTTGCTACATTCTGATAAGGAGTTGGCTGGCATCTCTTCTTCCATTGGTTTTTTGCATCTTGCTTCTTATCCTTCCAAGTCTTGGGAAACTCTACCCGCTATTTATACTGGTCATAGCACATTCGTACCTTCTTGAATGACTAACTCAAATATTTGGGGTTGTCAAACTCAATTCTGTGCCTATAGGACTGTGGCAAACAACATAAAAATCGTTGGATGTTTACCTTATCCTCCCAGATGTATGGTACGAACCTTAGTAGTTCTAGAAATTTATTTATAAGGTCATCCATCATCATTTGTCTGAGTCGTAATTCATAAAATTATTTCGTCTTCCTTTCCTAATAGCTCTCATAAAGGTATTATTTCCTAATAGCTCTCATAATATCTCTCAGGAGGGTAACAATCATAAGCCTTTAATGGAACGACCAATGGAAAAATCATCGAAAGGTACAGAAATCCCGTGAACCGTCGGATCTTAGAGTTCTATGCGGATGTTAAGGCAGATCGTTCACAAGCTTAGGAGGGTAACAATCGTTGGATGAGAAATAGCAGGAGCCATTGATCTCGTTCTTCAGATTTTCGCCATCTCGGAGTTGCCACGTTGGAGGAGGGGTTCACCAGAACACCATCCCATCTGGACCCCACATTTTTATTCAAAATCCAAAAAAAAAAAAAAACACCCAAGAACTCCCGAATCGCGAAAAGATAGCACGTCGGGGTTTCGAGGTTTGGGATTTCGCAAATTCAACAACTAAGATCAACAAAAAACAACTCTAGAAATCACGAAAAGTGACCAACACTTCGGATTTTGAAATCCCATGACTTCAAAAGACAAAACTTCAAACACCAACAGTTCCCAAAATTACGCGGACTAACATTTCAGAATTTTGGGGAATCGGGGTTTCGAGGTTTTCAAATACCAACCAACAACAAACCATAACTTTTGAAAAAGTGAAAGGTGGAAGGAGGTATGACGAGGTATGACCAACACATCGTGATTTCAGAGTTCGAAATTTCACGACTTCCGATGTCCAAACATCAACATGAACAATCCTTTGAAAAGGCGAAAAAGGAGAGTGGGTCCAATATTTTGGGGTTCAGAACTTCACGAGTTCTGGTACTCAAACATAAACATAACCAAACTTTCGAAAATGTGAAATATTTAAGGGTGTGGGCCCTACAAATTCAGGTTTCGTGGTTTACTAACTCCTGATGCAAAACATCACACGACATCAAACGCCGAATTGCGAAGTTACGAAAAGGTAAGGGTGTGGGCCCTACAAATTCGGGTTTCGGGTTTACTAACTCTCGATGCAAAACATCACACATCACCAAACACCGAATCACGAAGTTACGAAAAGGTAAGGGTGTGGGGCTACAAATTCAGGTTTTGGGGTTTACTAACTTAGTAATTTTGTTCCCGACAATATTCATACAGTTAGATTTTAGAACTTACAGCATAACCTCCATTCCCAAATCTACCATTCTTTAGCATTGATTTTACTCAGAAAACAAAAATAGAAAGAAAGTAACAAAGAATTTAATTTAGAGGGGATTTCTTCCAGAGTTCAACCATGCATAACCTTTTAGCTATCATAATGAATAAAAAGGCTAAATTCTATCGTTTGTTCAGAAAGGGATCACTAGAGGTTAGATTTACCATATGTTCTCTGTCAGTCTTTAGGCTTCATGCATTCAAACTAAATTTTCCTATACATTATTATCTATGATAATTAGAATATGAATTACACCCGTGATGGAATCATTCATCAGAGAATGGAAATATTTTAGTTCCGATTAAACAAAGAGCTTTGCATCGGATATAAAATCATTTAGACAAAAAATGGAAATCATTCCAATTCCGATTTAACAACTATATTGCATCAGATATAAAATCGTTCAGAACAGAGAAGGAGAAGATTTAACATATCTGAATTCCGATCTGTGGGAAGACAAAGGGAACAACCACATTCTTCCCAACCATAGAATAGAGTAGCCAAAATCACTTGCCTGATTCATCCCCTAGCCTGACCATGAATCCATGAGGGCGAACTTGGAAACTCCTCCTCAGTTATGTCCTTCAATTCCAACAGTTATCCTCTTTCCTCACACTTACTCAACAGTGCTCATAATAGCAAGGCGATTCTACT
Organism: Picea glauca; assembly: GCA_000966675.3. NCBI lineage: Eukaryota > Viridiplantae > Streptophyta > Pinopsida > Pinales > Pinaceae > Picea > Picea glauca. Next base: position 69,823 of record JZKD02S2309902.1, on the reverse strand, counting down.
TCAACAGGATCCTCTTTCCTCACACTCAATCCACAGTGTTCATAACAGCAAGAGAGCTCAGGAATCCTTTCCCCTCATACTTGGCAGCGTCCTGCCTCCTCGCATATGCTATTTATCCATTTTTGCCCAGGTCTTTTCCCTCCTTTGGGGATTTTCACAGCTTTTCTTAATCCTTGATTTTCAGGGGCTGCCAGTGGACAAATCTCTAATTTTCCACTTGTAATCATCATCCCAGAGGCAGTTCCAACTTGTTCCCCACTCATGGAGTCATGGTCAGTTGATTTTAACATGGTTGTTCCATTTGTCCTCCTGCAGTTAATATAATTATTCTATTGTGATGAAAGTGTCATAGTCAAATAGTTAGTTGGGTCCAAACAGATCTTTGCCCAATAGTCATAATAATTAAATACGATTATTAAATTCGAAATTCATAATTGCCATAAATGGAAAAAAAATTCTAGATTAGAATTTCCCAAAAACGAAAATAAATTTCCAGCATATAAAAATACAAATATTTATTTTTGGGGGATGTCACATCCTTTCCCCCTTCAATAAAACACTGTCCTCAGTGTCCGTTCCTTTCCTTGAACACGATTGGATGAGATTTCCGCAAATCTCCCTCCAATTCCCAAGTGGCCTATTGAGAACTAAAGTGTTTGCATTGCACCTTTACCTAAGCGATGGCTCTGTTACGAAGTGTTACTTCTCTCCGGTCCAAAATGCGTAGTGGTTCCACCTGAAACTCGCCCTCGGGTTCCATCTGCACCAAGTTCCAATCAATCATATGAGTAGGGTCATGCATATACTTTTTTTAAAAAGAAACATGAAAGACATCATGAATTCTTAGATTAGCTGGAAGTGCAAGCTGATATGCTACCGGTCCAATTCGAGTTAGTATCTCAAAGGGCCCATAAAACCTAGATGCCATCTTGGCATAGTTCCCCAACTTCAGCAAGCTTTTTCGGGCTTTGACCTTCAAATAAACATGGTCTCCCACTTGAAATTCCAAGTGTCTTCTTTTCTGATCCGCATAGCTCTTCTATATGTCCTGTGCTTCTTTCAAGTTATGTTGTACTTTCTTTACCATGTTCTCCATTTCTTCAAGCATCTCTGGTCCAACCATGAGTCTGTCAGCCGAGTTATCCCAGCTAATCGGAGTTGTACACTTTCTGTTGTACAATATTTTGAAAGGGCTCAACTTAGCCGAAGTTTGGTACCCATTGTTATATGCAAATTCCACCAAGTGTAGGTAGTCTTCCCACTTGCTCGATTTTGTTCTTACATACATGCAGAGCATATCTTCTATGATTTGGTTTTTCCTTTCAGTCTGTCCATCTGTTTGTGGGTGGTAACTCGTGCTGAAATTCAAATTGGTATTTAGCCCTGCAAACAATTCCTTCCAAAAAGTGGATGTGAATTGTATGTCTCTATCTGAAATCACCATTTTAGGAATACCATGCAGTCTACAAATTTCTTTCATGAATATTTCAGCAATGTTAATAGATTTAAAAGTAGACTTTATAGGAATAAAGTTTGTAGACTTACTGAGTTTATCGATTACAACCATGATAGAATCATTCTATTTCTGAGTTTTAGGCAAACCTGTGATAAAGTCTAGTGAGATGGGCTCCCATTTCCATTATGGTACTCGTAATGGATGTAATAGGCCGGCTGGATGCTGGTGTTCAACCTTAACCTGCTGGCAATCTTGGCACCTAGCCAAGTACTCTGTTGTTTCTCCCTTCATATTAGGCCAGTAAAATAGTTTTCTGAGTGTTGTTATTGTTTTCTGGAACCTGGATGGCCAGAGTATGGTTTCTTATGCACTTTGTCTAAAATAGTTAATTTTAGCTCTGCTGAATCTGGTACGTAAAGTCTGTTTTTAAGTATTAATAGTCCCTCCTTGTCGATACTTATATCCGGTTCATCTGAGTTTGTGACACTATTTTGCAATTCCACCATCATCTTAGCTTAATTTTCATCATTAACACCTGTCATCCTTATTCTTTGTTCCAGATCAGTTTCTACTCTGTTGATATTGATCTCAAATAACCCATGGATTCGTCGGCTTAAAGCATCTTCTACTTTATTTTCCTTACACTTGATATGTCTAACTTCGAAGTCAAATTCGCTCAAGAAGGCTAGCCACCTTGCCTGTCTCGCATTAAGGTCTAGTTGGTTAAACATATATTTCACTCCACTATTATCTGTCCATAGTAAGAATTTTCTACCTATGATATAGTGTCACCACATTTTTAAGGCATGTATTACTGCTGCCAATTCTAAGTCATGAGTGACAGAATTTCGCTCGTGTTCCTTTAATATCTGGTATTCATCACAAATCACGTGCCCTACCTGAGTTAGAACACTGCCTAGCCCCTCTTTACCTGCATCAATGCATACTGTTAAGTCTTTATCTGGGTCTACTACCTTCAAGATGGGCACTGACGTCAATAATTCTTTTAGCTTGTTAAAACTGTCTTGACACTTTTGCAACAAGTTAAACTTGGTTCCTTTCTTTTGTAATGACGTGATAGAGTAGGATATCTTGGAGAACCCTTCTATAAATCGACGATAATACCCGATGATTGCCATGAATGACTAGATATCTGCCACATCCTTAGGTACAGGCCATTCCATAATGGCTTTTATCTTTTCTGGGTCCACGACAATACCTTCTGAGGAAATGACATGTCCTAAATATTGTATTTCTTTTTGATAGAAATCACACTTGTCAAATTTTTCGTATAGTTTGTGTTTTCTTAGTGTTTGCAAAACTATTCGTTAGTGTTCATCATGTTCCTCCTCCATTTTGGAATAGACCAGAATATCGTCGATAAATACTACCACGAACTTGTCTAAGTACTTGCTAAAAATGGTGTTCATCAAGCACATAAACATGGTTGGTGCATTAGTGAGTTCGAAAGGTATGACTACAAACTCGTAGTGTTTGTATCTTGTTCGAAAATTTGTTTTGTTTATGTCATGGTCCTTTATCCTAACTTAATGATATTCAGATCGTAAATCCAATTTTAAGAAGATCTTGGGCCCACCAAATTGATCGAACAGATCATTTATCTGTAGTAAGGGGTATTTGTTCTTAATGGTCACTTTGTTCAATTGTCTATAATCGATACATAGTCTTAGAGTACCGTCTTTCTTTTTCACAAAGAGGATTGGTGCTCCCCATGGCGAGGCACTTGGTCTGATATAATCTTTATTCAACAATTCCTGTAATTGTATTTTTAATTCTGTCAGTTTTGGTAGACTCATTCGGTAGGGTGCTTTTTGAGATAGGGGTTGATCCAGGTAGTAAGTCTATGGAAAAATCTATTTCTCTCCTAGGAGGCAATTCTGGTATCTCATCAACAAACATGTTGTTGAATTCATGTAGGACAACAAAGTCTTCTAACTTGGGCTTATCTTCTTTTTCTAATAGATTTGTTACTTGGATGGCGTAAACTTGACATCCCTTTCTAACACATTTCTTGAATTGCATCGCTTAAACTTGTCTGACTGACATAGGTTTTGGTATGCCTTGGGTTTTTCTAACAGTGCCAAAATTATCTTTATAGATAAGTATCTTTGTATAACAATCTAGTATTGCTTTGTGTTGTTCCAACTAGTCCATCCCAATAATCATATCATAAGACCCTAGTGGTAGGATGTTGAGATTGGTCCTTATCTTTTGACCATCTAAACTTAACTCAAGATCAAAAATAAAGTTAACTACTTTTCTTTTAGTCCCTGTTGCTAGTTGTACAAGCCAAGGTTTTTCATGCTTTTGTTTCTTAAGTTTATTCGACTCTACTACATTGGGAGTAATATAACTTAACGTAGCTCCAGGGTCAATTAAAATAGAAATTCGAGTGTCAAGGATTTTACCTTCAATCTCTACCACTAAGGATTGGTGGTCAACTTGTCAACCATCTATGGTTGCATTTATTCGATGCAGACTTTTTCCCATGTCATCCATTGTCGAGGCTTCTTGCAAATTGTGAACAACAGTTCTGTTTGTTTCACTTAAGCATGGACAATTCCTCCTTAGATGAGGTTCTCCACACTTCCAACACTTTAATGGCTCGTGGGAGTTGTCCCCAAACCTCTTGATTCCAAGGTTTATTGGTTTACCGCTACCTTGCGTATTCGGATGATTGGAGTGAAAATCCTTCCTTGGGAAACCCTTTGCTGCATTCTGATAAGGAGTTGCCTGGTATCTCTTCTTCCGCTGGTTTTTTCCATCTTGCTTCTTATCCTTCCAAGTCTTGGGAAACTCTACCTGCTGTTTATACTGGTCATAGCACATTCGTTCCTTCCTGAAGGACTCACTCAAGGATTTGGGGTTGTCAAACTAAATTCTATCCCTGTATGACTATGGTAAACAACTTAAGAATCACTGGATTTTTACCTTATCCTCTCGGATGTATGGTACGAACCTTAGTAGTTCCAGAAATTTATTTATAAGGTCATCCGTCATCATTTGTCTGAGTCGTAATTCATAAAATTATTTCATCTTCCTTTCATAATAGCTCTCAGAAAGGTATTGTTTCTTAAAATACTTCTTAAAGTCGGACCATTCCAACTATTTCTCCTTTAGGCCCTTGACCAATGTTAGGTCCTGCCACCAAATGCTGGCCTTTCCCTTCAGATTGTAGATGGCMATTCTGACCTTCATGTTGYTGGAATAGTTGTAGATTTGGAAGTATTTTTTGATGTCCAACAACCATGCCTCAACTTCTTCTCCTGTCTTGGAGTCTCCATCAAAAGTAGTTGGTTTAATCTTTTTAATTTCTCCTTTAAGGTGGTATGTTTGTTTTCTTTTCTTGTCTGGTATGGTTTTGTCTTCAGCTGAAGGTGTCCCTTCAGACAAACTGTCTCATTTTTCTATTTTCGCATTAGAATTCTTGGAGGCCCTTTTGGTGACCTCTTCCTCATGGTTATCATCTTTTGGGATTTTCTTGGTTACTATACTACGCAACAAGACTTCAATTATCTCTTGCTATTCCTGTTGTTCTCTCTTTAATTTTTCATTGTCGGCCTTGAAAACCTGTAGTTCAACTATAAGGTTTCTCATTGTTTCCAACACCTCTGTGGGTGAGCTTCCATCACTATTTTCTCTCAGATCTCCAAGAGGTCCTTGTTGCGGATTCTCTTCCATCCTGATTTATGCACCTTCTTGAGCTGCCATTATTTAACACAAAACATAAAATATTTATGTGTGCAATTCACAAGGTTTATTAGTTTTCTCATAGACTAGAATATATATACTAAGCAATTAATGTGGCCCTGTTCAGGCCTAGTGTTGTAACTTTTGCTCTGATACCATATGTTATGTACCTCAAAAATCATCATAAAAAAAAAAAACTTTCCATGGCATAAATCAATTTCATTTAAGATTAGATTGTAAAAACAAGAACGATTCAATCTTGACCATAAGGATATTATTAAACCCACCTAATCTACTTCAAACAGAAATCTTCTGTAGGTAAAAATTCCCTCCATGTTTCTGTTCCTTCCCTTATTCGCTGCACACTTCCAGCATACTCAAATTAAGAGAGCGAAACGAACTTAGCGCGTAGGAGCCTCTGTTGTTCAGAGAGTGAAAAGGATATCACCCTGAAGTGTTCAGAGTGAGGCAGAGAGAGAAATCGTCTTGCAGGGGTCAAGCTCCAGTGTAAAAACGCCAAATCCTTCTCGCCAAATATATTTAGAAGAATGAACGGTGATAAAGTGTCAGGAAAAGGACCGAAATCCAATGGACCGTTAGATCCCATAGATCTATGTGGAAGTTAAGGTTGATCGATCAAAACTCAGGAGGGTAATGATCAGAAGCCTTTAAGGGAACAGACGGTGGAAAAATCATCAGAAGGTACAGAAATCCCGTGAACCGTCGGATCTTAGAGTTCCACGCGGATGTTAAGGCTGATCGTTCACAAGCTTAGGAGGGTAACAAACGTTGGATGAGAAACAGTAGGAGCCATTGATCTCGTTCTTCGGATTTCCACCATCTCAGAGTTGCCACGTTGGAGGAGGGGCCCGCCAAAGGACCATCCCATCCGGGCCCCATGTTTTTATTCAAAAGACAAAAGAAAAAAAAAAACAACAACACCCAAGAACTCCTGAATCGTGAAAAGATAGCATGTCGGGGTTTCAGGGTTCAGGATTTCATGAATTCAACAACTAATATCAACACACAACAACTCCCGAAATCGTGAAAAGTGACCAACACTTCAGATTTTGAAATCCCACGACTGCAAAAGCCAAAACTTCAAACACCAAGAGTTCCCGAAATTATGTGGACTAACATTTTAGAATTTGGGGGAATCGGTGTTTCAGGGTTTTCAAATACCAACCAACAACAAACCATAACTTTCGAAAAAGTGAAAGGTGGAAGGAGGTATGACCAAAACATCGAGATTTCAGAGTTCGTAACTTCATGAGTTCCAATGTCCAAACATCAACATGAACAATCCTTCGAAAAGGCAAAAAAGGAGAGTGGATCCCGTATTTCGGGGTTTCGGGGTTCAGAGCTTCACGAGTTCCAGTAGTGAAACATAAACATATCCAAACTTCCAAAAATGTGAAAGAGGTAAGGTTGTGGGCCCTACAAATTTGGGTTTCGCGGTTTACTAACTCCCAATGAAAAACATCACACGACATCAAATGCTAAATCGGGAAGTTACGAAAAGGTAAGGCTGTGGGCCCTACAAATTCGGGTTTCGGGGTTTACTAACTCCCGATGCAAAACATCACACATCACCAAACTCCGAATCGCGAAGTTACGAAAAGGTAAGGGTGTGGGCCCTACAAATTCAGGTTTCAGGGTTTACTAACTTAGTAATTTTGTTCCCAGCAATATTCATACAGTTAGATTTCAAAACTTACAGCATAACCTCCATTCCCAAATCTACCATTCTTCAGAATTGATTTTACTCAGAAAACAAAAACAAAAAGAAAGTAACAAATAATTTAATTTAGAGGGGATTTCTTCCAGAGTTCAACCATGCATAACCTTTCAGCTATCATAACGAATAAAAAGGCCAAATTCTATCGTTCATTCAGAAAGGGATCACTAGAGGTTAGATTTACCATATGTTCTCTATCAGTCTTTAGGCTTCATGCATTCAAACTAAATTTTCCTATACATTATTATCTATCATAATCAGAATATGCATTACATCTATGATTGAATCATTCATCGGAGAATGGAAATATTTTAGTTTCGATTAAACACAGACCTTTGCATCGGATATAAAATCATTCAGATAGAAAATGGAAATCATTCCAGTTCCGATTGAACAACTATATTGCATCAGATATAAAATCCACAGGAAGACAAAGGGAACAACCACGTTCCTCCCAACCGTAGAACAGGGCAGCCAAAATCAATTTCCCTATTCACCCCCTAGCCTAACCATGAATCCATGAGGTGAACTTGGAAACTCCTCCTCAGCTATGTCCTTCAATTCCAACAGTTATCCTCTTGCCTCACACTTACTCAACAGTCCTCATAACAGTAAGGAGATTCTGTTTCAACAAACTCCTCTTTCCTCACACTCAATCCACAGTGTTCATAATAGCAAGAGAGCTTAGGAATCCTTTCCCCTCATACTCGGCAGCGTCCTACCTCCTCGCATATGTTGTTTATCCATTTTTGCCCAGGTCTTTTCCCTCCTTTGGGGATTTTCCCTGATTTTCTTAATCCCCGATTTTCAGGGGCTTCCAGTGGACAAATCTCTTATTTTCCACTTGTAATCATCAGCCAAGAGGCAATTCCAACTTGTTCCCCACTCATGGAGTCATGGTCAACTAATTTTAACATGGTTGTTCCATTTGTCCTCCTGCAGTTAATATAATTATTCTATTGTGATACAAGTGTCATAGTCAAATAGTTAGTTGGGTCCAAAAAGATCTCTGCCCAATAGTCACAATAATTAAATACGATTATTAAATTCAGAATTCGGAATTGCCATAAATGGAAAAAAAAATCCAGATTCAAATTTGCTAAAAACGGAAATAAATTTCCATCACATAAAAATAAAAATATTTATTTTTGGGGGATGTCACATCCTTTCCCCCTTCAGTAAAACACTGTCCTCAGTGTCCGTTCCTTTCCTAGAACGGGATTGGATGAGATTTCCGCAAATCTCCCTCCAATTCCTAAGTGGCCTCCTCAGAACTAAAGTGCTTCCATTGCACCTTTACCTGAACGATGGCTCTGTTCCGAAGTGTTACTTCTCTCTGGTCCAGAATGTGCAGGGGTTCCACCTGGAACTCGCCCTCGGGTTCCACCTGCACCAAGTTCCAATCAATCATATGAGTAGGGTCATGAATATACTTTTTTAACAAAGAAACATGAAATACATTATGAATTCTTAGATTAGCTGGAAGTGCAAGCTGATATGCTATGTGTCCAATTCAAGTTAGTATCTCGAAGGTCCCACAAAACCTGGGTGCCATCTTGGCACAGTTCCCCAACTTCAGCGAGCTTTTTCAGGTTTTGACCTTCAAATAAACATGGTCTCCCACTTGAAATTCCAAGTGTCTTCTTTTCTGATCCGCATAGCTCTTTTGTTTGTCTTGTGCTTCTTTCAAGTTTTGTTGTACTTTCTTTACCATGTTCTCCATTTCTTGGAGCATCTCTGGTCCAACCATGAGTCTGTCAGCTGGGTTATCCCAACTAATCGGAGTTGTACACTTTCTGTCGTACAGTATTTCACAAGGGCTCAACTTAGCCGAAGTTTGGTACCCATTGTTATATGAAAATTCCACCAAGTGTAGGTACTCTTCCCACTTGTTCGGTTGTGTTCTTACATACATGTAGAGCATATCTTCTATGATTTGGTTTGTCCTTTTGGTCTTTCCATATGTTTGTGGGTGGTAACTCGTGCTGAAATTCAAATTAGTATTTAGCCCTGCAAACAATTCCTTCCAAAAAGCGGATGTGAATTTTACGTCTCTATCTGAAATCACCATTTTAGGAATACCATGCAGTCTAAAAATTTCTTTCAAGAATATTTCAGCAATGTTAATAGATTTAAAAGTAGACTTTACAGGAATAAAGTGTGCAGTCTTACTGATTTTATCGATTACAACCATGATAGAATCATTTTGTTTCTGAGTTTTAGGAAAACCTATGATAAAGTTCAGTGACATGGTCTCCCATTTCCATTATGGTACTGGTAATGGATGTAATAGGCCGACTGGATGCTGGTGTTCAGCCTTAGCCTACTGGAAATCTTGGCACCTAGCCAAGTAATCTACTTCTCCCTTCATATTAGGCCAGTAAAATAGTTTTCTGAGTGATGTTATTGTTTTTTGGTAACCTGGATGGCCAGAGTATGGTTTCTTATGCACTTTGTCTAAAATAGTTAATTTTATCTCTATTGAATCTAGTACGTAAAGTCTGTTTTTAAATCTTAATAGTCCCTCCTTATCGATACTTATATCCGGTTCATCTGAGTTTGTGACACTATTTTGCAATTCTTCCATCATCTTAGCATAATTTTCTTCATTAACACCTGCTGTTCTTATTCTTTGTTCCAGATCACTTTCTGCTCTGCTGAAATTTATCTCAAATAACCCATGGATTTTGCGGCTTAAAGCATCTGCTACTTTATTTTCCTTACCCTTGATATGTCTGGCTTCGAAGTTAAATTCACTCAAGAAGGCTAGCCACCTTGCTTGTCTCGCATTAAGGTCTGGTTGGTTAAACAGATATTTCACTCCGCTATTATCTGTCAATAGTAAGAATTTTTTGCCCATGATATAGTGTTGCCACATTTTTAAGGCATGTATTATTGCTGCCAATTCTAAGTCATGAGTGACATAATTTCGCTTGTGTTCCTTTAATTTCCAGGATTCATAACAAATCACGTGCACTTCTAGAGTTAGAACACTGCCTAGCCCCTCTTTACTTGCATCAACACATACTATGAAGTCTTTATCTAGGTCAGCTACCTTCAAGATGGGCACTGACGTCAATAATTATTTTAGCTTGTTAAAACAGTCTTGACACTTTCATGACCAGTTAAACTTGGTTCCTTTCTTTTGTAATGACGTGATAGGGTAGGCTATCTTGGAGAACCCTTCTATAAATATGTGATAATACCTGGTGATTCCTATGAATGATCGGATATCTGCCACATCCTTAGGTACTGCCCATTCCATAATGGATTTTATCTTTTCCAGGTCCATGGAAATAACTTCCGACGAAATGACATGTCCTAAATATTGTATTTCTTTTTGATAGAAATCACAGTTGTTGAATTTTGCGTATAGTTTGTGTTTTCTTAGTGCTTGCAGAACTATTCGTAAGTGTTCATCATGTTCCTCCTCTGTTTTAGAATAGACCAGAATATCGTCGATAAATACTACCACGAACTTGTCTAAGTACTTGCTAAAAATGTTGTTCATCAAGCACATAAATGTGGCTGGTGCATTAGTGAGTCCAAAAGGTATGACTACAAACTCGTAGTGTCTGTATCTTGTTCAAAAAGTTGTTTTGTTTATGTCCTGGTCCTTTATCCTAACTTGATGATATCCAGATCGTAAATCCAATTTTGAGAAGATCTTGGCCCCACCAACTTGATCGAACAAATCATTTATCCATGGTAAGGGGTATTTGTTCTTAATGGTCACTTTGTCCAGTTGTCTATAATTGATACATAGTCTTAGAGTATCGTCTTTCTTTTTCACAAAGAGGACTAGTGCTCCCCATGGTGAGACACTTGGTCTGATATACTCTTTATCCAACAATTCCTGTAATTGTATTTTTAATTCTGTCAGTTCTGGTAGACTCATTCGGTAGGGTGCTTTCTGAGATAGTGGTTGATCTGGGTAGTACGTCTATGGAGAAATCTATTTCTCTCCTAGGAGGCAATTCTAGTATCTCATCAACAAACATGTCGCTGAATTCACGTAGGACAACAAAGTCTTCTAACTTGGGCTTATCTTCTTTTTCTAATAGATTTGTTACTTGGATGGTGTAAACTTGACATCCCTTTCTAACACATTTATTGAATTGCATCGCTAAAACTTGTCTGAATGACATAGGTTTTGGTATGCCTTGGGTTGTTCTAACAGTGCCAAAATTATTTTTATAGCTAAGTATCTTTGTATAACAATCTAGTACTACTTTGTGTTGTTCCAACCAGTCCATCCCAATAATAATATCATAAGACCCTAGTGGTAGGATGTTCAGATTGGTCCTTATCTTTTGACCATCTAAACTGAACTCAAGATCAGAAATAAAGTTAACTACTTTTCTTT
>JZKD02S2309902.1:20908-38967 GCA_000966675.3 Picea glauca | reverse complement strand
TTTCTTTATTTTATTTTTTATATAAATTTGTTTTTGTTTTGATTTTTTTTTTTATTAATTTTAATTGTTTTGTTTTTCTTAGTTTTTTAAGTTTTTAATTTATCATTTTTTTAATTATATTTGTTTTCTAAATATTCAAAAATAATGTTATTTTAGTACAATTATTTTCTATGTATTGAAGTAACGATGAACAATATATTAAAAATGATGTTTTTTACTACATTTTAAAAGTATGGAACAATAAATCAATTAAGGAGACAAAATTACATGAAAAAACATAATTTCAAAAAATAAATGGAAAAAAAATATTTATAAGATTGAAAAGAGCATGGAAAAATTACTAAAACCATCATTGAATAAAAAATAAATATAAAAAAAAATAGAAAAAAATTGAAAATACATGAAAGACAAGCATTTAAAAAAATAATGTGGAAACATTTTGGATCGAAAAATTTAAAATATAAAAAAACCATCTAAAAAGGGAGGGGGGTGCTACCGGTAGCACCATTTTTAAAAACAGGGTAAAAAACTTGATCCCCCCAAAAATGAGAACTCTATAGAGTTCTCGTTAAGTTGGTAACTATGTTAACTAAATGAATAATAAGACATGTGCATGACTAAGAATTTAAGGATCATCATATGAACCTATTCCCCTTCCCCGTTCATCATTATTACTCGTATTTCACCTAAATACTTGGGTAGTATGAGTGTCTTATGATTTGATGCATGTATAAGGTTTTATGTTGTGCCCCTTGGTAAGACTTAGGCAAGTACTAAATCTAACCCCTCTTTTATGGTGTGTTGAGAGATTTCACCAGGTGCTACTAATTAATGTCTTGTTAAGAGGCTATACCCATCACTTTGAGTATGTATTATATATTTGCATTAGTGTACACTTATTGGACCATTTCATGGATGGAGGAAGTAAATGTTGGATTATTTGACTTGTCTTGGAGCATTTATCTGGAGATGAGCACTTTTATTTAGGAATGCATCTCCCTTGGATTCTACTTAGTCCTTACGAGTGATTTTTATATTGTATTTTCCCTTTTCTAAGAGAGACATTGTACCTTATGAGCATATTATTAGATTATTTTACTATTTCTTGTATCTTGCTCGAGTTTTTTCCCAAGAAATGGTTTTGGAGTTCATGGTTTTTAGGAATGATGGTTTTATATTGTAATTGAGGAGGCTTCTCACCTATAAAAGGAGAAGTCCTCCTCCATTTGAAATCGTTGGAGATTAATGAAAAGTTGAGATACTAAGATTTATCATGCATCCATTACACTTCATTTGATGTTTTTCTATCATTTTTAAGGGTTAGAATTGAGTAAAGATAACACACAAGATCATAAAAAAAACTTTGGCGAAAAATGCCTCAAGCCATATTCTCTACATTTTCTCATTTTAATGATACAAATATATAATACAATAGTGAAACTACCTCAATTTTTCACATCAACACCTCATCAGGAGATAAGGTAGGAGGAGGAAAAATAGGAATTTAAAAACACACATACGATAAAAACTATATCCTAGAATGTGAAATACAAATGTGGTATACTAGGACTTCGTGATTGTATATGAGTAAGAGGCTAACACCCCACCCAATAATAAGTCTGAACAATAATACCAGAAAAATAACAAGTATTGGTATCATCTCCAGGTATTCATATTGAAACTCTTGAGTTGAGCCTCAATGAAAAAATTCATGAAAAAATGCGAGTTATGGATGCTCAAAACTATGGAAAATCTCACTCTGTAAATATTGTGGGCTAAAATTCTAGTAATGTGTTCACTAATGTCAACTCCAATGTGATGAGATCTAGAAAAGAGAAGTGAATTAATTGGAAGTATGTCACATCCTTGAAAATTCCTAGTAAACGAATCAAATATGAAGTTATAATGAAAAAAGATCCAACTGTCCTCTGGTAGGTGATTGACCATATATATGAATAAAATTTCCAAAAAAATTCTCTAAAAATCAACATCCTTTTGTATGATTCAATTGCAAGTCTTTGAAACATAATTTTGCCAAATTTTTCCATCTACATACTGTAGTTTTCCATCTAGCAAGTTTTATTTTGTTGTTGTCGAAACTTTCGTTCTAACAACCATATTCAACTCAATTATCAATTTCCCCCTTTGTTAGCTAAAAGGAGAGACCACAAGTGGTTCCACAAACCATATTCACTTGATTTTTGAACTCCCCCCCCTTAAGGTGCATGAGATTTTCATTGTCAACTGACACATCTTTACTCGAGTTTGAATTCTTGGTCAAGACTTAAATAATTGCATGTATGTTGATGGCCACTACCAAGGGTCAATCCACTCATAGTGAATCTTCAATCTTGCAATTTTGTTCCTCTTGGAACATTTTTCTGATGGATGATTCTTCTTTCCACAATGTTGAAAAGGATGGAGATCAAAACACTAATTCTCCATGTGACTAGTGTGATTAAAATGTTGGCACTTCACATTCTGATGTTGAACTGGAATAGGGGAAGTTGAATCTTCTTGAAGAAATCCAACACTTTGAAACTAGATTGGTCAGGAATAATCCATAATATGAAAGGTAACTTCCTTGTCATATCCAAGTCCTATTATGTTCCTGTTGTTGCTGATTTCTTCCCAAGTTATAATTATGGCCTTGGAAAGAGTATGTTGAACCTTTTTCTTTGAAATATGTGGGTATTAATGTACTACATGTTGTTGCATCATTGAAAGGATTTCTTCACTGAACTCAAAAGAAAACTCTTGAAATGTAGGTTCATGAATAACTTCATATTCATCTTCATTTGTCTTTGAAGTTGGCTCACTGAGTTTCCACTGCACTGAATGTTGATTAAAATCATCATCGTCATTCTAATAAAAAAGAGGGTTGTTTTGAAGAAGAACTAGTTTAGAACATTGAATATTATTTTGTTGAATTTCATCTTGAAGAAGCCAAGTCTGAGTTTGAAGTAGTTCTACTTTGTGTTACATCACTAAAAAACAAGTTAGAACATGTCGAAGAGGTGCTTTGTTTAATATCATCGTGTTGTCATCAACATTGATTATTAAAGTGTTTAGTAAATCTAATAATTCTATATTTATTTCCATTTGAACCTGCTCACTTGCACTTCATGCTTGCTTGCACTAGCTCGCTTGATTTTATTTCCTTGAATTCACTTGCTTGTACTTCACACTTTCTTAACCTCTTCAAGTCTGTCACTTGAAATCTTTTTCTCACTTGCACTCCATGCTCGCTTGAACTTGCTTCCAGGAAGTTGAGGGTGTTGGATATTGCCGAAAATGCACCCAAAGTGTGATGTTTGCAATGGTTTGAATTTTAACTACTCAATCTTTTCAATGTAGACTCAGGAATAGAATGATACATGCAATTTTGGGTGTCAGGTTCCCTTGATTACTTACAAAAAATCCAACGAAATAGACGGTCATCTAGCATCTAAACTCATAGTGGGTTCCATGGAAGATCCATCCCAGTTATGGAAAGATGAAAAGAACATCTCTAAATGGTAGATGAAAAAAACATCTCAGTTTGAACCCTGTTAAATGGTAGATGAAAAAAACATCTCAGTTTGAACCTTGGTAAATCCATGTTTGGGAAAACATTTCCAATTTCTTAGGGCAACAATGGATTTTGAAAATTAAAGGGTAATGGGAGCGATCTAGTTTTGGTTTTTTCATGTAGATCATTCGATCGTGGAGAGATAATATTAAGGGGAAAGAAGTGCATAACATCGAGGGCTTATTTGATACAAGAACTCGAGGGAGATACCAAATTGTTTCTATTTAACCACAACACCACAACAATGAAAGTCAATAATCTGAATTTCTGGCATATGGATTATGTGTTCCTGCATCCCTACTAGAAACTGGAGTCCATGGGATAATTCAAATTGGCCTTTTGTCCAATGATAGATAATGGTTTATCATGCGATTGAACCCTAAGCGTGTAGTTGGGTGCATTATTTGTACTACAAGTGTCGCAAGTGTTCTGGGAGGACTTGGACATGCAGAATGTAGATATGCTTGAGGATGATTCGTCACAAATATAATGCAATGCAAGTCATTCATCTTCTTAAGTGGATTTGTGGCAGAAAAATCACCCCCGTGGGTGGGAAATGGGAGCTTCAAACAAAAATAAATGAGACGAATCATGTACAGCTTCGTGCGTATGAAAGGTAAAATTCTTGAGTTGTGTATAAATACAAGGTGGAGATGTATTTGGGAGTTCAATCAAGGTGGAGTGATATTGGCGAGTTCAATCGAACACACAACAAAGGAGGAAGGGTACAAGTGGAGAGAAAAGGAGGAAACATTATTGGTATTTATTGAAAGATTTTTCCTTTTAGGTAAAAGATATCTCTCCTTCTACATAAACATGACAACCAAGCAAAAAATTCATTAATACATACTCATAATTACAATATTCTTAATATGTGAGCATCCATCTATTTTTTGATGCACATCAATCTTGAAAAGGATAACGTCAGTAGAATAACATAACCATTAATTACAGAACTGAATTGATATAGTGGATGCCTCATTTATTTACCTTATTCCACTCCATCTAGCTTTTTCCACACATCAATCTTTCAAAGACTAACGTTAGAAGAATAAAATAACAATTAATTACATAATTGAACGAATTGATATAGTGGACGCCTCATTTATTTATCTTATTCCACCCTAAACTAAGCATAAGTAATTTACCATACAAACACACAATCAGTGGAAAAAATTAGGACATCTTTTTGCATATACTGTGTTCAAGAGAAGAAATTTTTCAAAGGAAAACAAAAGCTATTAGTATAAGTTGGTCTACTTGTCATACCTAGTATAAGTTGGGGTTGTTTTGGATGCTAGAAATGATGGGGTTGATCGAGATGTTGTTGTTTCCAGTTCTCGGATCTACAACACGCAAAAAAAATCTACGCAACAAAATTTCAAAGGCTGCGAAGTTAAATTCTTCATCGATGAACTCTCAGGATTTGTCGTGTAATTAACAAACTACACGATATAATGCACACTATGATAAAAATACTTACCAAAATATTTTTGTCACGATATCAACACTGTGCTACTCTCAACACATAAACTCACAATAGAACTCAGAAATACGTATGAATATGTCAACACACAATATACTTGATATATATTAAGAACTTGGGTAGTGCACACTAATACATAATACAATAACTATGTTGAGCTTCAGCTCCAACGACTTCTTCAAACTATTACAAAACTAGAGCTTGTGCTCTTAGACTTCTTCAACTCCTTAGACAATTGTTATTGCTTGTTAACTATCGAATCTTCCCTTTGTTTTTCCTATCTTCTCTATCGACTACTTACAGACTCAGACATATAAAGATGAAGCTAAGACTTCCTGTAGAAGTAAACTGAATCAATCAATTAAGACAACAATAAATTTCGACTGACTCTCATCTGCATAACATAGTTTGGGAAAGATAAAGATGGGCTCATTAAATAATCTCCTGCTAACACTCCTTGATGTGTCTGATAGACTAACGTCTCTGCATTCGTGACAGATAGAGTCTGCGTAAGTGTGAAGCTCACAAATTTTAATTAATATCTCCAACACCCCCCCTTAATTATAAGTAGGTGAGTTTACAAAATACAAAATTTACATAAAAAACTGGAACTAACATAAACTGTCAAATATTTGCGACTCCACCAACTCCTAGACAACTGTGTAGTTTCTAAAATGCATCTCTTTCCGAAGATTTTGTAAAAATAGATCGTATTTGTTCTTTAGACCTGCAAAATTCTAAACATATTTCTTTTTTATTCACTAATTCTTTTATAAAATGACACTGTGTATCAATATGCTTGGTTTTCTTTTGAACCATATGATTCTTTGATAACATGATGGCTGAATTATTGTCACAAAATACTGTAGTTGGTTCATGTTGTTCCTACAACAAATATTTTAATATTCTTCTCATCCACACAACTCGACAAGTTGTGCTTGTAGTTGTGACGTATTCAATTGTTGTTGAAGAAAGAGTCACAATGGGATGTTTCCTTGATGCCCATAACACTATACATGTTCCAAAATGAAATGTGTACCCAAAGGTACTTTTCCTGCCATCTATGATGCCTCCACAATCTGTCTCAATGTATCTAATAAGCTCAAAATCTTCTGAGGTAGAATATAAAATTCCAAAGTCTTTTGTTCCATTCACATATCTCAAAATTATTTTTCCTTCCTTCCAATGAGATTCTTTTGGAGTTTCCATGAACCTTGAAATGAGGCTCACTCCATACATAATATCAGGTGTTGTTGTTATCAGATACATTTAAGAATTCCTACCAACCATTTAAACAGTGTGAGATCTACCTTGGATCCTTCATCTTCCTTTCTTAACTTCAATCTTGTTATGACAGGTGTTGGAGCTGCTTTGGAATTTATCATGTTGAATCTTTTCAATATTTCATGCGCATACTTAGATTGTGAAATAAATATACCAACTTTGGATTGGTGCATTTCAATATGCAGAAAGTATCTCATAAGCCCCAAATCAGTGGTTTCAAATTCATCCTTCATGACTGACTTAAATTCTTCTATTCCAAAATCACATGTAAAAATCAAATCATCTACATATAAGCAAACAATTAACATATTACCTTGTTGATTTGGTTTGATGTACAGAGTTGGCTCACATTCACTTCTTTGAAATTCATTTTGAGTAAGATAGGAATTTATGCGACTGTACCAATCTATGGGAGCTTTCTTTAATCCATACAATTTCTTATTCAATCTATACACATTGTCTTCTTGTCTTGGCACCTGATAGCCTTGTGGTTGTTCCACATATACTTCTTATTATAAACGTCCATTCCAAAATGTTGACTTCACATCCATTTTATAAAAAGGTCATTTGTTCTACGCAACAATGGCCAAAACAATTCTGACTGTGCCCATGCGTGCAATGGGCACAAATGTTTCATTGAAATCAATTCCAGGTTGTTGTGTAAAAAACCTTAAAACTAATCTTTCCTTGTGCTTCTACACATTTCCTTTTGCATATTGCTTGGTCTTATAAATCCACTTGACACCTATCACATCCTTGTCTTCAGGTACATATACCAATTTCCATGTTTCATTATTCTCTATGCATCTAATTTCTTCATCCATGGCTTGTGCCCATACATCATCTTTAACAACTTATTCAAAGGTTAATGGATCATCTATTTTTGAAAACAGAGCAAAAACTGAAAATGAATTTGTTGTTTCAACATTATAGATTTTGCGTAGACTTCTTGTCTTCCTTGGTCACAGACTTGCTAATTTTGGATCTGGAGATGTAGAACTACTTGGATTTCTTTCTAGAGTTTGCTTCGCTCTAGCTGTAGAATGCACACCTACAAATCTCACTGGAATAGTTTGATTTGGGATTTGTGTCACAGTTCCAAATGTAGAAGGAATCACACACTGATTAATACATGGTGTTTGAACCACTTCATCTTCTATTTCATCATGCCCAATAACATTAATAATTATGATTTTCCTTTCTATGCTTCTATCCCATGCTTCATTCTCCACAAATTGAACATCACGTCTAATTATGAATTTTCTTGCAACAAGACTTGTATGCTTTTGTATCTTCATAGTAACCAAAAAAAATACATTTCTATCCTTTGTTATCCATCTTCTTTCTTAGCTCATCCAAAACATGTGTGTATGCGACACAACCAAACACTTTTAAATGCACCACATTATGCTTCATACATGTCTAGAATTCCTCAGGAACTTTGTTTCTCACATTCTTTGTCAGACATTTGTTCATGATGTATACTATAGTTGTTATTGCCTCAGCGCAATACTCATTTGACAAATGTTTTGTTGCCAACATATTGCACCGCATTTCCATGATGGTTCAATTATTTATTTCTACGACATCATTCTGTTGTGGTGTATACCGTGCACTGAAATGCTTGTAAATTCGATGAACTTTACAGAAGTTATGAAATTCTCTTGAAACATATTCACCACCTCGATCAGTTCTTAGAACCTTGATGTAATAACCATTTTTCTTCTCCACAAGTTATTTGAACTACTGAAAACAACCCAATGTGTCAGATTTATGCTTTAGAAAATAAATCTATGTCTTTCTTAAGAAACCATCAATGAATGTAAGAAAATAAGTACTACCTCCTATATACGGTGTTTGCATTGGCCCACAAATATCTGAATGTACAATTTCCAGTGGATCTTTTTCTCTGTATGACTTACCAACTGGAAATGACTCTCTATGCTGCTTTCCAAAGATTCGACCTTCACATATTCTTTATGTTTTTTCAATTAATGGCAAACCTTTCACCATATCCTTTGTATGTCGTAGCTTCAAAACTCCAAATTTCAAATTTCCAAATCTAAAATGCCATAGCCCGGAATCATCATATACTTCATATTGGAATGTTTCTGGCATCTTTGCGCCATTGTCTTCTTCTTTTTCTTTAAAACTGCATGTAGTAGATTTTTCTTCCTTGGAATTGCGCACACTGGTTTCTACACTTTCGGCTTTGAATGTAGTGTTAGGCTGGGCATATTTTGTGTCGTAGAAAACTTGTGTTGTATTTCTCTTCATGGATAGTTCAATGTCATTGGAAACACTATGTTACTTGTCATATGAATTCTTGCAATAAGTTGATTGCTTGGATATTTGTCCATAATCACACAGTGATTATCTTCCATGTAGATTATGTATCCTTTCTCTAATAGTTTTCCTGTGCTCATCAAATTATGTTTTAGACCATAAACATAATATACATCAGGCATAACTTTTTTTTCTTCTTGTTTAGTCAAAATGTTAATACCACCTTTACCGAAGACAATGACTTGGATATTTGTTCCAAGTGTAACTTTAGTTTGGGCTGACTTATCCAAACTAGAAAAAAGTTCTAAATTTACTATCATGTGATTACTACAACCTGAATCTAGGTACCATGTGTCACATGGGCTTTCTTGAGAAACATTGCATTCAACTAGTGAGACTATAGGCACTGCTTCAACGCGCGCCATAAACATAAGAATGGAGGGACTATTTGCGTTGTTTGATTGATCTTGACCTTGATTTTTCTAATTACACTGTTTCTTTCTTCATTCATATGCATAATGTCCATACTTTTTACAGTAATGGAACTGAATCTTTGATTTATCAAATCTCTTATTACTTGGTTGACTGCTATTTGGATTTTGGCCTCTTCAAGCAGTATTCATGGGACAACGTCCACCTCTGACAAAACTTCTTCCTCTGCCTCTAGATTTAGCTCTCCCCCTTCCTCTTCCAAGACTTATAGATGACTGCACGAAAAATGCATTTTCTAATGACACATTTGACCTATTCAATGAGTGTTGATGATAAATGAGAGAGGCTTGAAACTCATCTAAACTAAACTAAACTGACTCAGATCTTTGTTTTCTTCCAAAGTCACAAGGGTGTCAAATTTAGGAGGAAGACTCCTCAATACCTTCTGAAAAACTTTTCTATCCTCTATTGTTTTTCCATAAGACTTAATCTGATTTATCAGGCCAATAACATGGGTATAAAAGGAATCTACTGAGTCTATGTCTTTCATTGACAAAGTTTCAAAATCTCTTCTAAGAATTCGTAGTTTTGAAGTCTTGACTTTGTCCATAACTTGATAAGAAGTTTGCAATATGTCCAATGCTTCATTGACTTGCTTTGTTGATGCAACTCTTGGGAGTATGCTTTCATGCATGGCTTGATGTATGTAAAACATCTCATTTACATCCTTCTTCCTTTGATCTTTCAAAGCATCATTCTCAACTTGTGTGAGGGCATTGTATGTTGCATGATCTCCTGGTTCTGCATAGTCATTCTCAACTATTTCCCATACATCTTGACCCCTAAATAATGTCTTCATGGTCAAGGACCATAAGTTATAATTTTTGCCTGTAAAAGTGGGAGGTTGCAAATTTGAGGTAGAAGCCATGATTTCACCTTACAACAGAGTTGATGCTCTGATAAACTTGTTCTGATAAAACCTGCTCTGATAGAACCTACTATGGTACCAGATCTTAGGTCTACAACGCACAGACAAACTCTACACAACGCGGTTGCAAAGACTGCATAGTTAAATTATTTGTCGTTGAACTCTCAAGACTCGTCGCGCAATTCACGGACTGCATGATATACTGCCCACTATGATAAAAACACTTAACAAAATAATTTTGTCATGAAATCAACACTAAACTCACAACATAACTCATAAATACTTATGAATATGTCAACACACAAAATACTTGATATATATTAAGAACTTTGGCACTGCGTGCTAATATAGAATACTATAACTATGTCGATCTTCGGCTCCAACGACTTTTTCAAACTATTACAAAACTAGAGCTTGTGCTCTCACACTTCTTTGACTCCTTACATAGTTGTTGTTGTGTGCTAACCATCGAATCTTCCCTCTATTCTGTCTATCTACTCTATCGACTACTTACAGAATCAGACATATAAAGATGAAGCTAAGTCTTCCTTTAGAAGTAAATTGACTCAAACAATTAAAACGACAATAAATTTCAAATGACTCTCATCTACATAACAGAGTTCGAGAAAGATAAATATCTACTCATTAAATACGCTCATGCTAACACTCCTCCTTGACGTGTATGACTTACTATCGTCTCACGCTTACAACTTGTACCGGTATTTTTTTGGACGCCAGCGTTGATCTAGCCGATGTTGTTGCGGTTTAAGGTGGGGTTGTTTTGAAAGACGACGTTGATGGGGTCGTTCAAGCCGATGTTGTTGTCGGTATTCATTTTGGGGCCGGTGATGTTTGGGTGTTGTTGACGTTGGCGTCCCCCATAGACTGACCTTGTCCACTCATGTTGTTGGCCGTTAGAGGGCTTACACCTACTTCGAAATCTGCTAAACAAAAAAACGCCACTTAACCTCAATCTACGAAACTGCATCAAGGCATATCAATACTTAACGTGATAATATAATATGATCAAATCATTGATAACTCATGGATCACAGAGCCTTAATGGCTGTAACACCAAATATACGTACAACTTACAATACCATATCAGTCTGCTTCTTCGGTTTGCTCAGTTTGCACAGGTTATGACATTACACAAAGTAAAAACATAACATTAATATACATTAGGACGGGAATACTCAATGACATAGAGGTGAGAAATACAATGGCAAAGCTTTCGTTATAGAGTAATGGGCGGACTCCAAACTCGTATTTCAAAACCATCTAGACTCCCAGCCAACGTTAAATTTGAAGTTTTCAATGCACGTGAGGACCATTCAATCGCGTTACATTCCTTACCTTTGAAAAAAAGCCTCCTTTTTCATAGGTACATCTTAAATCTTTAGATCCTACTCTGTTATTGAGTTTTTGAATTTTTTTCATCTCTAAATCTTAGAATTTACTTCATTAAAACAGTTCGTGCGAGGGATTGGAAAGAAATTCACTACGGTCTGTCAAAACAAAAGATCAAAAGAAAGTAAAATCATAAAAGATATTTTACAAAGGAAAACAAAAGGTACTTGGTGTAAGTTGGTCTACTTGTCATTACCTGCTATAAGTTGGTCTAGAAATTGATCTTGGGGTTGTTTTGGCTGCCAACCTTGACTTGTTTGTCGGAGTTCTTGGTGGTGTTTCGGGGGTTGGTGGGGTCGCTTTGGTTTCCCTGGATGGGAGAGTCGATGCCGTTGTCGGTCTTGATGTTGGGACCGGCTATGTGGCGCGACTTTTGATGGTCACCACGTCGTCGACTCATGTTGTTGGCCGTTAGAGGACTTACATCTGCAACCAAAAATGCTTTTAGAAAAAACGCCACTTCAACTCAAATCATTGATAACTGATGGAGTAGAGAGCCTTAATAGCTGTAACACAAAATATACCTATCACTTAGAATACCATATCAGTATGCTCCTCCGGACTGCTAAGTTTGCAGAGCTTATGAAATTACAGAAAGTAAAAACTTACATTGACAGATTGTCGTAGTTGTTGAATTGTTGGCCTCGGTTGCCTTGGTTGTTGACTTGATTGACTTGTTTGACGCAGTTGGAACCGGTGTTCATAGGGTGGATCGAGCCGAACTTGTTGTCGGTATTGACGTTTGGGCTGCAGTTGACGTTGGGGCCTTGTCCACTCATGTTGTTGGCCGTTAGAGGACTGACAGCTGCTGCGAAACCTGCAAAACAAAAAATCGCCGCATCAACTCAATCTGCTAAACTGCGTCAAGGCATATGAATACATAAGGTGGGCATATCAATACATAAGGTTGACATATCAATACAGAAAGTAAAAACTTCATTTGGACTGCTAAGTTTGCACAGCATATGACATTACAGAAATTAAAACCTCAACATTAGTATACCGCAGCCCAAAGTTGGTAAACAAGAGGTGAGAAATACAATGGCATAGTTCGTTATATAGGAACGGGCGGACTCCAAACTGGGATTTGAAAACCATCTAGAACTTAGAAAATTGAGAAACAGCCATAGCTCACAGATGATTTACACAATAATGATTTGTATTACACTATTAAACACAACACAGTACACATATATATAGTTGGATTCAAATCCAACTGATTCCACTCATGGAGGGAGAGGTTGAGAGAATATCTCAACAACCTCCTACAAATCTTCAACTAACCCAATCTTAGTATAATGCATTAATGAAGCATTATTCTCTAACACCCCCCTTTAATGCTTACATTAAAAAATCTTACAATAATGAAATCATAATGAAATCACAATTACATGACATACAATATTTTAACTTTGTCTGTCTATCTGGTCTTCCTCAGCATTGAAACTCACTCTGCAATCACACGGCTTTCGCTCTTTCTTCTTCCTCTTCTTCGAGCTTTCCATCGACACATTTAAAGTCAAAATGCCTCTGACCATCTTTCTTGCACTTGTATATTGGACAATTTGACAACTTGGCTCATCGGGGCTTCCGTGATAAAAGTTGACAATTATTGATGCATTCTATGAACTTGCCTTCATCTGTCGGATTTTTGCTTTCAGCTATCCTTCAGTATCTAGAAGAAAATTTTGGATACGGAATGGCCTCAACATTCCTTTACACAAGGTGACATTTAAACATAATAATGTTTGTACTTGAAACTGGGGCTTCCAGCTTGAATCAAGATACAAGTTCGTATTTTTTACATATCCACACCACACACCACACATACATATAAATATATAAAAATAGAAAGACATGATTGACAGTCTATGGTGGCTTCCAACTCACAAATAGACAACACACAGTTTGAGATGGGCGCATCATTCACAATACTTTACAATGTAGCAGATCTATAATCTGTATTGAGATCTAAGCATGGACAACAGCCTTCAGACGAGGTTATTTTTCCTTTCCGTGGATGCTCCTTCAATTTTGCAGCCTTACAATGCCTCCCCTTTCTCGTAGTCGACGATTCTTATGGATCAAGTTCATTGTTACTTCCACTGAAACGTGTCATCTCTTAGAATAGTGATGTTTGCTGCAATCTTCGAGGAAATGGCAACGGCTTCTTCCTATCCTTCATTCGACAATCACACAACAATTCTCAGCCTTCACACAACGCATATATTATGAATCTATTATTCCACCAGCGCAATATATCCTCCTTCAGAAATCAATGGAAATGCGGAATGTTCTGACAGAGCACTGTCACTGATCAAATCAGCGATTAAGAGAAACAATGCTCTCAAGTCTGCGATCAATAGAGTGCGCCCTTCTCAAACCCTTTTGATTGGATGTGAACTGATGCGGCCTCCTCCACACACAGATGCGAACAGATGCGACCTTCTCCACGCAGATGCGACAAGATACAACCTCCTTCACGCAATGCTTTGAACATAGATCCCTGGTGAGATAGACGGATGACTCCTCCATGCAACAACTCAACAATTTCTCACCTATGACTAATCTACTATCCTACAGTACATTCATATTTATAAATTTGTCATGATCATAGCCCCTCTCGTGAGAGATTTAGGGCTGAGCCTGCTCTGATACCAACTTAGAAAATTGAGAAATAGCCATAGCTGACAAATGATTCACACAATAATGATTTGTATTACACTATTAAACACAACATAGTACACACATATATATAGTTGGATTCAGATCCAACTGATTCCACTCATGGAGGGAGAGGTTGAGAGAATATCTCAACAACCTCCTACAAATCTTCAACTAACCCAATCTTAGTATAATGCATTAATGAATCATTATTCTCTAACACTAGACTCCCAACCAAGGTTAAATTTGAGACCATTCAATCGTATTACACTCCACATTTGAAAAATTGCCTCCTTTTTCATCTCTACTTCATCATCGGTTTTTCTTTTAGTATTTTTTTCTTTAGTTTCAAGACATTTTAACTATCTACTAAATTCCAAATAAAAATATTGAATTTCTTTAATTTGTTTGATTTTATGTTCAAGTCAATACATCATTATTCTTTAATTTTACTATGTTTTTTTTTCTTAAATTTACATAATTTTATATATTAATACAAGACAAAAGTAAATGTATGACATAATTATTATGGAAAGCTATATCATTACTTTTCAATTTATTATGTTTTTTTAAGAACTTTATACATTAGTACAACCATATAAATAAAAGTGGACATAATTATTATCAACCACATAAATAAAAGTGGACATAATTATTATGGATAGCCCGTTTGACCCAATAATATTTTATATATTTTTCCATGAAGTTTTCCACTTAGATGAATCTAATATGTATAGTAGTCATGTGTGTTCCATTTATGAAGATTATCAAAAGTTATTGATCAATTTTAATATGAAAGTGTTCTCCATCAAATTGAGTTTCTTCCTCAACATCTCAAAATTTGAAAGACACTCGAGTTGCATTGTGTGCTTGATTATGGGGGTAATAGGTGCAAGAGATATTATGTATATGAGCAATCTGTGTATTTCCCCTCTATTGAACCTACTTTGGAATCAACTAAGTCACTTGAATCACTTGAATCAAAGGCTTAAACAACAGCTACTATCATAAAACTGGTTTCAGTTAGGCAAATTTCAGCCATGCACTTAAGAAATCCATGAATAAAGGTTGCCAAATAGTAGATGCTATCTTCTTGGGTCCAGATCAATGAAATAGTTGCGAGTAAGAGCGAGGATCTAAGTGCCATTTCAAAGGTGGGAGACTGAATCTTCTTCCTTTGTCGGTGGGTTTAGGAGAGAAGGGATTGGTTGGAAACACATTTCATGGGTAGAGACATCTAAATAAAATCAAAACCCTTGGGAATGGACTAATTCTATGTGCATATTGATCCAATGAATGAAAAATATCAATTTGAGGAGTGACCATATTAAAAATGGTTGAGATACCTAGATAGATTATTTTCCATGTTTTTGTGCTAGTTAATTATTGACCTGAGAAGAATTAGTAAAATGAAAAATAATTGTGCATTCATTTTTATCATAAAAATACCTTTAACATCAGATAATTTATTTTAATATCAATAAAAAGAAAAGTCCCTATAGAAGGGTAAAGGAATTCTCCCTTGAACCCTATAGTGCCATTCCCATATCCATATTAGTTTGGATATTAGAAGCCATTGATATATTACAAACTGAGCTTTAGAGCCAAATAACAATATGATATTTTCCAACTTTCCACTCATTGCAAATTTGATTCCATCAAGAAAGTGAAATATGAGCCACCAAATCAATACAATGTTATAATTATAGATTTGATATGTGAATAGCGTTCTTAGTTAGAGAACATTTTCCCTATTCTATACTACTCATTTGACATCCTGACAATGGACAAGATTAACATCAAAACTTAATAAGGAGATATGCGCAAAAGAATACTTACCAGAATAATGAGCAAGTGTGATCTCCAAAGCTATAATTGTTTCTCTAGCAATCCTCCCTCCCTGATATTCTCCCAGCAGATGGAAATCGCTCTTGCTTGTGAAGAAATAGTAATACATATAGAAATTGTCATCATTCAAATTCTTGGCCTGTAATATGGGATGATTATGTTGGATTTGAACATAACACCGCAAGCATTAAAAAGTGTCTTCCACCCTAAGGGCCGAACTCTCCACTGCAAGATCTTCTACACAAGGCATTGGCTTTACCTGTGTGGTTGATAATCATCGTGGGATTTCTTGTTGTGGGTCTTTTTGTACTTGTTTGCGGCTAGGGTATGGATGAATGTAAGCAAGAAGAGTTTGATGAATGTGTAAAAACCATGCATGAGATTCAAAACCCAAATTTGGGGAAGAAGCAGGTTATTGAAAGACTAGACACAATTGTTGGTGTGAGACCTATTGCTCTTCACTAGAATCCATTTGCATGTGGCAATGTTGTGGTTTGGTCTCATATGAATCATATTATCTTCCTCCCTTTTTCCAAAAGAGAGCTTCCTGTAGCATCCTTGCACAAATAAAAACCAAAACTGAAATGTCTCGTTCATGCTTAAAAACTGAAAGAGTGGAGATATAGGAATTTTAAAATGTGGAGATATCGAAAATTCCATGCCACTTACTGGAGAATGGAAAAAACCATGTATTGAAGAATGGAAATAACCACATAATCCGGCTCAATAAATCTCAGCTTTTTGTTCACTTCATGCAATGAAGAATATGCCTTTATTTTCCATCTTTCCCGCATGATCGCATTTTCTAATTAAAATATAGCTCAACCTAACACCTGATTTCTAGTATTGGGGTGCTTATCTTCTCCAGATCCAAGTAGATTTTTTTTCATTGATCTCCATCAAATTCTTGATAGTGCTAGATCAATTGGGTTGTAACTCGCTTTTCGTCCCTACCTAAATGACAGATACATTGTGGTACCATTCTCAATTTACTTCATATGACATTCCATGTAACGATGTCTATTTGGACTTGATGATATAAAATCATAGCTCATTATAAAGTGGTAAGCATGAATGTCTTAATTTTCCATTTCATAACACTATATGGTTTTACTACTTGCCTCATAGTAAATCGGGGAACACATTTTTCTCTTTCAATTTTGTCATCGCTTAGGTAACTTGTATCATTTGATGTTTAATCTAGATAGAGTTATGCACATTCCAATCACGCTAGCCACTTTCCACCTCCCCGACTCATTCATTTCATTCACATAAAAAAACATTATCGTGGACATGTATGATTTCTCAAAGGTCAAAAGGAATGGAGAAATACAAAATTCTGAAATAAACGAAGCCACTAAGGATAATAGGTGAAGAGCACAATTAAAATCTTGAGTAATACCCCTTACTATGAGGCCAATAACCCTATTCATGGATTGTTTATGAATATCTAAATAAAAGGGACTTGTTCAATAATTGAACATTTAAAGAAAAACACTTAAGGGGTAGTACGAAACAACACTGAGGATGGTAACTCAATGCCAAGTTTCCTCAAGAAGTATTTTATAAAAAAACATTATGGATAAATAAATCTATATGAATAATTAAATGAATAATAAGATATGTGCATACTTAAGACTTTTAGGATCATCACATGAACCCTTTCCCCTTCCTCGTTCATCATTATTAATCATTATTACATGTCTTTCACCACTTGGGAAGTATGGTTGTATTAGGATTTGATGCATCTATAAGGTTGTAGGTTGTGCCCCTTGGTAAGACTTAGGAAAGTACTAAAACTATCCACTTTGTTATGATGTGTTGAAGGATGTCACCAGGTGATACTAATTAATGGTTTGCTAAGAGGCTATACCCATCACTTCAAGTATGTATTATATATTGGGATCGATGTACACTTCTTGGACCATTTCTTGGATGGAGGAAGTAAATATTGGATTATTTGACTTATCTTGGACCATTTATGTGGACATCAACACTTTTATTGAGCGACACACCTCCTTTCGATTCTACTTCGTCCTTAGGGGTGATTTTTATATTGTATTTGACCTTTTCTAAGAGGGACATTGTACCTTGTGAGCATATTATTGGATTATTTTACTATTTGTTCTACCTTGCTTGAGGTTTTGCAT
>JZKD02S2309902.1:0-19835 GCA_000966675.3 Picea glauca | reverse complement strand
TTTTTTTGAAGTTCATCTTGACGAAGTCGAGTCTGAGTTTGAAGTAGTTGTACTTTATATTGCATCACTTGCAAACAAGTTAGGACATGCTGAAGAGTTTCTTTGTTTAATATCACTGTGGTCTCTTCAACAATGATTATTAGAGTGTTCAGTAACTCTAATAATTCTATATGTATTTCCATTTAAACCTGCTCACTTGCACTCCACACTTTCTTGCACTATCTCGCTTAATTTTGTATACTTGAGTTCACTTGCTTGTCCTTCATGCTCACTTAAACTCTTCATGTCGCTCTCTTGAACTCTTTTTCTCACTTGCACTTCACGCTCCCATGAAATTGCTTGTGATAAGTTGAGGGTATCATATACTATCGAAAATGAACTCAAACTGTGATATTCATAATGGTTTGAGTTTTAACTACTCAACGTTTTAAACATAGAATCGGGAATAGAATGACACAATCAAGTTTTGGGTGTCAAGTTCAACCAAAAATGCACCCGATAAATACAATGAAATTCAACTTGATTTGATTGGACACTTACAAAAAACTATGGTCGAGCTTCATTACTTACAAAAAATACTATTGGCAAGTTTACATTGAACGCCAACTTCAAAGTTGAATTAATATGATTTGTCGATGCTTTTGAGTCCAATTCTCCTTTGATTATGAACTTGATTTGTTCATTGTTGATGTGATTGAATGTTGCTTAATTGATTGCTTTGATTGTATGTTCTTGAATTTCATTAACTATCCACGTGCTTGCATCACATTATCTGTATTAAGTAAATGATGGATTACAATTGTGTTTATGTCAAAACTAGACAATAAACATCATAAACATCAAAGAGAGTACTTAAAGTGTACCTAAGATCACCTTATTCAAATTTTAAGCGGATCCAGGACACAATCACCAAAAAAAATGAAACAATTAAATATTATAGTTATTATAACTCACTATTTCACATTGAAAAGCATAACAAATAGTTCTATTTTCCAATACAAATTTGAAATACACTAATTTTTAACAATGACAACATTTACATTGAAAAACAAATCACCTTCAAAGCCAAAATACTATGCACTTCATGAATTTTAATGAAGGAATATTCAAAATAAGTTGAAGCACCTTCTCATAAGCCATCAACATTGTTATTTATATATATATGCTTGATGCTCGCCATTTACATCCTTCCTTAAAAACATATCTCTATGCTCTCCATCAACATCCTTCCTTAAAATAAATATCTCCGTGCTCAAAATGTCACTCCAACATGATTTCTTAAAAATATATCTCTATGCTCGCCATCAACATCTTTCCTTGAAATAAATATCTTGATGCTAATCCAACATGATTTTAGAGGTAAGATAACCTAGGATTGTCATGAAATAACAATTTTATCTGAATATAACTAAACCACATATGGCTCAATTTACTTGATATTAAATTTTCCCCAATTTTTTATATAATTAAGAAAATTCAACAAATATCTACATGTGGGATAAATCATGAGGACCCTATACCTTTTTTTAAGCTTGATTGATGTAGTGGTCGCTTGATGATAAGAATATTGATGTGTGGATCAAACAAGTGCATAGGTTTCCATCGTTGATTGGAGGAGGAGTATATGTGCCACGTGTACGCATATTAAAGCAATATTTGACGATTGTTTGGATAATGGTGGCATTTTTGTCTCTATTTTGTGTGGCTTTCTTGAATCGAGTCCCTTATAGAGCATGATCTTCACATCAATTCTTTGTTAAGTAACATAATCAAGATCATGTCAATGCCAAATGAATTATTGAAGTTGTTAAACTTGCCTTCTTGTAGCTACGTGAAGGTTGAGATCCGTTGGATCAATAGTGAGCGCAGTGTACTCTGCGTAACACATTTTCAAATACTGCGCACCAAATAGGCTTCGCTACAGAGTTCTCAAGACCACTACGCAGTACACAGACTTCTCAGTTTGTTGCGCATTGTGAATACACACACCTAATGAAATGATTTATGAATGTGGAATAACATAATGCTATGCTTATCACATAAAATCCTAAATAAGACATAAATTCTCAATACACAAATGCTTTATATTAATGAACTTCAGCACTGTGCATGAATACAAAATACAATGACAAGATGAGCTTTGGCTCTAATGACTTCTTCTGTCAACTCTTCAGTTGTTGTTGGTTCTCTCTACCTCTCTGCTTATTCTATATGCATCAAGTGCTTCTCTTCATCATTTTCGACTAACTAAGAGACTCGGACTTATAAGGACACTGAATAAGACTTCCTACATAAGCTAATACTGACTCAACATTAAAGACTGTCATTAATTCGAATGAATCTTCAACCACATACCAGAGCTTGAGAAGACAAAAATCGACTCCATTTATAACTTCCTGCTTGCTAACTGAATTTGGAGTAAATGTGTGACTTTGCACTTATAGACTGTCAGACTATCTGACTAAAATTTCGGTTGTCTGACAAACTACTGAAAAAATGACTGACAGACAAATCGATGGAGACGTGAAGATCTCACTGACTTGTAATTTACAACTTCCAACACTCCCTATTGATTATAAGTTGGTGGGATTACAAAAGAAGATTACATCAAAAAATTTGAATTTTCATTTTAGTGTCTCATATGTTACTGCATGGACTCCCAGATTACTGCTCAGATGTGGAAACACATCTCTTTCTAAAGCCTTTGTAAAAATGTCTACAATTTGTTCTTTTGACCTGCAAAATTCTAAACATATCTCTTTATTATCCACCAAATCTCCGATGAAATGATATTGTGTATCAATGTGCTTGGTTTTCTTGTGAAACACATGTTCTTTGTTAACATGATGGTTGAATTGTTGTCACATAATATTTTTGTTGGTTCTTGTTGTTCCTGCAAAAAATATTTTAACATCCTTCTCATCCATAATGCTTGACAAGTTACACTTGTAGTTGCGACATACTCTTCTTCTGCTGAAGAAAGTGTCACTATGGGATGCTTCCTTGGTGCCCATGATACCATACCTGTTCCAAAATGAAATGTGTACCCTGAGGTACTTTTGTTTTCATCTATGTTGCCTCCACAATCATTGTCAGCGTATCCAATGAGTCTGAAATATTTTGAAGTGGAGTACTTAATGCCAAAATCTTTTGTTTCATTCACATATTTCAGGATTCTCTTTCATGCCTTCCATTTTGATTCTTTTGGAGTTCCCATGAACCTTGAAATTAGGCTCACTCCATATATATTGTCAGGTCTTGTCGGTATTAGATACATAAGACTGCTTACCAGTGTTTTAAACAGTGTGGGATCCACCTTGGACCCTTTATCTTCCTTTCTTACCTTCAATCCTGTTATGACAGGTGTTGGTGTTTCTTTTGAATTCACCATATTGAATATTTTCAGTATTTCATGCGCATACTTGGACTGAGAGATAAATATGCTAGTTTTGGATTGGTGCACTTATATTCCTAGAAAATATCTCATAATCCCCAAATCAGTCATTTCAAATTCATCCTTCATGACTGTCTTGAATTCTTCTATGCCAAAATCACCTATAAATATCAAATCATCCACATATAAACAAACAATTAACACATTACCTTGTTGATTTGATTTGATGTACAATGTTGGCTCATTTTCACTTCTCTGACCCATTCTGTGTGAGATAGGAATCTATGCGACTGTACCAAGCTTTCAGAGCTTATTTTAAACCATACAATGCTTTCTTCAATCTGTATACTTTGTCTTCTTGTCCTGGAACCTCATAACCTTGTGGTTGTTCCACATATACTTATTCTTCTAAGTTTCCATTCAAGAATGTTGACTTTACATCCATCTGATAAACTAGCCATTTGTACTGTGTGGAAATAGCTAACATGGTTCTGACTGTGTCCATGCATGCCACTGGTGCAAATGTTTCATTGTAATCAATTCCAAGTTTTTTTGTAAATCCTTATGCAACTAACCTTGCCTTGTACTTCTGTACATTTCCTTCTACATCTTGCTTGGTTTTATAAATCCACTTAACACTTATAACATCCTTGTCTTCAGGTACATCAAACAAATTCCATGTTTGATTTATCTCTATGCATTTGATTTCTTCATCCATGGCTTGTGCCCATACATCATCTTTGACAGCTTCTTCAAAGGTTAATGGATCATCTATTTTTGAAATTAGAGAAAAAACTAAAAATGAATTTGTTGCGTCTTCATTATAGATGTCGCGCATACTTGTTGTCTTTCTTGGTAACATACTTGCTAAAGTTGGATCTGGAGATGTAGAACTTCTTGGTGTTTTATAATCTCTACTTGTAGACTATGCACCTACTGTTCTTACTGGAGTATTCTGCGTGGTAATTTGTGTCGCAATGCCAGGTGTAGACGGGACTTTGCACCGACTTTTTCATGGTGTTTGAACCACTTCATATTCTATGCCATCATGCACAATAGCATTAATGATATTAACTGTCTTTTCTATACTCCCATCCCATCCTTCATTCTCCATGAATTGAACATCACAGTTGATTATGAATTTTCTTGCGACAAGGTCATACAGTTTGTATCCTTTTTTTCTTCAAAATACCCAACAAATATACATTTTTGTCCTTTTTTTTCCATCTTCCTTCTTAGCTCATATGGAACATGTGCGTATGTGAAGCAACGAAAAACTTTTAAGTGCGGCACATTATGCTTTGAACCTATCGAGGCTTTCTAAGGAACTCTATTCCTCACACTCTTTGTCAGACATCTGTTTAAAATGTATACTGCAGTTGCTACTGCCTCAACCCAATACTCATTTGACAAATGTTTGGCTATCAACATATTGTGTGCCATTTCCATGATGGTTTTGTTCTTTCTTTTTGTGACACCATTTTGTTGTGGTGTGTATAGTGCGGTAAATTGCCTATAGATGCCATGAACTTTACAAAAGTTTTGAAATTCTCTTGAAATGTATTCTCCTCCTCTGGCCATTCTTAGACACTTGATTAAATAACCACTCTTCTTCTCCGCAAGTGATTTAAACTGCTAAAAAAAACCCAATGTCTCAAATTTATGCTTTAGGAAATAAATCCATGTCTTTCTTGAGAAATTGACAATGAATGTTAGAAAATAAGTATTTCCTCCTATAGATGGAGTTTGCATTGGTCCACAAATTTCTGAGTGTACTATTTCCAGTGGAGTTTTTTCTCTGTAAGACTTGCCAACTAGAAATGATTTTTTGTGTTTCTTGCCAAATATGAAACCTTCACATATCCTTTCTGGTTTTTCAATCAATGGTATTTTTTTAAATGTCCAAATTTGAAATGCCATAACCATAAATCATCCTGTATTTCAGATTAGAATGTTGCCTTCATCTTTGCTCCATTTTCTCCTTTCTTTATAATGCACACACTATTTCCTTCATTAGAATTGTGCACACTTTCTATTGTAAATGCAGTGTCTAACTGCGCAATTTTTCCTTTATCAAAAATTTGCGATGTATTCTTCTTCTTGAATTGATTTTATGTCAATGGGAACATTCTCTTACTTATCATATGGATTTTTGCAATAATAATATTCCTTGGGCATTTATCCATGATCACACAGTGATTATATTCCATGTAGATTCTATATCCTTTTTGTAACATTCTCCCTATAGTCATCAGATTATGCTTCAGACCAAAAACATAATATACATTAGACATAACTTTTTCTTCTCCTTGTCTGGTTAAAATGTTTATACTGCCTTTCCCTAAGACAGTGACTTGGATATCTGTTCCAAGTGTAACCTTGGTTTGGACTGACTCATCCAAACTAGAAAATAATTCTATGTTTCATGTCATGTTGTTATTGTAGCCTGGATCTAAGTACCATATGTCACATGGACTTGCTTAAGCAACATTTCATTCAATTGGTAAAACTATATTAGGTATTTCTACTATGCTAGGCACAACTACAATGTGTTCCATAAACATAGGGCAAGTTTGGTTATTTGCGTTGTGTGACTAATCTTGAATTTGCTTGTTCTGAGTATACTGTGTCTTTCTGCACTCATATGCATAATGTCGATACTTTTTACAGTAATGGCATTGAATCTTTGATTTGTCAGTTCTTTGACAACCTGAATGGTCGGTACTTGGGTTTTGACCTCTTCCACCAATATTTCCAGGATTGTTACTGCATCCACTTCTGTCGGAATTTTTTCCTCTACTTCTAGAGATAGCTATCCCCCCTCCTCTTCCAAGACCTATATATGATTTCGCAGAAAATGCATTTTCTAATGACATATTTGACCTATTCAAATATGTCCCTTATAGTTCATCTAAACTGAACTTACTCAAGTCATTGCCTTCTTCTAGAGTCACAACAAGGGTATCAAACTTAGGAGGAAGACTCCTAAATACCTTCTCAAAAACTTTTATGTCATATATGGTTTCACCATGAGACTTAATCTGATTTATCGAGCCAATGACATGGGTGTAGAATGAATCTACTACATATGAATCTTTCATTGACATAGTTTCAAAATATCTTCTAAGAATCTGCAATTTTGTAGTCTTTACTTTGTCCATACCTTGATAAGAAGTTTGTAATATGTCCCATGATTCCTTGGCTTTCTTTGTTGATGAAACTCTTAGAAGTATGCTCTCATGCATGGCTTTATGTATGTAAAAAAACGCCTTTCCATCCTTCTTTCTTTGATCTTTCAAGAGATCTCTCTCACCTTGTGTGAGGGCATTATATGTTGCATGATCTACTGGTTCCACATAGCCATTATCGACTATTTCCCATACATCTTGACCTTGGAAAAAAACCTTCATGGTCAAGGACCACATCTCATAATTCTTGCGCGTAAAAGTGGGAGGTTGCAGATTTGAGGTAGAAGCCATATTTGAAGGTTGAGATTTATTGGATCAAAAGTGCGTGAAGTGTACTCTGTGCAACGCAGTTTCAAATATCGTGCACCAAACAAGCTTTACTACAAAGTTCTCAAGACCACTGTGCAATACATAGACTACACAGTTTGTTGCGCGCTGTGAGTACACACACCTAATGAAATGATTTATGAATGTGAAATAACACAGTGCTATGCTTAGCACATAAACTCATAAATAAGACAAAAACTTTTCAATACACAATGCTTGATATTAATGAACTTCGACACTATGTGCGAATACAAAATACAATGACAAGATGAGATTTAGCTCTAATGACTTCTTATGTCAACTCTTCAGTTGTTGTTGGTTCTCTCTACCTCTTTACTTCTTCTCTATGCATCAATTTCTTCTCTTCAACATTTTTGACTAACTAAGAAACTCAGACTTATAAGGACACTCACAAAGACTTCCTACAGAAGATAAGACCGACTCAACATTAAATATTGTCATTAATTCGAATGACTCTTCAACCACATACCAAAGCTCGAGAAGATATAAATCGGCTCCATTTATAACTTATTGCTTGCAGACTTAGTTTGGAGTAAATGTGTGACTTTGCACTTACAGACTGTGAGATTGTCTGACTAACATTTCGGTTGTCTGAAAAACTACTGACAAAATGACTGACAGACAAATTGACGGAGACGTGAAGATATCACCAACTTGTAATTTACAATTTCCAAACCTACATCTGTGAAACCAACAATAAGAGATAAAACAAGAGTCGAGATGGATCAAGGTTTAAGATCTAATAGTTGTTGAGGATATCACATGAGTAGCAAAGTTTGGAGACAGAGTTGGTCCCAGGGGTTTCAAAATGATTGATTTGTTCCTCGATCCTATTGCATCTGTGAAGAGGATTTCAACATCTCAGTTTAGAATTTGTTGAGAGGGAGCACAACAACATTAAAGAATTGAAATCACTGAGATAACGCCCATTTAACTCGTAGAGTTGAGATGGTTGGGATGAGGATGCATATATTCCCAAGGGGCCACATATATGTGAGGACCCTCATTGAAATCAAAGAGATTTGTGGAGGGAAGATCTAAATATTATTTCCATCTGATGGAGGAGGAGCTCTACATAGTGAAAAAATAAAAAATTACAACATTCTTAGCAATCTCTTCATAGAAAAATACAAATCTCTCCACGCCTACATTTCACTTAAAAAAAAATCAACTCGTAACGACTAAATTGGAATTCAATTTCTCTTCCACTGTCTGTGTTCATCAGAATCAAAGAGCTTGATTATTTTCTTTTCTCAACCCTACGGATTGATATTGAGGCTGCTATAAAATTTGAAGTGACATAAACATATGTTTACTTAGGGAAAAATTTAGGGTCTATATATAGCCCATGGCTAATTTTCCATGCTTTTTTCCAAAAATAAAATATTAGGGAATTTCCATAAATTGTATAGAATAAAATTAATTTAACTTTAAAATAACCCAAATTTTATGGAAACTATATAAAATCCTTAGAAATTTGAATATTTTAAAAAAAATATTCACCAAACATTTTATACTTTGCATATTGAGGACTAACAAAATTCCCCAAAGTTTCTACATTCTAATATAAATTTCCATCCTTAAAACTATCCCTCACTTTAAGTCCTACATTTTTCTTTATAACAATAACCACATAACTTTTGAAATTCTAATTCATTAAAAGAGCAATACATATACTCACAAACCTTTCAATCTACATGTATTCTCTCCATGACCAAGAATTTTGGTTCCCATTTGTACAATCACAAAGATAAGTAGCACAACGATCCTTACTTTGATATTGAGACCACGATCTAGTATGCTAGACTTTGCTTCGATCTCCACCCAACAAGAGCATACAGGTCTAGTATGCCAGACTTTAATTCGACCTCCACACAACAAGAGTATACATGTCACTTCTTTTTAATTTACTCCAACCCAACGTCAAATAAAGCTAGTGGAGCTGCAATAAAAAACAGTGAGAACTCATCAAATATGCAGCTTACTATGGATTTCCAAGCAATCTGATATCAAAAATTTGGAGGAAAAGGCCTAAAGCCATATTATCTATTCTTTCTCATTGTATCCATTTGAGTGATACAAATACATAATACAATAATGAAACCACCTCAATTTTTCTCACATCGATACCTTATCGGGAGATAAGGTAGGAGGAGACAAAATAAAAATCTAGAAACACACTTAGGATAAAAACTATATCCTAGAATGTGAAATACAAAGGTGGTATACGAGGATTTCATGATTGTATATAAGTAAGAGGCTAACAAGAATAAATTTATTTATTATTTGCTCGAAAAAACATGTATGCTACAAGGCCAAATAAGTTCTTTAATGCTCCACGTGGAAGGGTTTAAGGTAAGATCTATCACCATCCCTTTTATCATTAAATTTTCTGGCTTATGCATTAAGATAGGACATCATAATGGCTCTTATCTTTTTCTTGTCTCGTCTTTAAGTTCACCTTGTCTAGCACAAGCAGATCAATCCTCCATCGTAACCTTGAAGATTTTCTTCAAGCCCTAAGTAGTGCTTCAGGGGTAATCCTCCAAGTAAATTTCAACTATGCTCTTCATAAACCCTAGACCTCACATTGAGGTGAAGTAATGACACCATTTCCTTCAAGGCACTAGTTTCTCTAATCTCTTCAGCTACCCAAAGACTTAAAAATAATCTTTTACCCTCTGTTTTTTTTTTCTTGTTTTGAGCCTCATTGCATATCTCTTCAATTCTATAACTCGTCAATTTTATTCTAATCTGTTGGAAAGTGAAAACTAATTGACCTAAATTGGTCTAGTTGGTTCACAGTGGTTTCTTCAACAATATCTTGTTGGAACCACTCAGCATATATAGAGGCAGCATTAAATGCAATTTGTTTCATGTAATTGAAGGAGAGATTTGTAGAGATTTGTATAAATATCAATGCTTCATAGGTATTTGATGAGAAGGGGCTTCAGGCCCTCTCCCGGGCTGCCCCTAGTTGCTATGTTGTGGTTGTAGTCTCCTAGTTCCTGATAATGAAATGATTCTGCCATTGTCCCATGGATGTTTCCCTCTGGAGGTTAGAGGGTTTTACCACGTAAATACTTTGTCTTATGTGTGATTGAATGGATGTTTGTTTGTCTCTTTGTTTTCTGCATTCTCTGCTACATATATGTGTGATATCTGTGGGTGTTTCAGGCCCAACAATTGGTATTAGAGATCGGGTGAGAGAAATTAGAGGAAGATTGCAGCAGAGGAAACAACTCATTGTCGGTTGGAGGTCCGTGAAGTGAGGAAAGTGGTGGTGCAAGAGCACGAGTTGAACGAGCCAAGGATTTGTTCAGTCTGGCTTCAATCATGGAGATGACTAGCAATGTTGTGTAGTGAGCTTCAACTTCGATCCCATCAGCTAGTCCATCATTTCTTGGGATATGACGTTGTGCTACATGATGGACTTGATCATTGCACTAATCGTTGGTGCAAGTGTTTAATATAGCAATACAATATTATTTTGTGTGTAATTTTCGTGTTATGGATGCTCTCTTAAATTTTGTCATGGTATCAGAGCCTAGCTGGGCTTAATCCCTAATGGGAGTGCCCAGGAATATGAGAGAATGAGAGGTAGTATTCCCTAACTATAGGAGTAGATTGGTGTGAGTTTTCTGCCTGTGTATTTGTCTTGTGTGCGAGTTAATTTTCTGAGTTTAAGTGTTTGCTACCCACTGCGATTGATTGCTTCATGAATGTGAAAGGAAAGCACCGGTAACGAGATATTTAGCTACCACCCATAAATAACAGAGGAACCACACTGTGGCGTGAGGTAAATCGTGGAGTCGGTTGTTGTTGAAGGCACAGAAGTGAAATGGCTACAATCAAAGGTCAGGTCAGAGAAGGGCGTCGTCGAATATTTCAGTATGCCAAGGCATGTGCATTGAAGTCAGATCATCAATTGAATTAAAAGAGGAAGGCGTGCTAATTTGTGGAATAATTGTTGGAACCGGTGCGGGTATTGGACGTATGTTCTGCATTCAAGATCTGTTGCAGTATATCAAAGAAACATTGCTGCTGAGAACCACTACAGGAAGCCACCGGTTATGATTGTCATCATCCGCTTGCAGGCCTCATTCACCAAAGAAGGGATCTATGTGTTAAGTTTGTTGTGTTTATTAAGTGTGGAGTTTTATTAAGAAAAAAAAAATGTAAACCCTTGATTCTTGTTGTATTTCGGTGCTTCAGAAACAAATAGTTATATTTGTATGTTTGTGAATGAGAAAGGTCAATTGTACTATTGACTGCTGAAAACATTTCGTATTAAGATCACTGTCCTATATAACTGTCGAAATTTTCTCTTTGGAGGGATTTTACAGATGGAAGTGTATCCATAAAATGGTTTAGTATCAAGATTGTCCTTCGGGAGGTCGAGAAGCGTCAGTTCTGCAAAGAACGTCACAGATGGTCAGAAGCGTTTTGACTTTAAATGAGTCGAGAGGGAAGCTCAAAGTTGTGGAGAAGAAAGAGCGTAAACTGGGAGATTTCAGAGTGGGTGAGAGTGCTGATGAAGACCAGATCAGACAGAGATATATGTTGTAATTTGAGAATTATAATATGTGGTTTATTTATAATGTAATCATTAAGGGAGGGTGTTAGAATTAATGATTAATTTAGGGGTTGGTTGAAGATTTATAGGAGGTTGTTGAGATATTCTCTCAACCTCTCCCTCCATGAGTGGAATCAGTGGGATCTGAATCCAACTATATATATGTGTATTGTGTTGTGTTTAATATAGCAATACAATATTATTTTGTGTGTAATTTTCGTGTTATGGCTGCTCTCTTAAATTCTGTCAGCAAGTTCAGAGGGGATATTGTGTGCCTACAAGCTCAACAAGAACCTGGACGTTAAGGTTGCCATCGTAGAGAGTTGGTGAACTCCGGTGACTGGGCGTGGCTAGATGTCCAGTTGTTCTCAACCATGGCCAAGGGAAAGAGATAGTGGCGTCGCCTGAGAGAACCTCGAGGGCGTGCTGGATTGGAGAACCCCGAGGACGTGTTCGATTTGGTAGAGAATTATACCTGTGGCATACTTCCATCAATGATCACAAGGAATATTGTAGGCATACAAGTCTGGTCCAAGAAGCATGAGAACAGAGCCTCATGCAGGAGAAGACGAGTGACATCCATTGGAGGATACCTTGGAGAAATATTTCAGCCTGGAGGATTGGAGCACCGGATATTCTATCTAGAGAACAATGACGTGGAGGAATTGTAATTCTCATGGCTTTGTTCATTTATATGAATTGAAGTGAGTCACGGTTTCTATGTCTTTGAGAAGCCACCAATGTCTGAACAGTCACCGACGCTATGAAAAAACGAGATAAGGGTCGCCTTACATTGGCACAAGTCTTGAAGATCGGTATGGGGATTGGATCTGGGCATGAGTGACAGAGGAACCTACTGTCAAATTTGTTGATGGCTCTTGTTGTATGAATTGTGTTGTGGCAACAGGTCACATGAAATTTGACGACATGAGAGGGATCTTGTTGAATTACGGTTGGTTGGAGAGAGGTGGACCGCACGTCTAACCTTTTGGATTCTTGACCTCCAACCCATTGGGAGGAGTGACAACATCTGTGTGCTTTTTTTCTATGTAAATAAATCTGCACGAAGTTTCAGATGTATTTTTCGTATTAGCTACCGATTGGACATTCAAACGCGTACACATATGAAAAAGTAAACAATATGCTTTATAATTTGAAATATTTTCTTTTTCAAAAGAGTGGATCGAGACAATATTGCATGGTGGAGGTATAAGATGAATGACTTTATGCATTTAATAAACCTTTTAATTAATTAAAAACAAAATTATTCAATTTTTTTTTTTTGGAATTGAGATGAAATCATTCATCCATATTTAAGCTTGGTTTTATAATCTTTTTTTTTTGGTCACGTGAGGAAATGGCAAAGGTGTGTAAGTTTGAGGTGGAGGTGCTCCAAGGATTCTAGCTTCAGGTGATCAATATAAAGTGAGGTGGTGCTGGCAAGCATGGCATGACAAAGTCACCATTGCGGTTAAGCAATTGATAAGAGAAGTGTTGGTAAATGGAAGCAACCAAAGAAATGGTAATAGTAAAAGTTACCTATGAACATTTATTTGTTATAGAGTTGAAAATTTATTATATGTAATTGGGCATACAGTTGTAATACCTGAATAGCGTATCCCTGTTTTCGCTGGTAAAGTCTAGACGTAGGCTTAGGTGATAGGGGTGGGTTTCACGTCATGTTTCTCGTAGTTTGATGTCCATGAAATTGCATGTAATGAATCCTCTTTAGGCTATGTGTAACTCTATTGTAAATTGGCCTCGAGGTAAGCGGTGAATGCTTACTTGGCCGGCTTGTCTGGATTTTGTCAAGGGGATGTTCATGTTAAGGTGGAGCTATGGGACTCCATTTAAAAGGAGCCTCGAGGTGAGTTGGTGTCAAGCTCACTTGGCAGGCTTTGTCATTGTTTTGGCAAAGGTCTTGAACATAGTGTTCGAAGTGGAACACTGCAGGTGCATAGGATCGCGATAGAAGAGTTGTTTTCAAAGCTCAAGTGATTATTGTATGGCATGGATCTAGACCAAACAATTGTACAAGATGTAGATTCCTTCATGGTGAGCCAAGATTTACAAGAAGTGAATGTAACCATTGTGTTTATGGTACTCACTATCTTGGTGTTTAGATTGTTGATGATATGCTTGTAGCAAGCAGTAGCATGGTTAAGATCAACAGGTTGGCTCAGTTGACTTGGACGTGCGAGATGAAGGATCTGGGAGCAACAAAACAATTTTGAGCATGGAATACACAGAGATGGGAAAGGTGAGTTTTTTGGTGATTTTTTTGGTTATCACAACGTGAGTGCGTGGAAAATACACTCATAAATTCAGTATGAATTTAACGTGAAACCAGTAGAAATCTTTTAGAATCTTTCTTCAAGTTTATGTCGTATGCTGGTAAAGTGTATAAGTTTGTGATGAGAAAATCAAATATTTCACTTGCAGGGAGTTGTTAGTGGTCACATGAAAAATCCAGGTGGAGTAGTGAAATGGGTGCTTCGGTTTTTTAGAAAGCACTGGTATCAGCTATCTTTAGCTTGCAAGAAGGTGATGAATGGACAATGGCATGACATCATTTTAATTATTGTCAAGGTGGAGATTGTTGGAAAGTGAAAACTAATTGACTTGAATTGATCCAGTTGGTTCACGATGGTTTCTTCAACAATATCTTGTTGGAACCACTCAGCATATATAGAGGCAGCATTAAATGCAATCTGTTTCATCTAACTTTAGGAGAGATTTGTATAAATATCAATCCCTCATACGTATTTGATGAGCAGGGGCTTGAGGCCCTCTCGCGCGCTGCCCCTAGTTGTCATGTTGTGGTTGTAATCTCCTAGTTCATGATATAATGAAATGATTCTTCCATTGTCCCGTGGATGTTTCCCAAGGTTAGAGGGTTTTACCAAGTAAATCTTTTGTTTTGTGTGTGATTGAATGGATGTGTGTTTGTCTCTTTGTTTTCTGCATTCTCTGTTGGATATATGTGTGATCTATGTGGGTGTTTCAGGCCCAACATAATCATCATTTACTTTTTGTTGAGGGTTCCATTGCAATTATCTCGCTAATTTATTTCATCTAAGAAAACCCTTGGGATATCTTCATTATTTTGCAAAAGTGATCTATTGTTTGGTAGCCCTAATTACCTCCTGTTACATCACACTCTATACAAGATTAATTTTGCAGGGGTTTATTTGAAGTACGCATCTATTCTTGAATGACATAGCAAGTGAGTCTTATTCCAATATGTTTATGATATCAGGTCATTCCCTAAACAAAATACTACCCAACGGCTAGTCTCTTCATTTCATTGGATCGTATGTTTCTGATATCAGGTCATTCCCTAAAAAAAATACTACCCAACTTTTGGTCTCTTCACTTCATTGGATCATTGTCTACCTTCAATGGTATATCCCCTACTAATCCTCCATGGAAAAAACTTGCAGGTATGTGGAAATCCTAGATACCCTTCATATTGGTTTTAATTGTGGTTTACAACCCCTTTTCGTATTCTCTTGCTTGGTTGGTGATCCACATTGCATTCCTACCATGTCTGGAATTTCAAATATATTTTTCTGCATTCCTACAAGTACAGTTGTTTGTTTTTCATGTTTATCATTTTAATTTTTGAGTAAATTGACGAGTGTGCAATTTTTTTGTGTTGTTATATTACCCTCTCAATTTTTTTGTCTTAAATTTTTAAATGTACAATTTTCTACAATAAAAAACAAAAATATATAAAGACAATCAGAACAGGAACTT
The DNA here is from genome assembly GCA_000966675.3 of Picea glauca. NCBI lineage: Eukaryota > Viridiplantae > Streptophyta > Pinopsida > Pinales > Pinaceae > Picea > Picea glauca. The sequence continues at coordinate 4,570 of JZKD02S2309902.1, read as the reverse complement.
GAATCTGAGAAGTTTGGGCATTTTGCTAACAAATGTTGGAAGAAACAGGCAGATGCTGGAAAGCACTCTACACATATCACAAATGAGTCCAAGGATCATCAAAATCCTGTGTTTTTGACCTGTAACGTCACTCAGGAATGTGAAAATGATATTTGGTTTTTGGATAGTGGTTGCAGTAACCACATGACTGGTAATAAAGAATTATTTTATTCCATTGATACTAGTATTCAGTCTGAAGTCAAACTGGGAAATGACTGTAAGGTTATAGTGAATGGTAAAGGTATAGTTCCAGTGTACACTAAGAACAATCAGAGAAGAAATATTGATGATGTTTACTTTGTGCCTGGTTTAAAATGCAATCTTATCAGTGTTGGACAATTGTTGGAGAAAAAGTACAGAGTGTTCTTCAACAACAAAGTATGTACTATCTATGATAAATTACCTAGCAAACAGTTGATTGCAAAAGTAGAGATGACCAAGATTAGAATGTTTCCACTTGTTATGCGAAATGATTTGAGTCGTTCTTTGAATGCTTATAAAGCTGGAAGTGTAGATGAATCTTGGTTATGGCATTTAAGATATGGTCATTTACATTTTGGTGGCTTAGATTTGTTACAGAAGAAACATATGGTGAAAGGGTTACCTTGTATTCAACAACCTGCAAGCTCTTGTGAGAGCTGCATACTTGGAAAACATCACAGAGAGAAATTTGTTTCAAGCGTTTCCTATAGAGCAAAAGCTCCTTTGGAAATTGTCCACACAGATTTATGTGGACCTATGCAAACACCTTCTTTAACTGGTTGTGTTTATTTTATGACTTTCATTGATGATTTCAGTAGGAAGACTTGGTTGTATTTGTTGAAATAGAAGTCTGAAGCCTTTGATGTTTTTAAGAAATTTAAGTCTATGGTTGAGAATGAGAGTGGTCGAACCATTAAGATCTTCAGGTCTGACAGAGGAGGTGAGTATAAATTGAATGAATTCATTGAATTTTGTGGTCTTCATGGAATTAAAAGGCAGTTTACTGCTCGATATTCTACACAGCAGAATGGAGTGGCTGAAAGGAAGAATCAGAGCATCATGGATATCGCTCGAAGCATGTTGAAAGAGAAGCATCTTTCAAATGAATATTGGGGAGATGCAGTTCTTTTATTTGTTTTTATATTGAATAGAAGTCCGACCAAGACCGTGAGTGATCGTGTATCTCAGGAAGCATGGGATGGTAAGCCTTGCAATGTTTCTCATTTCAGAATTTTTGGCTGTGTTGCATTTGCACATGTACCTACAGAAATGAGGAAGAATTTGGATGACAGAAGTGAGAGATGTATTTTTGTTGGATACAATGAAGAGTCTAGGGAATATAAACTCTATAATCCCATCACCTAGAAATATGTAATCAACAGAGATGTTCAATTTAAAGAAGATGAAGCCTAGGATGGAAGTATTGACAAATCAATTTTAGAGGGAGTTATGTTGCCCTGTGAAGATGATGATGGAGCTGAGAAGGCTGAAGATGATGGACAGATGGTTCCACATGCACATACACCTGCAACAAGAAGTCCAACAAGGCTAGCACCAGATTTCAACCCATCTCAATTTAGAACGCCAAGAACTCATGAGCATGGTGAGCCATCTGGATATGGTGGACATCAATCAGATTCACAGTTAAGTAGTGAATCAAATCCCACTTTAGCTTCATTAAGAAACATATTTAAAGGGAAGAAGACTAAAAGCTTAAGAGAATTGTATGATCAAAATGAAGAAGTAGATCAGATTTCAAATTTTTCATTAATGGCATGTGATCCTGTAAGTTTTGATGAAGTTGCTAAAGAGGATGTTTGGATAAAAGAAATGGACGAGGAGATTGATTCCATTGATTCCATTGATTCCATTGAAAGAAATTGAAGGTAAAATTTTGATTGTCTGTTTGTATGTTGATGACCTGATTTTTACAAGAGATCTATCTGTAGAAGACTTTAAAAATGAAACAAAAACAGAGTTTGAGATGACTGATTTAGGTTTAATGAAATTTTTTCTTGGAATTGAAGTGGATCAATCTGATGATGGCATTTTCATTTATCAAACTAACTATGAAAATGAAGTGCCGAAAAGGTTTAGAATGTTGAATTGCAAGCCAGCTGCAACACCGATGGAAACTGGTATTAAATTGAGCAAGTATGATGAATGATCATATGTTAATCCAACCCTATATAAGAGGTTGGTTGGAAGCCTTATGTACTTAACAACAACCAGATCTGACATTATGTTTGTTGTGAGTTTGATTTCCAGATTCATGGAGACTCTGAAGAGTACTCATTGGCAAGCAGGAAAGAGGATCCTGAGATATGTTGCTGGAACAACTAATTTTGGTATCCAATAGACATCAAGATTAAACTTTGAGCTGATCAGAAATACTGATAGTGATTTTGCAGGTTCCATTGATGACTGGAAAAACACATATGGGTATATTTTCAGTCTTATATCTGGAGCAGTGGCATGGGCATCAAAGAAAGAACCCATTGTGACTCTATCTTCCACTGAGGCAGAGTATGTTGCAACAGTTGCAGCTGCATGTCAAGCTGTATGGATGGGAAGGGTCTTGAATGAACTGTTGCATGACCAGCACAATGCAACTCAAATTGTCTGTGACAATAAATCTACCATTGCATTGTCAAAGGATCATGTATTTCACAAACAAAGTAAGCACATTGATACAAGGTATCATTTCATTCGAGAGCTGGTAACTGGTAAGGAGATTTTTGTTCATTTCTGCAGATCCGAAGAACAATTTGCAGACATATTTACAAAGCCTTTGGGAAATTAACTATTTAAAATCCATAGAAGAAACATTGGGGTCTGTAAGCTATAATACATTGTTTACAACAATTTTGTTTTACATAGTTTTAGTTTGTTTTGTTCTGAAATGATTAAGAGGGAGTATGTCAGAGATTAATCATTTCACCGCCTGGATAGCAGCAGATCGGTGGCCGTCTTGACTCTTCAAGACTCTAAATGGTGACTGCCTTAACCATTCAAGGCAACCGAATTTTAACAATGCCTTGATTAAAATCCTTTAGAAGATTGAAGGGGCAATTTTATGTGTTTAAATACCAGAGTCGAATTTGTAATCAAACATCTTGAAAACATTTTTGAATCAAATTGGTTACTTTGTATTTGGAGCTCTGCTCTGCGCTTATATTTTACTGATTTTGTAAACTCATTTTATCTCTTGATAAAAATTCGTTTTTGAACAAAAGCAATAATTTCTTGTTTTTACTGATTGGGAATCCGGTTTTACATTTATCCCAAAATTATTTGTTGAAGTGTATATGATTTGGAAAATCATTTTAATTTGTTATTCCGCATTTCGGAGTTCACTTGTTAAATGTGTGCGGTTCCTTTGCTTTACCAAACGCCGAAACCTGAAATTGTTGGGCCCACACCCTATTTTCATTTCTCTATTAGGCAGTCACCATGTCATTTTGTTTTTGTGCATCTGCTGTTAACAAACCCTGAACCCCGAACTCCACTCTGCCTGACCCCACAGTTTAATCGCATTTCACGATTTCGACAATCAACGTGTGTTATGGGCGTTTGTAATCGCCTAAACCCGAATGCCAATTGACCTCCGTTTTTGTTTCTCACAAGTAAACATATTAAGTTACTTGGTTGTAACTTGTATCATCAAAACAAATAAACTAAATTTGATTTTTCTAAATTAATACATAAGTTTATATGAATATGGAAATTCTAGTGCACCAACATCATATTCTATCTGAATTAAACAATAAATAAATGGAGTTTAACTCTTTTAGGTTAATGTTCTCGTTTTTAGGATAAGTAAAGAATAAATAAATGAAGTTTGATTCTTTTGGGTTAATGCTAATGTTGAAATGAGAAATGGGAAGACTGCTGGTGACGTGGATCACCAGATTTATTAATCTTCCCTGCCATTAAATTTTGTCAACAACTCTCCAACTCCCACATTAATTTCTTCCCTCCTTCTTCTACATTCTTCTAGGTATCTGGACGCTTCTGCTAGTTAGCGTATTTGTGAAGCTTCTCCTGTCTCTAAAAAAAACAACTCTGTTTTGTAAATGCAGCTGTAGCTGAGTACTCTGTTTTTCTGGAACTAATGTATGTTGCTTTGCTCTGTTTTCTGGAGCGCTTGATGGATGCTCTGTTTTTCTTAAATGCATGTATTATGTTCTGTTTTAATTACTAAGATATAAAAACAGTTTGGGGTTCTTTCTTTGTTTTATCTGTTGGAATTTTGCAAAGTAGATGCGTGAGCTCCAGCAAAGTGGTATCAGAGCCAAAAACCCATTTTCCTTCTACTAAATGCTTGTAGTACGCATTGTCGAATTGGTTGGTTGTGGAATCCATAAAAGCACCTACGCTACGGTTAGTGTTGGCTTGTGGGCACACGGTGCGTAAGTTCTGTACAAACTGTGCTGGACACTGCGGCAAGGCAAAAGGAGCTATTGGTAACTCCGAAAATCTTGGCGTCGGGTGAATTCGGCGATAAATTGAGAAGTGTTGGACACGCTGAGATATTGGCATTCACTTT
>JZKD02S2309891.1:5010-25025 GCA_000966675.3 Picea glauca | reverse complement strand
TTTAGGGGAGAATATTCCACCTGGATAATATTCTCTTTCAGTTGACACTTCAGTTTGACTAGTTGAGTTGAGTTTAGATGTTGCATTGGTTTTGTCACCATGCAACATTGGGATCGTCACCATGATAATTCGACATTGCCTTGGTATCATCACCAGAGTGGTACATTAGCCTTGATTCATTGAGTTAACTCCTCACTACTCTCTATTCATTCAGTTAACTGAAGACTAGTTGACTAGTTAACTCAACTAGGTGACAGTTCACTCCCGTAACTGCCTGAGAGAATAGACTAGGTGGCAATTCACTCTTGTAACTATTGGTATGTGTCCATATAAATATATACCACCACTATGGCACATTTCTTCACCTCCAGTGTGTTAGCTCCCAAAATGAATCAGTCACTATGGTTTCATTTTGTGGTTGATAGCATGGTTATTTGTAGTTTTCTCCATTTTGTTTTAATTTCCTCTAGTGTCAAAACTTAGGTTTTAAATTCATATCTTAGAAATAATTTGATCCATAAAGGTATTTTCTATAAAATTTCATGAAAATATTTTCAACAGCTAACGCGTGTTGCAAGGTTGATGACTAGCTGGTGAAAACGACGATTTTCAACAACTAAGGAGTACTTTCACGTAGACCGTTAGTTGGTGAAAGTGCGGAACACATGTGTTTCCTCCACATTTTATGAAATCAAAAGATGACACGCTCAACACATGCCACGTAATCATTATAAGGTGTTGGTGAAAGCGAATAATTATAAGGATTCTGTTATGCACGTCTAAATCGGATATCATAGCGGATCGTGTTCGTGAATGCATGCTTCACGAGATAATGGCGTTGGAGATGACGAATTCAAATTCATCATCACAGGTAAAGGAGAGGTACTACTTAGCTGGTGACATCAAATCAACACTTCATATTCCCAACACGCATTATCCACAGGCATATGTTATGGTTTCATATTTGAAAGACAACGCTGAGAGTTTTCACCAGCGCCAAACCTTGGCTCAAACAACAAATTACAGTGACTTTGTTTGCAAAATTGTCTGGGGTTTGAGTTACAGATGGAAAGGAAATGAAGTGGTTCATTGTTAAGGAAATAATTAGACAGTCTGTACTTTTTACAAGCACATCCAGAGGTGAGAAACCGCTTCTCAGATGCGGGCTGCATGGGTTATGTTGAAAAGTTACAGAATGGTTGCCACTAAACAACAACTGAAGCATTTGCTAAATTGTATGATGGAAACAAAGCCTGTGTGGGTTCTTTAGAAATCATAGTTGATGAATCCGCCATTGCTACAACAACAAGCTTACCTAGATCAGGCCAGAACTGGTTCAAGACAAAAACAACCAAGAATCTCAATTTCAGAGCATATCTTAAGGCAGAATTCAGAAATGTCACATGGAAGAAAAGCATGTCAGTTTCTCATTTGGAGGATGAATGGTAGGACCTGTTCAAAGGAATTCAACTCTATATAACCTCAGAAGGCAGGTATGACAAGCTGATGCTATACCATTTCAAGCTCTTAGATCATTTCATAGGGAAAACTCTCCTAAATTTACCTTTCTTCTTTCATAAAATCCTAACTAAAGTATGTAAAAATATTAGGGCTGAACCTCTAAGTATGAAAAACACTCTTTGTCATTTCGGCCTAATCAAATTGATAATTCTAGAGGAACTAAGACAAAGAGGAAGGACTTGGCAACATTTTATTTTCTGGGAAGGCTTTGAAACCCAAACTCAGCCCATGAATGAGCAGAAGAGAGCTGGAAAAAGGCAATTAACTCCTCAGAGTAGCTCAAGGAAGAGGACAACTCTTCCAGGACCACCAGAAGATAAGATTTCCAACATAAATTCTCACGGGTCGAAGAAAAAATTAGATTTTGAAACCACTTCAGAGAAGACTACAGAAAAGAAGACAAATATTCTAAATCTACCATACACAGACTCAGAAACAGAGCCAGAGAAAGAAGATGAAAGTCCAACCATTAAACGCCCTGAACACTCCATGGAATTTGCACAGGATTGTGAGACTTTTACTCCCACTGATGAAGGTGAAACATCAAAGAGAAAAAAATCAAATAAATCACAAAAAATTAAGCAACTAAAAGAAGTGATTGCTCAACAGGAGGTTTTAGAAAGAGTAATCAAGGCGAGATACAAAACTCTGTCTGACAATTTCACATAGACAAATGCATCATTTGAGAAGTTGGCTTGTGAAAGTGTCAAAGACAAAAAGAGAAAGAAGAAAATCACCAAAGATTATAATAGTTTATGGTGGTTAGCAAAACGCCTTAAGAAGAAGATTAGAAAATTGAAGCAGAAGCAGAAGTCGCACCCAGATCTACAAGTGCTAGCCCAGGTTGTTGTGAATATGAAAGGAGATAAAGCAGACACACGCTAAGTTTTTGATAAAACAACAATTTTGGAGGTGAAAGTTTCTTTTTGGCCAAGACAAAGCTTTCACCAGCGCAAAGGGTAAATTTACAACCAATTAGCTGGTCAAAGGCAGAGATTTCACCAGCTAACCAGTGAATCATAAGGCGAATTAGTTGGTGAAAGCACAAAAAGAATTTTTGAAAGCTAAATATGGAGCAGGGTGATTTTCAAAGTATTTAAAGAAGTTCAAAAGCATCAAAGGATTAACCACATAGTCAAAAAATACTCAGCATCAGAGATTCGTGGAGATTTTGAAAAGCAAATGCTAAATTGGTCTCCTAAATTTTTGACTATGATTAATTGAAGAAATCCAGCTACAAAAGACAGGTGCCTTTACCTTTCCATGACACAACAGAGTCCAGAAGTTGATGAAGTATAGATGTCAAATATTGATATAGAAGACAGTTCGAGTTCTAGCAACTAGTCTTTGATTATCGATTGCCTTATTAGTTTTATTTTCTATTTTTAGATACAGATCCAAGTTTTCAGGATCTTAAAAACTGATTGTAAAAGGCTATAAATGCCTACCTTTTCTAAGAGACAAGGGTTCAAACTGGGAATACATTTTGTGCTACTGTATAGACTCTTATTGCATAATAAAATTATAGTCTCATTTTGCTTTCAATATCAGAAATATTCATGCTTCCTTTTCTGTACTTTATTTCAATTTATCTTAGCTTATAAAAAATGTCATCTCTTTATTGAGCCCATAGACTTGAAGTAAATGATTTCTTTCTATCTTGCATTAAGCCCTACACCCAATTGTATTTGGCAATCAATATTAGTGTTCTTCATCCTCTCCTTTTAAAATACTTGATCTAATTATTGTTTTCTAAAAGCACTGTTTCATTTGAATGTATGATGAGTTGTCTATTACATTAATTATTGAGTGATCCCATTGTTCCAAGCATACCTACACATTATTTCTTAAGTTACCAAGCATCCTTAGCCTACAACCCTAAGGAGTTTCTTGGAGTGATAACAAATTGGCGCCGTTGCCGGGGAATTGAAATTTAAGTTCTGCTTTCCTGGGATACGACACAGAACTGATCTTTGATTATAGACAAAGATTAGATGTTTTATTGGTTGTAATTATCTATCTAGTGACTCCACAAGTTCATCCTATCTCCTAAGAGGATCAGTACTAGGGAGAATCCTCAAGAATCACCTATCACACCAGTGCCCAATCCAGAACTAATTCTCAGGAAAGGAAAGACAATTCAGGATCAAGCCTCAAAATCAGATACAGAAGGTAATCCTCTTTTTAGTTCTAGAAAATCTACTACAAAAAAATTTGAATTGTTTTCAAAGAGTACTGATGAAAAAACAGTTTTAAACACTGTAGAAGAACAAACTCCTTTTTATCAACAGGAAAGTAGCAATGATGATAAATTAACAGATTCAAATTTGATTGAAAAAGCATCCAAGACTTTAGAAAGAAATCATAGTTCTTTTTCTCTTGAGTCTTTTCATTCACAGCAAAAAGAAGATCATTTAAACATTTATACTAGCCTCCTTGTTGTTGAACATCTTCTCTAAGAGCTATTTTCTAAAGGTGAAGAAAACTTAGCTGGACAGGTTGCAAATTTTTACAGAGCCTCATATCAAACCTCTTTCCCATTATAAGATTCACCTCCTTCACATTCCCCTAGTGTTGAAGACTCTAAAAAGAAACTATCACCTTTCTCACCCCTGATCATTATGGTTGCACCACCTCCTTTGACTAAGATGCAACAAATCCTAGCTGCTAGGTATGCACCACTTATATTTCCAAACCCATTATCAACCATTTCGACAGGAGACTATCAGAAGTATATGCCCAAATTCACAGGTGAAGGCGATGTGTCTGCTGAAGAACATATTGAGGCTTTCTACAGTTATGCTTAAAACCTTAATATTGAAGAGGAAGATGTTTGGACATGAGTTTTTGTCCAAAGCTTAGATGGACATGCTAGGAAATGGTTCAAAGAACTCCTTGTTGGTTCCATAGCTAGAATCGAGCAATTGGATGATACCTTCTTGAAACATTGGGGTGATAGAAGAGATTGTGTATACTATATCACAGAATTTGGAAATCTAAGGAAACAAAATGGCGAGTCAGTCTCTGATTTCACTAAAAGGTTTAACCAGATGTACAGTAAAATACCAACAAAGATAAAACCTTCAGATGCTTCTGCCAAAATCACATATTCTGATGCTTTTGACTCAGAGTTTTGTTTATTGTTGAGAGAAAGGAGGTCATCTACACTATCTCTGATGCAAGATGTTTCCCTTGAGGTGGAATCAAATATTTTAGCCTCTCAAAAGCTAAAGGGAAATTCTGATAGGAGAAGGCCAAGGAATGAAGCTTCTTCTTCATCAAGTGCTGACCCAAAGTTAGATAAAATGGATAAGATGATAGAGTCTCTAACCTCTGAGATATCTAAGCTCAAGATTGAAAATAAGCAGACTGTGAAGGGAAGAGGCACTTATGATTATGCAGGTAGGAACCCAAATCAAAATCCTAACAACTTCAGAAGAAATAATCAGCCAACACAGATTTTGCAAAGAGAAAAGAATCATACTGAAGATCAGAGAATAAAGGCCCCTCTTCAGAATGTTGTGATGGATGAAGATGAAGGTGATTATCAAGAAGATGGAGAAGATAATATTCATTGTGTTGGAGAAGAGACAGGGAAATCTTATATGACACAACACGACTATGAAGAGGCATTGACGACTAAACAGACAAAGGATAATTCTGTTGATGATGGCATTTTTACGACGAAAGATAAGAATAGATATAATCTCTAATGTAAGTCTGATACTGCCCAACAAAACACACCAGCCTCTCCTGAAAAGAGCATAGCCCATGTTAAGCGAAAAGATCAGACATCGGAGAATCATCAAACAGATCCCTCAAAAGCAAAAGCATCAGCTCCTCCAAAGAAGACTATTGCCCTTGTCAAGCAACAAATTCCAGAAAGTCAAGCCCTTGTTGGACAACAAGTCATTCAAAAATATCCTTTAAATGAGGTAAAAGTCTCTAATAAAGTCTCTGATAAAGTCCCATATTCTTTCAATTTTCAGGCTGAAATATAGAAAATTAAAATTCCCATTCCTCTGGTTGAGTTAATGAAAAATGAAATATTCAAAAAGGATATCCTTAAAACTCTGGATCCCAAATCTATATCCCCTTCTGCTGATATTCTCAACATATATGATGAAAAGCCAACCATTACTCTGGGCCAAATGATAGAATATAGAGAGGAAAGTTGTCCTCCCTTTTACATCTCTCTAAATATTCATGAGAAAACATTACATAACTGTTTGTTGGACTCTGGTGCTTCTCACAATTTAATGACAAAGGCAGTCATGGATGAGCTTGGGCTAGAGATCACCAAGTCTTACCATGATCTTTTCTCTTTTGACTCTCAAAAATTGAAATGTCTCGGAATGATCAAGGACTTGGCTATAACTTTAACCCAAGTGTCCATGAAGACTATGGTTATGGATATAGCAGTGGCAGACATACCACCTAAATTTGGATGTCTATTATCAAGATCGTGGATGAAGAGGCTAGGTGGCACTCTTCAAATGGATCTCTCTTACGCTACTATCGCTGTTTTTGGAGGGGTAAACAGAAGGTTATACAGGGAATCACAGCTAGCATATGTAATCAGTGACGAACAAAATCTATCTAATCATCTTATCTATTCTGTCGACACAGGTATGGGATCTTGTATTTTACAAATTGATGATTCATTACCAGATGCAGTGTTTCTTAGAAATCCTGCAGTTCAGTCCACATAAGCAGCAGTAGACGATCTTTGGACCATGTTCTTTGATGGTGCTTGTACCAAAGAATCGGCAGGAGTAGGGGTAGTATTGATTTCCCCTTCTAAGAAAAATTCTCATTTGTCCTTTAAACTCGATTTTAAAGTGACTAACAATATTCCAGAGTATGAGGCACTACTTCTGGGGTTAAATGCAGCCAAAGAGATGGAGATTAAAAGATTGCATGTATTCGTAGATGCATATTAATCATTCAGTAGGTGAATAAGTCCTTTTAAGCAAAACATGTCAGGATGAAAGCATATAGAGATGAAGTTTTGAGGGCGATTCATACTTTTGCAGATTTTAAAATTTCATATGTACCTAGAGAAATGAATGAATTGGTTGATTCATTAGCTTTGTTGGCATGTGATTTCATACCTCCTCTGCCTCATAAATTGAATTACAAAATTCAAGTTAAATATAGGCCATCCCTCCCTGATAATGTAAAATTTTGGAAGGTTTTCGAAGACAATGCAGAACTCACTAGAGTTCTTGCAATGATAGATGAGTTTGAAGACTTGCAAATTGATCAGGAGAATGAACATGACGATGAAATTGAGAAGCCAAAATTCAGAAGAAAAATCGTAGCACATGAAATAGTACAGTTGTCTACCAACAGAATTCCTAAAGGTTTGGTCCCTTTAGAAAGGATTTTTGATAATAATGATGTGGTTGTCAAATTGGAAAAAGGGGAAAAAGATTCAGAAGTTTTGCAGTATAATGTAGCTAGTGAACATGATCCTAAATATGTCAACTTAGCTTCACATTTGACTGAAAAACAAAAGGCTAATTATGGAGAATTGCTAAAGGATTTTGCTGACATTTTTTCTTGGCAATATGATGACTTGAAGACTTTTGACACATAGGTAATTCAACATAAGATTCCCTTAAACAAATATACCAAACCATTTAGGAAGAAACTTAGATATTTTAATCCTTTGTTGCTGCCTACAATGGAAAGGGAAATCAAAAAACTATTGGATGCTCGCATCATCATACCTCTCAGATATTCAGAATGGATTGCAAATCTTGTACCAGTAAGAAAGAAGAATGGAGAGATCAGACTCTGCGTGGACTTCAGAAATTTGAATAAGTTCTCTAGGAAGGAAAACTACCCTCTGCCCAAAATGGAACATATTTTGCAGAAGGTGTCAGGATCAAAGGTGATGTCTTTTATTGATGGGTTTTCTGGATACAACCAGATTGTTGTCCATCCAGATGATAAAGAAAAGACTTCTTTTACTACTCCATGGGGTATGTTTATGTACGAAAAGATGCTTTTTGGATTGATGAATGCAGGATCGACATTCCAAAAGGCGATGGACATTGCTTTTGTTGGAGAGAAAGATAAATTTGTCCTGATATATCTTGATGATATCACTGTTTTTTCGAGAAGCCATGAACTTCATTTGCGGCACTTAAAAAAGACATTCCTAAAATGTCGAAGGTATGGCATTTCTCTTAATCTAAAAAAATCAAATTTCGCACTTAAGGGAAATTACTTGGACATATTATTTCAGCTGATGGGGTGAAAATCGACCCAAAAAGAGTAGAAGCAATTAAAAATATGTCTCTTCCTAGATCAAAGAAGGACATTCAGTCTTTCCTCGGGACTATAAAATTTATCAGGAGGTTTATAGCAAACTTTGTAGAACTCACAAAGCATATTACTGCTATGTTAAGAAAGAACTCCGAAGTAAAATGGATTGAAGAAGCCAAACACTCATTCAATGCTATCAAGGAAGCCACTACGACAACCCCTGTTTTGATCAGCCTCGACTTCGCCAAGGAATTTTATATCTTTTCATTTGCTTCAAAAGATACAATTGCAACAGTACTCTTGGAGAAAAATTTCGATGATCAGGAGCAACCGGTTGCCTTCTTCAGTAAATTCTTGAGGGATGCAGAGGTAAAGTATGAATTATTGGAGAAACAAGCATATGCACTTATCAAGTCATTAAAAGCTTTCAGAGTTTACATCCTTCAAACCAAGGTAATAGCTTACGTACCCTCCAGTTCAGTTAAAGATGTGCTTATACAACCCGACATAGATGGGAAAAGGAGTAAGTGGATAGCAAAGTTAATTGAATTTGATGTTGAAATTAAACCAACAAAACTTATGAAGGGTCAGGGCCTTGCCAAACTTCTGGTAGAAGAAAATTGTAAACTGCTCGAAATAAATTTGGTAAGTGTTAATGCAGATAATGTTCAATCTTCAGAGGATAAAAGAAGTGAGGAAATGTAGGTCTCAGCTCACCTAGCTAATTGTAAATGGTATAGTCACATTATTCATTTTCTGCAAACTTTATCAGTCCCTTCAGATTTGAAAAAAACACAAGGAAGGGCTTTAAAGCTCAAAGCCATGAATTTTTGCATCAATGGCAACTTATTGTTCTGGAAAAATCCAATAGGTTTATTATTGAGGTGCATAAACCAAGAAGAAGTAGATAAGGTCATGATTGAGTTCCATAATAGTGAATGCGAAGGACATCACTACTGGAAGCAGACCGCACATAAAATCTTAAGATCTGGTTATTACTGGCCATCCTTATTTTCAGATGTGTGTGAGTTTGTGAGAACATGTGACAAGTGCCAAATATTTGAAGGCAAACAACAACTTAAATCTCTTCCCCTCAGACCTATAGTGGTCACAGGTCCCTTCCAGCAATGGGGTCTGGATTTCATAGGTGAGATTCACCCGCCTTACAGTAGTCAGCACAAATGAATCCTGGTTGTCACTGATTATTTTACAAAGTGGATTGAGGCTATTCCTACCAGGAACGTCAATCATACTATCATCATTAATTTTCTGCAAGAAAACATATTCGCCAGATTTGGTTTCCCTAAGAGAATAGTCACCGATAACGCTGTTGCATTCAAAGATAAGCACTTGGTAAAATTATGTGAAGAGATGGGAATTCAGCTAGTACATTCCACTGCTTACTATCCACAAGGAAATGGCTTAGCTGAGTCATCGAATAAGAGTTTAGTCAGAATTATAAAGAAGTTACTTGAACAAAATACCAGAGGCTGGGATTCCAAGATGAAATTTGCTTTATGGGATGATAGGGTTACAAGTAAAAAGTCAATCGGTACATCTCCCTTCAAGTTGGTATATGGTACTGAAGCCATATTTCTTGTTCAACTTGCACTGCCAGTTGCAAAGTTTTTACAAGAAACTGACTCTGAACCAAGTGATTTAACTCGGAGAATCCATAATTTGGTAGAGTTGCAGCAAGATAGAGAACAACTTTTGGAAAAGATAGAATTACACCAAGGAAAGATAAAGGAGATTTTCGACAAGAAAGTCAAATCAAATATCTTCAAAACAGGGGAACTAGTCTTAAAATGGGATGCAGCAAGGCAAGAGAAGGGGAAACGCGGCAAATTTGATGCTCTTTGGGCAGGTCCTTTTGTCATAATAGAAGTTCAGCAAAACAATACCTTTGTTCTCCAAAATCTTGCAGGCGAGGAAGTAGCAAGTGGCCCTTTCAATGGGCGCTTTCTAAAGACCTATTTTTCATAAGGTTTTTTCTTAAAGCCTTGTTTTACTTGTACATATTCTTTTCAGTTCTATTTTCTTTGTTTTTATCGCTTGAATAACTCCATGCCCAATGGTACGGAGCAAAACTATTTTTCAAATTTTCAAATTGTAATAAAGGCTACTGAGTCTAGCTAGGCTCTTGGTGACCTCACAGGGATGTGTCCATCCCAGTTGGAGCCAAATGTTAGCTCCCAAAATGAATCAGTCACTATGGTTTCATTTTGTGGTTGATAGCATGGTTATTTGTAGTTTTCTCCATTTTGTTTTAATTTCCTCTAGTGTCAAAACATAGGTTTTAAATTCATATCTTAGAAATAAGTTGATCCATAAAGGTCTTTTCTATAAAATTTCATGAAAATATTTTCAATAGCTAATGCGTGTTGCAAGGTTGATGACTAGCTGGTGAAAATGGTGATTTTCAACATCTAAGGAGTACTTTCCCACAGACCGTTAGTTGGTGAAAGCGTAGAACATGTGTGTTTCCTCCACGTTTTACGAAATCAAAAGATGACACACTCAACACACGTCACGTAATCATTATAAGGCACCGGTGAAATCGAATAATGATGAGGATTCTTTTATGCACGTCTAAATCGGATATCATAGCGGATCGTGTTCGTGAATGCATGCTTCACGAGATAATGGCATTGGAGATGACGAATTCAAATTCATCATCACAGGTAAAGAAGCAATACTACTCAGCTGGCGACATCAAATCGACACTTCATACTCCCAACACGCATTATCCATAGGCATATGTTATGGTTTCATATTTGAAAGACAACGCCGAGAGTTTTCACCAGCGCCAAACCTTGGCTCAAACAACAAATTACAGTGACTTTGTTTGCAAAATTGTCTAGGGTTTGAGTTACAGATGGCAAGGAAATGAAGTGGTTCATTTTTAAGGAAATAATTAGACAGTCTGGATTTTTTACAAGCACATCCATAGGTGCAAAAACACTTCTCAGACGCAGGCTGCATGGGTTATGTTGAAAAGTTACAGAATGGTTGCCACCAAACAACAACTGAAGCGTTTGCTAAATCGTATGATGGAAACAAATCCTGTGTGGATTCTCTAGAAATCATAGTTGATGAAGCCATTATTGCTACAGCAACCAGCTTACCTAGATCAGGCCAGAGCTGGTTCAAGACAACAACAACCAAGAATCTCAATTTCAGAGCATATCTTAAGGAAGAATTCAGAAATGTCACATGGAAGAAAAGCATGCCAGTTCTCATTTGGAGGATGAATAACAGGACCTGTTCAAAGGCATTCAACTCTATATAACCTCAGAAGGCAGGTATGACAAGCTGATGCTATACCATTTCAATCTCTTAGATCATTTCACAGGGAAAATTCTCCTAAATTTACCTTTGTTCTTTCATAAAAGCCTAACTAAAGTATGTAAAAAGATTAGGGTTGAACATCTAAGTATGAAAAACACTCTTTGTCATTTTGGCCTGATCAAATTGATAATTCTAGAGGAACTAAGACAAAGAGGAAGGACTTGGCAACATTTTCTTTTTTTGGAAGGCTTTGAAACCCAAACTCAGCCCATGAATGAGCAGAAGAGAGATGGAAAAAGGAAATTAACTCCTCAGAGCAGCTCAAGGAAGAGGCGAACTCTTCCAGGACCACCAGAAGATAGGATTTCCAGCATAAAGTCTCACAGATCAAAGAAAAAAATAGATTTTGAAACCACTTCAAAGCAGCCTATAGAAAAGAAGACAAATATTCTAAATCTACCATACACAGACTCAGAAACAGAGCCAAAGCAAGAAGATGAAAGTCCATCCATTAAAATCCCTGAACACTCCATGGAATTTGCACAAGATTGTGAGACTTTTACTCCCACTGATGAAGGTGAAACATCAAAGAGCAAAAAATAAAAGAAATCACAAAAAATTAAGCAGCTAAAAGAAGTGATTGCTCAACAGGAGGTTTTAGAAAGAGTAATCAAGGCGAGATACAAAACTCTGTCTGACAATTTTGCAGAGACAAATGCATCATTTGAGAAGTTGGCTCGTGAAAGTGTCAAAGACAAAAAGAGAAAGAAGAAAATCACCAAAGATTATAACAGTTTATGGTGGTTAGAAAAACGCCTTAAGAGGAAGATTAGAAAATTGAAGCAGAAGTAGAAGTCGTACCCAGATCTACAAGTTGTGAATATGCAAGGAGATAAAGCAGAGACACGCTAAGTTTTTGATAAAACAATAGTTTTGGAGGTGAAAGTTTCTTTTTGGCCAAGACAAAGATTTCACCAGCGCAAAGGGTAAATTTACAACCAGTTAGCTGGTGAAAGGCAAATCTTTCACCAGCTAACCAGCAAATCATAAGGCAAATTAGTTGGTGAAAGCACAAAAAGAATTTTTGAAAGCTAAAGATGGAGCAGGGTGATTTTCAAAGTATTTAAAGAAGTTCAAGAGCATCAAAGGATTAACCACTTAGTCAAAAAATACTCAGCATCAAAGATTCGTGAAGATTTTGAAAAGCAAATGCTAAATCGGTCTCCTAAAGTTTCGACTATGATTAATTGAAGAAATCCAGCTACAGAAGACAGGTGTCTTTACCTTTCCATGACACAACAAAGTCCAGAAGCTGATGAAGTACATATGTCAAATATTGATATAGAAGACAGTTCAAGTTCTAGAAACTAGTCTTTGATTATCGATTGCCTTATTTAGTTTTATTTTCTATTTTTAGATACAGATCCAAGTTTTCAGGATCTTAAAAATCGATTGTAAAAGGCTATAAATTCCTATCTTTTCTAAGAGACAAGGGTTCAAACTGGGAATACATTGTGTGCTACTGTATAGACTCTTATTGCATAATAAAATTGCAGTCTCCTTTTGCTTTCAATATCAGAAATATTCATGCTTCCTTTTCTATACTTTATTTCAATTTATCTTAGCTTATAAAGACCGTCATCTCTTTATTGAGCCCATAGACTTGAAGTAAAGGATTTCTTTCTATCTTGCATTAATCCCTACACCCAGTTGTATTTGGCAATCAAGATTAGTGTTCTTCATCCTCTCCTTTTAAAATACTTGATCTGATTATTGTTTTCTAAAAGCACTGTTTCATTTGAATGTATGATGAGTTGTCTATTACATTAATTATTGAGTGATCCCATTGTTCCAAGCATACCTACACATTATTTCTTAAGTTACAAAGCATCCTTAGCCTACAACCCTAAGGAGTTTCTTGGAGTGATAAAACAGTGCACACTCATTGAGCTATACATAGTATTATATCATGTGTAACTATTCATTATTCATAACGGTTAATGAGAATTATTCTATTCTTTCTCTCCTTCTTCTTCTTTCTCAAATTCTCTCTAAAAATGTGCGTATTATTGTTTATCTAGATCTATTCTTTGTAGGTTCAACACATTTACATGGTATAATAGCTGACATAATTCTAAGCAAAAGCTACACCAAAAAATGTTGCAGGTACAAAAGATTAAAGACAACAAAAAGATGGATTTCCAAAAATAATTCATTCTTACACCTTACAACTATTTTGCATGGAAGGAGAAAATAACCATACATCTCCGAACCAGAGGGTTGTATAGGTTAACCTTGAATATAGATACAGAACCGACATCATCCATAGAAAAAACCAAGTATTTAAATAGCATGGATGAGGCACTCAGAACAATTTGCACTCTTATTTCTCCCGATCTCCTTTTTCACATATCTTCCTGTAAGACTCCCAATGAAGCCTGGACCACCTTAGAAGGTATATTTGGAAAATAGAATGATATGAGGGGACACATGTTGGAGGTGGAGCTTCTCACATTGGATCCAAAAAGATTCGAGAATATCCAAGATTTCTTTACAATTTTCAAGGATTTACTGTTGCAACTCAAAGCTTGAGGGGTTGATAAATCGAAGGAGGAGAAACAAATGGTTCTCACCATTCTCTCCAATATTGGTCATGAATTCTTTGTATTCGTATCTACATTCCATTCTATCATATTCGCCTCTGGATCCACCTGGAAGATGCCTTCTCTTCAGGACTTTATCGAATCCCTGACACAAGAGCAAACCAAGCTCATGAACATGGGCATAATCAAAGGCCCAAGGGCACATGCACTCACTGTGCATCATGGCAGCCGCAAATATCATAAATCTAAAGATAAATATAAAAGGAAATATCATGCACATCCGAAGAAGGAAGGGTATACAAAACACTTCACCGATGCCTCTGGATCCAAAGGGGAAAAGGGAAGAAAAGGAAAGAAATGCACATACTGTCACAAAGGATTCCATTTGGAATCTGCATGCATGAAAAAACAAATAGATATGATGTCTAAAATACTTCAGCAAAAAACCTTGGATATTGCATCCCCGAAGGTGCAAAGAAGAAGAAGCCAGAAGATCCGATTTCCAAGAAAGGAAATTCTAGCCATGCCTTGATTGCAATCAACTCCTATCATGATGCTTGGATCGTAGATTCAGGAGAATCACATCACATGGTTGCCTCAGAAGAAATCTATTCTTCATTGGATGCATGAAAAGGTCCTCCTATTCTGATGGGGGACAAATCTTTTGTCGAAGTCATCGACAAAGGAAGGATTGAACTCACCAATGGAAGCTTTGAGAATGTGTTGCACATTCCCAAAATTCTTGACAACCTTCTCTTCGTGTATCAGATGACGAATTCCGGCACCAGAAATAAATTCATCTTCACACCAAATTTTGTGGACATCTAAGACATTGAACCTGATTTTTCTTTACTTCTTACTCATGTTGATGAAAGTAGTAGGATATGGCACAAAAGCTTTGGAAAATTGAATTTCAGATACATGCAACATCTTAGCAAGCACAGATTAGTTGATGGTCAACCAGACATCCATTTCTCCAAGGGAGTATGTGAGGGATGTGTTCTCGAAAAACAACCTCAAGTTAAATTCGAAAAAGGAAAGTCTCAACGAGCTTTCGCACCTTTAGATCTCATCCACAGTGACCTTATGGGTCCTTTTCCACATCCATCCATCAACAAAGCGAGGTTTTTTCTCATTTTTGTTGTTGATTTCTCATGTTTTACTTGGATCTACTTTATCAGGAAAAAATCTAAGGTCTTTCAAAACCTCAAAGATTTCTAAGCCTTGGTCGAGGCACAGTCCAAAAGGAAGATCAAATTCCTACGAACTAATAACGGAGGAGAATATGTAAATCATGAGATCCAAAATCTTTTCCATGAGGTCGGGATTCAGTTGCAGCATACATTTCCCTATACTCCGCAGCAAAATGGAGTTGCTAAGCAAAAAAACAGATCTCTAAAGGAGATGGCATATTGCATGTTGCATGCAAAGTCACTACCACAGAGACTATGGGCTGAAGCACTTAATTGTGCAACATACATCCAAAAAATATTTCCCCATAGATCTATCAAGGATGAGACCCTCGACAAGGCTTGGAGCGGCCTCAAACCGGATGTGACCCACTTTATCATTTTTGGTTCACGTGCATGGGCTCAGATTTCCTCTAAAAAGAGGAAGGCACTTGATCCACAGAGAACTGAGTGCATTTTTGTTGGATACCCCGACGGTGTGAAGGGATACCAGCTTATTGATCTTTCCTTGGAATAGCTCATCATTGAGCGTAGTTTACAATTCGAGGAAAGTGTCTCACATGTACCTCGGCAGCAGCATGCAGACACCTTCACTCTTCCACCTATCCGAGATGATGAGCATGCACATGCCGACTCTTCTTCAGACAAGATTTTTGATTCAGAGGAATCAGCTGATTCAGATTCAGAGTTAGTATAGTCAGATGTAGAGTCAAATCATCCAGATGCAGTTGTAGATCTAGAGCAGAGGCCCAAGTGAGCACAGACTACTCTTCAGGATGCAGAGGATCTTGTTGGTGATCCAGCTGATACTAGGAGGACTCAATCTTATTTCGAGGAGCCTCTTGTTGCACTCACTTCCACTGAACCATTTCCCTTGAGGCATATTTTCTTGGTTCATTTTTTAGATCCACAGACTTACGACGAGGCTGCTGGAAATTCCTTTTGGGAATCTACCATGCAAGAGGAGTACAAATCCCTCCTCGAGAACCAACCTTGGGATCTAGTTCCCCTCCCTTATGGGAGGAAACTTGTCAGATGCAGATGGGTCTACAAGACCATAAGCCCAGCGGATGGAAAGATTAACAGATACAAATCCAAGCTTGTCGCCAAAGGATTTCAACAGGTTCATGGTATTGACTATGATGAGACCTTCGCTCCATTAGTGAAGATGGATTCCATATGATTGACACTTTCCATTGTGGCAGCCAAAGGATGGAAAGTCCATCAGATGGACATGAAGAATGCATTTTTCACAGTGATCTCTCTAAGGATATCTACATGGAGCAGCCCCAAGGATTTATGTAGGACTAATCTTTGGTCTGTCGACTAAAGAAGTCACTTTATGGCCTCAAGCAGGCTCTGAGGGCATAGTATGCCAAGATGGATTCCTACATGTTGTCACAAAACCTTGTATGTTGTAAATCAGACCCAAATGTCTACAGTTGATTCACTTCTACTTTTAGTTCTGTATGTCGATGATTTGTTGATCACCGAGTGCTCGACTTCAACAATTTTTGCAGTCAAGAGAATTCTACATGACAGGTTTTTTATGACGGACATGGGTCCACCACACTTCTTCCTTGGACTCGAGATTAGCCAGGATGCATCAGGAATCAAATTGTCTTAGGCCAAGTATGCATGAGATCTCCTTGAGAGATTTCACATGATAGACAGTGAGTCTGCTCCGACTCCTTTCCTATTAGGAGTCAAACTTGAGGATGGCGTGGATACTCCACTGGTTGACAACACACTATACAAAAAACTAGCGTGGATCTTGTTGTATCTCACACACTCCATAATAGACCTCTCATATGCAGTTGGCGTAATTTCTAGGTTCGTGCAAGAGTTGCATGAGCTACATTGGAAAGATGCAAAGTGTATCCTTCGATTCGTATAGGGCACCATCACCTTTGGGATTCATTATGAATCAGACTCTACATTAGATCTCATCGAGTTTATTGATTCCGACTAGGCTGGCGATAACATTGATCGCAACTCCACATCTGGTTACTCACTTAGTATTGGTTCTGAACCTATATGTTGGTCGAGAAAGAATAAATCTATCATTTCTCTATCTTCAGTCGAGGCAAAGTACAGAGGGGTAGTTAACATAACCATTCAGACTATGTGGCTACAACATTTTCTCACTGATTTGGCCATTCAGTTTCATCGGCTGATTGTCATTTGGTGTGACAACCAAAGCACTTTGAAGTGCTACAGAGATCCAGTTCAGAGGTAGCGGACGAAGCACATTGAGATCCACATGCACTAAATTTGGGACTTAGTACACGAGGGGATCATCGACCTATAGTTCTATCCTTCAGTAGAACAAACGACATACATCTTCACCAAGACCTTCACTGAGCAGAAGTTTCATTCTCTGCGAACTTGTCTTGAAGTGAAGGACACAATTTCCTAGCAACTGTAGTTATTCTTTTTACATACATTGTACCTTGAGGGGGGGGGGGTTTCCTATGAGGTTTTCCCTCTTTCCTCACTTTATTTTCAGTGTATCTTTTATATTTGGGTACTTAACATGGCCTCTTTGTTGGGACCCATTCTTTATTTTCACCATACTAATGTTCATGGGGGGTGTTGGAGTTACTTCACACACACCTAGGATTTATTTTTCCTAAGGTTTTTCCTTGTTTGTTAGTCATAATTAGTCATTATCCAGTCTCTTATATTTTAGGGGATAATATTCCACCTGGAGTATATTCTCTTTCAGTTGACACTTCAGTTTGAATAGTTGAGTTGAGTTTAGATGTTGCATTGGTTTTGTGACCATGATAATTCGACCTTGCCTTGGTATCATTACCAGAGTGGCGCATTAGCCTTGATTCCATGATTTAACTCCTCACTAATCTCTGTTAAGTCAGTTAACTAAAGACTAGTTGACTAGTTAACTCAACTAGGTGGCAGTTCACTTCCGTAACTACCTGAGAGACTATTTTAGGTGGCAGTTCACTCCCGTAACTATTGGTGTGTGTCCAGATCACTCTAGACCACCACTATGGCACATTTGTTTACCTCCATTGTGCACTCATTGAGATATACAGAGTATATCATGTGTAAACTATTCATTATTCATAATGGTTAATGAGAATTCTTTTATTCTTTCTCTCCTTCTTCTTCTTTCTCAAATTCTCTCTGCAAATGTGTGTATTATTGTTTATCTAGATATATTATGTGCAGGTTCAATGCATTTACAGTTTGCTCTGTAACTCTTGCTAACTTGATCTCTTCTCCGTATACTCTCTTTCTCTATGCTTTCTCAATTTCACAATAACCCTTCTGTTACCCGCGTGCCTTCCTTATATAGCGATTGGCGTGAAACTTCTCGGAGAAGTTACCCAAGATGTAGTTTAAATGAATTGGTGTTTCCCATGTACATGACATTAAATTCCCTTAACATCACCAGTTGGCGTGATTAATGCGACATCGTTTCGAAAATTCTTGTCATTCAATTTTGATAGACGATGTCAATTGGCGCCTTTTTGCCATAACTGCCATTTTTCCAATTTCTGCCTTTTTCTAACCGTTGGTCTTTTTTCGATGCGCTAAATTTTGCAAGTGCGCACTATGTTGTTTCATCGGTGCACGTGGAAATTTCATTATTGTCTCACTAACTCTATTCTAGCTTCTTGTTTTATTTTGGTGTATGGCGCGGTAACCCCTCTGTTGTTGCGCGCAGTCCTTTGTTGTTTGGTGCTTTTATTTTTTAAGTTCTAGGAGGTCGATTGTCCCTATACAGTTTCAGTGGAATCCCATTGATCATTCCTCTGAGTTTTTTTCCTCCCAAATCCTTCAAATTTACAACTCCCCCATCTGTGACATTCTTTACTTCATATGGTCCCAACCAATGCATTTTGAGTTTTCCTAGGTGTTGAAGAGATTTACCGTCATACACCAAAACTAGGTCTCCCTCCTTGAAAATTTTCCTTTTTATGTGTCTATCATGCCAAGATTTGTCCCTTTCTTTCTATACTTCTTGATGAAACCCTGCTAGAATCATATCTTCTTCCATGAGCATCAACTGACTTAGCCTTTATTGTAATATGTATCGCTCTGACATGTTAATAATTACTGCTACACCCAGACTAAGTACCAAAATTTCTAATGGCACCACTGCTTCTTGTCCATACACCAATATGAATGTTGTCTTCCCTGTCAATGATTTACATGTGGTCCTGTATGCCCATAGTATTGTTGGTATCTTCAAGTCCCAATCGTTCCTGTTGACATTGCAGATATTTGTCAGTGCATTTTCTAGGATCTTATTAAAGGATTCCATTGTTCCATTTTCTTGAGGATGATATGGTGTACTCTTTTGATGATAGACTTTAAACTCGCTAGTCATGGCCTTAATAGTGTTGTTAATGAAGTGAGTGCCTTGGTCACTCATCAAAATCCTTGGGCATCCAAATATAGTGATCACTTGCTCAAACAAGAAGTGTGTTGGTGTATCTGCGCTGCAATCTTTTACTGGTGTTGCTTCTTCCCATCTTGTTAAGTACTATGTCGCAGTTATAATATACCTTGGTCCTAACCTCTTTACTAGTTGGTTAATTGTTCCCACAAAGTCTATTGCCCATTTCCTGAATAAATGCAAGGTTACTTGTGGCCTTAGGGGCATCTCGTCCCATCTATTGGGTTTACCAACCTTCTGACATACATCACATCTCTGATAGTAGTCCTTTGAATCTCTATGAACAGTCGGCTACCATAGTCATGTGTGCAATACCTTCTACGCGGTAGCTTTTCCTGCATAATGTCCTCCTGCTATTCCCTCACAGGCCTCTGCCAAAATCCTAGGTATTTCATGTTCTAGTACACATATTATCAATATGTTATCTGCACCCATATTGTATAAGTGTCATGCAATCAATTGATAGTATGCAACTCTGACTACTAGATTTTTCTTCTACGCATTGTTGAATTATTATGGAGCAGTCCCTGTACTCAAGTATTGAATGATGTCAGCAAAATATTCATCAGCTACTTGGACTGAAAATAGTTGTGCATCAAGGAAGTTGTCCTCTCGATTTGTAGGTTCCTCTCCATTGGTGATCTTTGACAGGTGATCATGTTCTTCATTCAACTTTCTTGGTTTGACTATCACTTCGAAGTCAAA
>JZKD02S2309880.1:16415-31123 GCA_000966675.3 Picea glauca | reverse complement strand
GGAGGGGTCCTCTTGTGGTTTTGGAAACCACCAGGGGGGTGTAGAAATGCAACACCTGATTCCACATCTTCATGCAAAAACCAATGGGGTTCCATTTCATACCCCCCCTCTATTAACAGTCGAGGGGGAATGCGATAATGATCGTCGATTTTCATTGACCCCATCTGATCCTCCATCATTGGATTAAAGTGGGATGGAATTTACATGCACCAAATAATTGGCATGGGATGGGACCCTCCCATCCCAACGACCAAAGAATGGGTGCCACATGGAGAAAAAATAGTGGGGCTCAAGGGATAAGGGAATGCACACCAAGGAGAAAATGAATTAAGGGAAGGTGGTGGAGGATGATGATACAAGGCCAAGTGTTATGAAAATATTCCCCTGCGGACATGTGAACTTTCCCTTAGATTATAGACGCCTCTACTAAGACAAAAAATCACATTTGGACACTATTATTCCTATAGATTCATTTTATCAATTGAAAAAGAGAGGAGTAGAAGTACGATGTACCTCATTTATGAAGTTTGTCCAAGCTAATCCAATCCATGAGCTCCAAATAGTACCTGCAATGGACAACAAGAAACAAACACTATCTCCTACTCTAATGAATTAGAAAAAATCAATCGATCTATGAAGATTAAGACAGGCATAGACAAGCACATGTAAACACATACTTGAAGGAAATAGGCCAAGTATATTAATGATAACTTCAAAAGGAAACTTACAATATTAATATGATGTTGCGAAATCCTCTCCAAGTCTTCCTTGTCCAACCCTTGCTCGAAAGATCCACAATCAAAATAACAATGCTTTGTTGATTTTCTCCTTTTATTCACCATGGGAATGCCTCCATTTATAGGCTTTGAGAGGCTCAACTACCTTGGCTATATTTGGAATTAGTTGAGGATATGGCTCCAATAGTTTTGATATCTTCCTTAGATGCATCCCTGAAGATAGATTCGAGCCAAACTAACCCAATCCATCCATAGTTATCTTTAGAGGAAAGTGGGATTTCCTCCAAGATTCCCTCAACCAACTCGAGGCTCCTTTAATATGGAAAAAAGAGCACTGTAAATCTCCCTCTGAGATGGACAATAAGTGCTAGCACTCCCTGTATATGAGCAGGGGAGCACTAATCTTCCAAAAAGTCACCAAGATGAGTAAATCCATAGGAAAAATATTTGTTTCGACTGTCAGATGATGGGACTTATTCTTCTAGCATGTTTTAGGGGTTGTATCAAGTGTTTTGATGGTTTCGTTCGAAATGTGACACTTAGAAAAAGTGAATGTGACACTGACAAAACTTGCGACAATAAAAAGTSTGATACTTGTGACAATGAAAGTGCAACACTTGTGATACTTTCAAAGTGAGGAATTTTGATGTGTAACACCAAGTAGGCAGGGTGGTTGACATGGCACCACCTTGAGGTGCCATGTRGACTTGGGATGGCATGTCAACATCCTAGTCAACACAATTCAACTAAAATTAAAAAAAAAAACGGTGAAAATTGCTCAGAAAATCGGGTTATTTATAGGTYCTTAACTTGCAGGCCATTTCCGAAATCCTAAACGACATTTTTAGAATTCCACTTTTTGTGATATTGTATTTCCTACATCTAAAATGATAGATATCAAAGAGATATTTTTATCGAGATAAATTTTTCTTTGAACGAAGCCTATATGAGGGAGTTATAGGCCAAACAATGCAATGTAAAAATGAGGCCCAGTTGACTTCTAGGGGCCATAACTTCCTACTCATGAACCGGATTGGGGAACATGAGCAATCTAAAAAAATATATTGAGCCATAGAATATATCCATGGAGTTATATTCAGAATATGGGTACTTAAACTTGCACAAGCAAAGGTATACGTGCATCCTAGAGTCCAAATGAAGGTGAAAATTGGACAAGTTGTTCAATATATGGTAATGAAGGAACCCATTTGAGCTCCTAACAAACTTCCAAAGGAATAGGTGAAAATTTGTATGGACATAGATAAAATTTGCACTTGGTTGAAGGGAGTGCACAAGGAAAAAATGAGTAATGATTAAATGGCCATAACTTTCTTCTCAAGACTCGGAATTGAGAAAGGAAATCATGTGAAAGGTATTGGATAGAAGAGTCCATATATTCACCCATAAATGTGAATTAAACTGTAGAATTAAATAATAATCATAAATAATATTTTATGGTGCATTTAAAGGGTAGAATGATGAATGAATTTATAGATTTGTTAAATTCTTTAGTCTAAAAAATCATGTTGCATGAAAATTTTGCAGAATTAAGGGAAAATAGATCAGAACAGGATTAACAAAGACACCAAAGGCATGGAATATGCACAGAGGACTTACAGTCATGAAGATGAAGTCAAGGGGTTATATGTGAGTATGGGTAATGCAAGTACAAAATCAAATAGGCATGGAGAAGGCAAGGAGGAGAGCATGAATTTGGTAGAGACTATCAAGAGTCTGAAATGATATTTTCAGAGCTATAAGGATGATAATGAGAGTATTTTTAAATCCAAAGAGCAGCAAGATGGCATCAACATCAAGTTGTTGTAGAGTTTGGATAGAATAGAGAAGAAAGTGATTGAGGGAACAAAATCAAGCAAGTCAAAGAGCCATGGATCTCATGATAAAAGAAGAGAATCTATGAATGTTGATAGGCATCATCATCACTCACCAAGACATTCATTTAAGAGAGCACACATTATCTCGAGTCCATCTCCTGTCAAAAGTTATAGCAGAAAGTATGAAGTAAATGAACTACAAGGAGAAATGAATAAGATCAAGCCTTCTACCTTAGATGGTGAACAAAATAAATATGAGGATGTAGAGACTTGGTTATTGGGGATGAGGAAGTATTTTTAGTTACATAATTACTCCTCATAGGGAAAAAGAAGAATTGCAATTTATCAGCTGAAGGGAAAAACATCAATGTTGTGGGACCAGATTATGCAAGTACAACACATTGATTAGAAGAAAATCACTTGGAGGTATTTCAAGAAGTATTTTTCAGAAGAAATACTTGACCAAGTGTTATTATGATATGAGGATGAAGGAGTTATTTGAACTCAAGCTTGGGAGTATGACCATTGATGAGTATGAGAGAATATTTTTACAACTTTTGAAGTATGTTGACTTCATCAAGGATGAACAAGTCAATATTCAAAGGTTCATGAGTGGGATGCCATCAATATTCAATGACAAGATATAGTATGATGATCCCAAGACATAGGATGAAGCAATAAGGAGATCCAAGTGCCTTTATGATCAACATAGAGGAAGACCAAATTTACAAAAGGCTTGGGAAGATAAGAAGAAAGGAAATGTAGAGCAGAGGAAGAAGGGGAACAAACCACCATTCTTCAGAAATAATTTCAAGGACAACCAACTCCAAATGAGCCCAGAATGATAGAAGATTTGGGAAAAAGAACAACATAACAACCTATAAAATGTTGGGGTTTTGAGGGAGACCACATGTACAATGATTTTCCTCATAGAAGTGAAAAATTAAGGATTGTTCACAATGTAAAACAATATGATACAATCGAAGACATGGGAAAAAGAATGCAAAGGATCTATGCATCTCTGGACACCAAGCAAGTTGAATTTCAATCTCACAAGATTGAAGTGGAAGGTAACATCAATGGCCAACCTATTATTATTTTAATTGATTAAAGAGCTATTCATAGCTATCCAGATTCTAAGTTGGTAAAAATATTTCATTTTCCAAGAAGTAAACTTGGGAAATATTGGTTGGTTCATCTAGATATAGGAGCTAAAATAAGAATTAATGAGTTGGTTAAGGAGTTTCCAATAGACATGAATGGACTGAGTACAAAGGAATATTTTAATATCATACATTTGGGTTCAAATGATTTTTTGATTGTTATGGATTGGTTGGACAAGCACCATGTTGTCCTAGACTGTTATAACAAAGCATTCACTTGTTTGGATGAGGAAGGGAACTTGAGAACAATTCAAGGTATTACAAGGGAAGTAACTATCAAATAAGTTTCAACCTTGCAGCTGGAGAAAAGATTCAGGAATAGAGGCGAAATATTTGCATCAAAAATGGAAGAGATACCTAAGGACAAAGTACCAATCATTGAAGACTATGCATTTCTAAGAGAATTTGAAGATGTATTAAAAGAGATATTGGGGTTTCCACTGAAAAGAGACATTAATTTCTCTATTAATTTGATTCTTGGACCAAATCCAATATCCAAGACTCCTTATAGGATGAGTACACCAGAGATGAAGGAATTGCAAATGCATATTGAAGAGATTTTGAAGAAGGGGTATATATGTTGAACTATGTCTCCTTGGGGTTCCCCATTGTTATTTGTGAAAAAGAAGGATGGGACCTTGAGGTTATGAATTTATTTCCGACCACTGAATAAGGTGACTGTGAAGAACAAGTATCCTTTGCCAAGGATAGATGATATTTTCGATCAGTTGAAAGATGAAAATGTATTCTCCAAGATGTACCTCAGGTCAGCCTATCCTCATGTGAGAATTAAAGAAGAAGATATAAACAAGACAATATTTAGAACAAGGTATGGCCATTATGAGTTTACAATGGTGTCTTTTGGGTTGTCAAATGCACCAACTACCTTTATGTGTTTGATGAATGGTATATTTAGATATTTCTGGGATAAGTTCATCATTGTATGTTTGGATGACATACTTATTTAATCTAAGTTTGAAGAATATCATGATTATTACTTTAGGATGGTGCTACAAGTATCGAGGGAGCATTAGTTGTATGCAAAGTTGACAAAGTGTTCATTCTACCAGAGGAAGATTCATTATTTGATCCATATCATTTCAGAGGAAGGTACAACAATGGACCCAAAAAATATAAATGTCATTGAAGGATGGCCAACACCAAATAATGTCTCAGAGGTGAGGTCATTCATGGGACTTGTAAGTTACTATAGAATATTTATTTAAGGTTTTTAAAAAATTTCTCACCCAATCACATCTTTTCAAAAGAGGGGTGTGATATTTGAATGGAACCTTGATTGTGAAAGAAGTTTTTAGCTTCTGAAGAACTTGTTGAAAAGTGCACCAGTTTTGAGGATTGTTGATCCTAATGAATACTTTGTTGTATGCACTGATGCATTCAAAGAAGGGCTTGGAGGAGTTCTTAGTCAGAATGGACATGTGGTATGCTATGATTCAAGAAAGTTAAAAGATCATGAGAGACACTACACCACTCATGATTTAGAATTGGTAGCCATAGTGCATGCCTTGAATATGTGGAGGCACTATCTCATGGGAAACATATTTGAGTTGAGGACACACCATAGTGGTCTAAAATATTTGTTTGGACAACCAAATTTGAATGCTAGAAAAAGTAGATGACTAGAATTCTTCAGTGAGTATGACTTTGAGATAAAGTATATCAAAGGCAAGGAGAATAAGGTGGCTGATGCACTCAATAGGAGGGTGCATGAAATGCATGCTACAACCATTATCATGTGAAAATCTGATTTGAAAGATAGAATTTCAGAAGATGCAAAATCAGATAAGCATTATATAGAGACAAAGGAAAAACTACAAGAAGGTAATTTGCAGCAAAAAATTAAAGATTATGATTAGAGAGAGGATGGAATCCTAATGTACAAAGGTAGATCATATGTGCCTAATTCTCAAGAGATGAAAAATTTGGTGCTAAGAGAGATGCATAATGTGCCTTATACTGAGCACCTAGGATACCAGAAAATTCACTATTACATATTGAAAAAAAATTGACGAACAATTTCCAATGGTACAGACAAAATTGGTCATACTGTCGAAAAATACAAGATAAATATTTTAATTTTTCAATTTTTTTTCAATCATGCCCTCATTCATTGGACTTGAGACAGAAACCTCTAGATTCATTTCAATACCAACACTCCCTCTATATTTGTCTCAATATCGACGATATCTCTAGATTCGTCTCACTAGCGATGATAGTAGGGCTAATTGTTTCTCTCTTCAAAAAGTCACCCACTATTTGAATAAGTCAACTTTGACTTGGTCAACTATCG
Organism: Picea glauca; assembly: GCA_000966675.3. NCBI lineage: Eukaryota > Viridiplantae > Streptophyta > Pinopsida > Pinales > Pinaceae > Picea > Picea glauca. Next base: position 25,077 of record JZKD02S2309880.1, on the reverse strand, counting down.
TCGAAATTCCGACGAAAAAAAATAATAATAANGGACTTGAGACAGAAACCTCTAGATTCATTTCAATACCAACACTCCCTCTATATTTGTCTCAATATCGACGATATCTCTAGATTCGTCTCACTAGCAATGATAGTAGGGCTAATTGTTTCTCTCTTCAAAAAGTCACCCACTATTTGAATAAGTCAACTTTGACTTGGTCAACTATCGTCGAAATTCCGACGAAAAAAAAAAAATAATAAATATGTTGCATTTTAGAGATGTTGCGACAGTTTTACTAATGACGATGGCTCAAAAAAGGTATAAGGTGTTCTTGTCAAGTGAACAATAGATTTATTTTCATATTTTGATTACATTAGAAAAACATAATAGATATTCTATTACACCACTCAATTTTATAAGATAATCATCACTATTTTTTTGGGGGGGAGAATGTCAAAAAATATTAGAGGTGAGAAAAAAAGTAAAGAGGGTGAAAAGGGTGACGATAAATGTTATTGCCCTTGCAAAATATGTTGTACTACACGTCTTGTAAGAATTTTTATAGGAACAACTAAAAGACATTGTAGGAGATATGGGCACATTGACAGGGGATCGAATGAATATCGACCCGTGGTAATTATCTATATATTCATTATATGTCTTTATATTGATTGTATTTACAAAATTTTATATTGTTTTAATATTTTTATACACATTAATTTTGCATGATTGTTTGTAATTATAAAGTTAGAATTTCCCCCTAACTTTATGTAGAATGCACCAAGTAGTAGTATAAATGATGTTGTACAAGATGAGGAACACAAAGCAAATAATGAAGATCAAGTTAATGATCCTATGGAAGAAGATGAAAATAATAAAATAGTTCAAGATGATGGGACAAATCAAATGATCCAAGACTTGTTCACTTAGTCAAATGAGGATGGGGACAATGATGGTATTTATGATGAACCTCTGATAGAAAAGGAAAATAAACGACTTTATAAAGGCTCAAGAGCAAATATTATCTCTGCTACATTGTTGTTGGTGAACTTAAAGGTTATAAATCATTTGTAGAACACTTGTATGACACAGATCCTAAGGTATGTAATACGTTTCATCACATATACATAAAGGTTGATTATTTCTCTCTCTTTTTAGTGTTAATTAATGTGTAAAATAAGAATGCAATATTTATGATTAATATTCTTTACATTAACTAGTTATTTTTTATGTTGTAGATTGTTAGGTAAATTTTTGTTATCATTGTTAAATATTTTACCTCGCACATATAGATATTTACATGCCATTATGAAATACATTGGAATGGAGTATCAAACTATAGATGCATTTCCTAATGATCATATTATATATTATGGACAACATGCATCGAAAACAGAATGTTCACAATGTCATATCAGTAGATATCAAGCCGATCAAGTAACAAAAAGGGTGCCTCGAAAGGTTCTTTGTCATATTCTCATAATTCCACGTTTGTAGTGATTTTTCAAGTGCAAAAGCGTAACACTGTTTATGGATTACCATGCATAGAACAAAAGTGGAGATGGTGTTCTTCGAACGCCTGCAAATGGTTATGCATTTAGGGAAATTGAGGAAAAATGGGTTGAATTTAAAGATGAACCTCGTAATGTTAGGATTTCATTGGCAATTGAAGGTGTTAATCCATTTGGAGAGCTTAGGTATATTTAATCAATGTGGCCTATTTTTGTTATCAACAATAACATTCATCCTTGGATGTCAGTAAAGTGGGAGCACATAATGTTGACAATGATTGTTCAAGGTATTTTTTTACATTAATTTTTCGAATGTAACATTTTCATTTGTTTCTTTTTTTGCAGAATATATTTTATTTATTTATTTACTTATATAATATACATATCATGGTATTAATTATGTGTAATTTCAAACAATTAGGTAAGTACTAAGTTAAAGATATGAATGTATATATCAAGCCTCTTATCGATGAGCTACTAAATTTATGGACTGGCATCACTATGTATGACATTTGTAATCCAATTGGGGAGAATAAATTTCAATTCTGTGGAATACTTGTATGGACAATTCATGATGCCCCAGTACTAACACATTATTGTGGTATGTAACATTATGTTGCACCTTAATACTATATAATTATTTAAAGATAACATGCATGTTTTTTAAATAATCCCATCGTATAATTGGCATTAATCCATCTATTGCAAGTCTTCAAACGAAGGGTAAGTTTTCATGTCCAGTTTGTAGTCCTCAGATGAAGTATCATCATTCAAAAAGTTTAGTAAAGATGGTGTTTGATGAGTATAGTCACTTGAACCATATGTATCGTACTACTAAAAAACATATTTTCAATTGGAAAGAAGAGACTAGATTAAAACCACGAAGAATGACACCTCACCGATGAAGGTTGGAATATAACATAAATCGTCAAGGTACATAATTTCTTTATGTATCATATGTGTAATATTGTTTTGAATTTTTATTTTAATTATTGAATTTATTTTACCATATTTGATAATTAGTGTTGTGATTTCTTTTCTACTTCATCTTAAGGCTGTCATCGTGAAGCTATTAATAATTGGCTTCCACGAGGAATGAAATGTTATCCCACTCAATTCATAAGGTTTCCCTACTACGATGAGCTAAAAATAGATCATTTGTTTGATACAATGCATATTGGGATTAATATGACATAAATGTTATGGTGAATCATAGATGATAGGAGGGATACATAAAAGATTGTCAAAATTTTTACTGACATCCAGGAAGACAATCATGCAATGCAAAGTGTGATTCAATCAAATAGTGATGGAGACCGAAATAACCTTCCATGGTTATGAACAAAGAAAAAAAGAAATGATGTAAAAGAGGTCATTCAAAGAATCAAATTTCCCACTGGATTTTCTTCAAACATAAATAATATTTTAATGAAGAAAGGTGAATTTGGTGGGGTAAAAACACATGATTGGCATACCTTCATTAAGGTAATAATTTTGGTATACATATTAATATATTAGTCGTATACATTTTTTAAATTTTTTTATTTTTTTATCTACTTTGGAAACAAATAACGATTCATTTTTATTGTTACACTATGTTCTACCTCTATCTCCCCCAAACAACTTTGACAAGAATTCCAAACAAGTTATATATGATCTTGGAAAATACATGAGGTAAGTAGTTGTGATTTATATGCAAAATGTTTTTTCAATTTGTTGTACTTAATGACATATGTTTTACTTGTAATGTCATATATATTATGTTTTGTTGAAACATGTTATTTTCTTGCATCATGATCTGTGTAAATGTGTTGAACCTGCACAGAATAGATCTAGCTAAACAATAATACACACATTTGTAGAGAGAATTGGAGAAACAAGAAGAAGGAGATAAAGAATGAAAGAATTCTCATTAATCGTTCTGAATAATGAATAATTTACACATTATATACTCTATATAACTCAATGAGTGTGCATTGGAGGAGAACCAATGTGTCATAGTGGTGGTATAGAGTGATCTGGAAACACACCAACAGTTATGGGAGTGAAATTCCACCTAGTCTAGTCTCTCAGGAAGTTACGGGAGTGAACTGCCACCTAGTTGAGTTAACTAGTCAACTAGTCTTCAGTTAACTGACTGAAAAAAGAGTAGTGAGGAGTTAACTTAGGGAATCAAGGGTAATGCACCAATCTAGTGATGATACCAAGGTAAGGTCAAATTATCATGGTGATGATCCCAATGTTGCATGGCGACAAAACCAATGCAACATCTAAACTCAACTCAACTAATCAAACTAAAGTGTTAACTGAAAGAGAATATTCTCCATCTGGAATACTCTCCCCTAAAATATAGGAGACTGGATAATGACTAATTATGACTAACAAACAAGGAAAAACCTTAGGAAAAAGATATCCTAGGTGTGTGTGAAGTAACTCCAACACCCCTCATAAACATCACTATGGTGAAAATAAAGAATGGGTCTTGACAATGAGGACATGTTAGGTACCCAAATACAAAAGATACATTGAAATAAAGTGAGGAAAGAGGGAAAAAGTCATGGGAAAAACCCCCCATCAAGGTACAATGTATGTAAAAATAAGAACTACAGTTGCTAGGAAACTATGTCCTTCACTCCAAGATGACTTCACAGAGAATGGAATTTCTGCTCAGTGAAGGTCTTGGTGAAGATGTCTGTTGTCTGTTCTGTTGAAGGACATAAATATAAGTCGATGATCCCATTGTGCACTAAGTATCAGATGTAGTGAATGTGTATCTCGATGTGCTTTGCCCACTCCCTCTAAAATGGATCTCTGCGGAACTTTAGATTTCTTTGGTTGTCACACCAAAAGACGATCGGTCGATGAAACTGAATGCCCAAATCAGTGAGAAACTGTTGTATCCACATATCCTGAATGGTTATGTTAACTACCCCTATGTACTCTACCTTAGCTGAAGGTAGAGAAATGGAAGCTTGATTCTTGATCAACCAATAGATAGGCTCAAAACCAAGACTGAGTGAGTAACTAGATGTGGACTTGCGATCAGTGTTATCGCCAACCTAGCCAGAATCAGTAAACCCAATGAGATCTAATGTAGAGTCTGTTTCATAATGAATACCAAAGGTGATGGTGCCCTGTATGTATCGAAGGATACACTTTGCAGATTTCCAATGTAGCTCATGCAACTCCTACATAAACCTGGAAACTGCGCCAACTGCATATGAGAGGTATGGTTTGGAGTGTGTGAGATACAAAAAGATCCCCACTAGTTGTATGTACAATGTGTTGTCAACCAATGGATTCTCCCCTCCATCCTCAAGTTTGACTCCTGATAGGAAAGGAGTCAGAGCAGACTTGCATTCTATCATGTGAAATCTCTCAAGGAGATCTCGTGCATACTCGGCCTAGGACAGTTTGATGCCTGATGCATCCTGACTGATCTCAAGTATAAGGAAGAAGTGTAGCAGACCCATGTCCGTCATCAAAAAATTGTCATGTAGAATCCTCTTGAATGCAGTAATCGTTGAATTTGAGCACCCAGTGATGAGAAAATCATCGACATACAAAACTAAAAATAGAAGTGAATCAGCCCTCTTGAGCATGTAGACATTCGAGTCTGATTTAAAACATACAAATGTCTGTGACAACAGGCAGGAATCCATCTTGGCATACCATGCCCTTGAAGCCTGCTTGAGGCCATAAAGTGATTTCTTCATTCGACAGACCAAATATGAGTCCTACATAAATCCATGGGGTTGCTCCATGTAGATATCCTCAGAGAGATCACCATGAATAAATGCATTCTTCATGTCTATCTGATGGACTTCCCATCCCTTGGTTGCCGCAATGGCAAGTGCCAACCATATGGAATCCATCTTCGCTACTGGAGTGAAGGTCTCATCATAGTCAATACCATGAACCTGTTGAAAGCCTTTGGAAACAAGCCTAGCTTTGTATCTTCTAATCTGTCCATCCACTACGCTCTTGGTCCTGTAGACCCATATGCATCTGACAAGTTTCCACCCAGAAGGAAGGGGAACCAGATCCCAAGTCTGGTTCTTAAGGAGGGAGTTGTACTCCTCCTACATGGTAGATTACCAAAAGGGATTTCTAGCAACCTCACCATAAGACTGTGGATCTAAAGATTGAACCAAGAAAATATCCCTGGAGGGCAATGGTTCAGTGGTAGTGAGTGCAACAAGAGGCTCCTCGAAATCAAATCGATTCCTCCTAGTATCGGTTGGATCACCAACGAGATCCCCTGCATCCTGAAGAGTAGTATGTGTCCACTTAGGCCTCTACTCTAGCTTTGCAATTGCATCTGACTGTACTGACTCTGAATATGAATCATCTAAGTCCTTTTAATCAGAACTCTCTTCTGAAGAAGATTCGGCATGTGCATGCTCATCATCTCGGACAGATGGAAGAATGAAGGTGTTTGCATGTGACTGTTGATGTGCATGCAAGACACTTTCCTCGAATTGGACACTACGCTCAATGATGAGCCAGACTGAGGAAATATCAATAAGATGATATCCCTTCACACCGTCAGGGTATCCAACAAAAATGCACTCAGTGCTTTGTGGATCAAGTGTCTTCCTCTTTTCAGAGGGAATCCTGGTCCATGCATGTGAACTGAAAATGTGAAAGTGGGTCACTTTCAGTTTGAGTCCGCTCCAAGCCTTGTAGGGGGTGTTATCCTTGACATATCTATGGGGAGATTTGTTTTGGATGTATGTTTCATAGTTAAGTGCTTTGGCCCATAGTCTATATGGTAGTGAATTTTCATGCAACATGCAAGATGCCATCTCCTTTGGAGATCGGTTTTTCTGCTCAATAACTCTATTTTGTTGTGGAGTATAGGGAACTGTATGCTACAAGTGAATCCCTGCCTCATGGAAAAGATTATGGATCTCATGATTTACATACTCTCCCCTGTTATCAGTTCGAAGGATTTTGATCTTCTTTTCAGACTATGTCTCAAACAGGGCTTTGAAATCTTTGAGGTGTTGAAAGACCTCAGATTTTTTCCTGAGAAAGTAGATCCAAGTAAAACGTGAGAAAACATCAACAAAAATGAGAAAAAACCTCACTTTTATGATGTATGGATGCGGAAAAGGACCAATAAGGTCACTGTGGATCATATCTAAAGGTGCAGAAGCTCGCTGAGACTTTCCTTTGTCAAATTTCTCTTGAGGGTGTTTTTCGAGAACACATCCCTCACATACTCCCTTGGAGAAATGGATGTCTGGTAGACCATAAACCAATCTTTTCTTGATAAGTTGTTGCATATATCTGAAATTCAAATGTCCAAACCTTTCATTCCATATCCTACTACTTTCATCAACATGAGTAAGAAGTAAAGCAAAATCAAGTTCAATGAATTCAGAAGATGATTTACCTCACCGGTAGCAACCCTGAAGTTGGTTTGCATGTCGTAGATGTCCACAAAGTGAATATGAATTTATTTCCAATGTCAGAATTCGTCATCTGATACACAGAGAGAAGGTTGATAGAAATTTTGGGAACGTGCAACACATTCTCGAAGCTTTCGTTGGTGATTTCAATCCTTCCTTTGCTAGTGACTTCGACATAAGAGTTGTCCCCCATCATAATGGGAGGAACTTTGCATGCATCCAAAGAAGAATATATTGCTTTTGAGGCAACCATGTGATGTGATGCTCCTAAATAAACAATCCAAGCATCGGGAGAGGATTTGATGACAATCAAGGCATGGCTAGAATTGCCTTTCTTGGAATTTGGATCTTCTGGCTTCTTCTTCTTGGAACCCTCGGGGATGCGATCTCCAAGGTTGTTTTGCTGAAGTATTTGAGACATCAGATTTTTATTTTTTTTCATGCATGCATATTCTGAATGGAATCCTTTGTGACAATACATGCATTTATCCCCTTTTCTTCCCTTTTCCCCTTTGGATCCAGAGGCATCAGTGAAGGGTTTTGTGTACCCTTCCTTCTTTGTATGTGCATGATCTTTCCATTTATCTTTATCTTTATATTTCTGATATCTGTGGCTGCCATCATGCACAGTGAGTACATGCACCCTTGGGCCTTTGATTGTTCCCTTGTTGATGAGCTTGGTTTTCTCTTGTGTCAGGGCTTCAATAAAGTCCTCAAGAGAAGACATCTTCCAGGTGGCTCCAAAGGTGAATATGATAGTATGGAATGTGGATACGAATGAAAATAATTTAGGACCAAGCTTGGAGAGAATGGTGAGAACCATTTTTTTCTCCTCCTTTGATTTATCAACCCCACAAGCTTTGAGTTGCAACAGTAAATCCTTGAATTTTGTAAAGAAATATTGGATATTATCGAATCTTTTTGGATCCAATGTGAGAATCTCCACCTCCAACATGTGTCCCCTCATCTCATAATGTTTTACAAAGATCCCTTCCAAGGTGGTACAGGCTTCATTGGGATTCTTACAGGAAGATATGTGAAAAAGGACATTGGGAGAAATAAGACTGCAAATTGTTCTGAGTGCCTCATCCATGCAATTTAAGTACTTGGATTTTTCTATGGATGATGTTGGTTTTGTATATGTATTCAAGGTTAAACTGTGCAACCCTATGGTTCATATATGTATGGTTATTTTCTCCTTCCATGAAAAATCGTTGTAAGGTTCAGAATGAATTCTTTTTGGAATTCCATCTTTCCGATGTCTTCAATATTTTGTACCTGCAAAAATTTTAGTGTAGCTTTATTTTAATAGTCTGTTGGCTCTAATACCATGTAAATGTGTTGAACCTACACAGAATAGATATATCTAAACAATAATACACACATTTTCAAAGAGAATTGGAGAAATAATAAGAAGGAGCGAAAGAATCAAAGAATTCTCATTAACTGTTGTGAATAATTAATAATTTACACATGATATACTATGTATAACTCAATGAGTGCACACTGGAGGAGAACCAATGTGCCATAGTGGTGGTATAGAGTGATATGGACACACACCAGTAGTTACGGGGGTGAACTTCCACCTAGTCTAGTCTCTCAGGCAGTTACGGGAGTGAACTGCCACCTAGTTGAGTTAACTAGTCAACTAGTCGTCAGTTAATTGACTGAACAGATAGTAGTGAGGAGTTAACTTAGGGAATCAAGGGTAATGTGTCAGTCTGGTGATGATACCAATGCAAGTTCTAATTA
>JZKD02S2309880.1:0-16405 GCA_000966675.3 Picea glauca | reverse complement strand
TGTAATCATGTATAATTATGAGATCATAGGTTTATGTTTGTGTTTCCTTTTCTATCATTAAAACCTAAGATGTCAATACATGTTATGAATTTATTTAGAACAGTCATAAGGTTCATTGTAGATTTCTCTCTTGGACATGGCAGTTGGATGTTCACCACTCATGTAGATGCTTGGATATACCTCACTAACTCACTGACATGATAGCTTCTTTGTATTTTTCTATCATTTACATATCAGTGAAACTAGAATGTATGGTTCAACTTTGACTATCCACATGTTCATGTTTCATTAACTTTTTTTGCAAGATTCTTTAAATTTATAAAAGAAAAACAATAAATATTTTTATGTGTTTTCTTTATCTGCTTCCTAGAAGCAATCATTTTTCACATCGATTTTCGTAAGTTTCGATTAAAACTTGCAGCTTGTAAATCATGTAAATAAACGAGACTTGTATATCTTCTGCTTAAATACAACTACTACAGCTACATTAGAACACACACACACACACACACACACACACACACACACACACACACACACACATATATATATAGTGTTTAGTAATTAGTTAGTTATTTCAGCTCTTTTATTTATTTTATTTGTTTCTTCTAGGACTTTTAGATTGGCCAACGAAGCCATTAAACCCGTCAGAATGTATACCAAACAAATTGGGTTATTTAGACAACCTTGGACCAGCATCGTTCTTCCAATTGATGGACGGTCATTTTTGCTTCTCAACAAGATGATATTGTACAACTTGCTTGAGAGGTACAATCTATTGTAAAAAACCAAAAACAACAAAAAATATTCTACGTCTTATCCATACCATTGTACATAACTCTTCTGTACACTTGTATGAAACTATACGTCACTTGTATGGACTATTGATTACTGCTCGGATTTTCCTTTTCTGTAATCTCTACTCTCTCTCTTTCTCTCACACAATCGCTCAACCTACTCAATTGTTCATGTGTATTTGAACTCTCTATCTTGACCTATCTTTATAGTTTTAGCTAATTCCAAAACCCTAATCTATTTCTGAGATTAGTCCTATTTTAAGTCATGCATGCATGTAATACACTTTTTAGATCGAACTACTGAAAATAAGAATTTCACTCTTTAACTAAATTGAATTACAAAATAGAATTTACTTTTCGAAAATATCTTGAACTACTTCTCACACCTTCACATGGAACTTGTGTGGAAGGTCCTATTAGAGTTGCAATTCTCAATACTCCCTCTCAACGAGAAAGGAATTTTGTACCAATCCAATTCTATATTTGAGTGCCTTAAACATCACTTTTTATAAGGGCTTGGTCAAAATATTAGCTACTTGTTGATCCATGGGAATATATTGGAGCTTCATTACTCATGAATGTTGTCTCATATAAAGTGATATATGATCTCTATATGCTTAGACCTATCATGAAACATTGGATTCTTAGAGACTTTGATACAACTCTGACTATCATAGTAAATGACCATGGGATCCAACTCCTGATCAAACAATCCTACAAATAACTTGCGAATTCAGATGGCCTCACAACTAGTCGTACGAACTGCCATGTATTATTCCCTTGTCGAGCTATGCACCACATAAGTCTACTTCCTGCTAAACCAAGATATCATTGTTGATCCCAAGCTAAAGCAACACCCTGTGATGCTCTTCCTACATGTTGCATTTCCTATCCAATTTGTGCTTGTATACTCCCACAAATTCACTTCACCATCTCCAAGATATATCATAATGTACTCCATTATGCCCCTTAAATACCTAAGAACATGTTTTGTTGCTACCCAATGCTCCTACCTTGGCTCCACCATGAACGGACTTAAGGTTTTCACTGTAAGATATATTTGGCCTGTCATTGACCAAATACATCAAAGAACCTATGAGTTGCATGTACAATGTGGGATCGACCAACTATGAATCCAAATTTTCTTTAGGTTAGTGATCATTGGTGTGGAAATAGGTTTGTAGTATTCCATCTGAAACCTCTTCAAGATTTGAATTGCATACTTACCCTTCCCAAGGAAATTTCCCCCTTGTCTCTTCCAAACCTCCAAACCCAAGAAGTGATGCATCATGTCAATGTCCTTCATATTGAACTCAATAACCATGTTTTTTTTACACCTTGTAATTATATTCTTTGCACTTGTCAGAAACAATTCATATACATACAACACTAAAATGAGCATATTAGTCTGAACAAATATGTAATATAAGTTATAATTTGCTTCACTTTTGGTGAATCCCATACTCTGCATGTCTCCATCGATTCTAGAATACCATGCTCTCGGTGGTTTCTTAAGAACATACAAGGTTTTCTTAAGGTTGCACAGATGGGACACCTTCCCACTTACATCAAAGCCTAAAGGTTTCTCTATGTACAATTCTTCCCCAATGGTCCCATTAAGGAAATATGTCTTCACATCCATATGATGTATCTTCCATCCCATAAATGAAACCAAGGACATAAATTCTCTAATGGAAGTGTACATCGGGATTGGAGAAAAGTCTCATTGTATTCCACTCCCTCTCTCTGGGAGAACCCTCTCACCACAAACCTTGTTTTGAAMTTCTCAATGTTTCTACCTGCAATATGATTGATATTGTAGAGCCACCTACAACTCACAATTGACTTCCCCTCCAGTCTTGGAACTATGTCCCAAACATCATTCTTCACGATGTAGGTGTAGTCCTCCACCATGGTATCCCATTATACCTTCTAGTCTATTGCCTCCTAAAAATTGGAAGGCTCAAAATATAGAATATTTCTCATCAATTCCATATAGTTTGGAAACTTATTCAGATGCTTTCTCTCTCTGAATGTGCTCCTAGGAGTGTCAACATGCTCTTGAGAATCTCTCAATGTTTGATAAAACCATTGGGGTCTCCTGTCCTCACCTGAAGGTTGTTGTACTGCCCTAGAAATCATTGGTGATCCCGACTCAACCTTCGAAGATTCATCCCCCTCACCCTCTATCACTAGAGTAGGCTCATGAGACTTCTCGGATGTAAAGTATTCCTCAAAATTTACATCCCCGCTTACTACTATCTTCCTCTACTATAGAATATAGACCCTTTAAGACTTTTAAGTCTCACTATAACCCACAAACAATCCCTTCTTGTTGTAGGGCTCCAACTTGGTCCTCTTCTCTACTAGTACATGGATATAATATGGACAACCAAATATGAAAAAATAACTCACCCCTGGCTTCACACTAGTGAATTCCTCCTCTAGTGTCTTTTCCTCCAATGTATTGTGAGGAAAATGGTTTTGGATGTATATTATCGTGTTACATTCATTTTCCAAAAGAAACATGGGAAAGTCCAACTCATGTATGATGGCCTTAACATCCCCTATGATGGATCAATTCTTCCACTTTGCAACCAAATGATGTTTTGGGTCTTACAAAACTTTCAACTCCCTCTTGATTCTTTCCTCCTTGTAAAAAACATTAAAATCCTTCGATGTATACCCTCCCCCATTGTCTCATCTCAATACTTTGATCTTCTTCCCTATATTTTTTTCAACTAAATCTTTGAACTCCTAAAACTTGCGAAAGATCTCATCCTTGGTCTTTAAAAAGTAGATCCAAGATCATCAATAAAGGAAAAATAATACATGTTTATTGTCATTGATGCTACTGAAATTGATCCACAAACATCTGAATGTACTAAGTCTAGAATCCCCTTAGACCTATGCTCGCTTCTTGGGAAAGAAACCTTGTCATGCTTTCCAAGCATGCACCCTCTACATACACCATGTTGCTCAATACTGAATTATTTAAGACTTGTGACTATATCCATTAGAATAGGAAATACCCTGTGATGTAGGTGTCCCATCCTCTTGTGCCACAACATGCAAAAAATGTTATTGTTATGCACCAAGGCTTGAATAGGTTCACCCCACAACATGTACAAATTAACTTCTCTAAACCTTATTACTTGAGTTATATCTAGAATAGATTCCTTCGGTTTGATGAGGACTTGTAGGTTCTTGAACTCCACATCAAAGCCCTTATCCTCCATAACTAAAATTGAAAGCAAGTTCTTTATGAGACTTGGTACAAACAAGACATCATCAAAATATAAATAATTACCTGACTTGAATTGGAAGGGAATAGTGGAAACTCCTAATACTAGGTACTTGGCATCATCACCAAGATCAACATGTACTCTTGAGTCCTACTTAATCAAACTAGAAAATAATTGTTGGGTTGATGTCATATGTTGAGATGCCCCATTCTCCACATGCCATGCATTCCTCAGAATCATGTTGTAGAAAGGAAAGACATCGACGAGAAATCCTTCTTGAACTTGGAAACAAACTCATTCATTAGAGTTTCTAAAAAGGTTGCTATCGACTTATGTTGTTTCTTCCCTTTACCATTCTTCTTACCTGGACACTGTGATGCATAATGGATATTCTTATGAAAATTAAATCACTTGATTTTACTCAAGTCCTTCTTTCCTAGTTGTGATCTTAACTCGTCACTCGTTCCCTTACCCTTGTTGGGTTCTTTACCTTTATCCTTATTTGAATGACCAAATAGAGATAGGTTCTCATCACCATCCTTCTTGATGGCCTTTGACTCCACATGAGTCTCATCTTGGATAAATTCATCCCAAATCCTCTTGACGCAAGGAAGGTTCTCCCAAACACAAATACCTTTGACAAATGGTTCCCATGTAATTGGAAATCCATTCAATGCCATGTTCACTAGCTTTGCATTTGCAACTTTCTCCCCAACTATTGCAAGTTGATCACGAACATGTGTGACCTTCATAAGATAATTGATGATTTTGTTTGATCTAGTTATCATTATTGATGTGAGATTATTTTGCAATATCATCTTCCTATTTATGTTCTCACTTTGGTAGAGAATTACCAGGGAATCAATGATATCCTTCAATGTCTTCTTCTCGAATATATGAGGGATTAGATTATCCCTTTATGGAATCCAATATCATCCACTTGGCTTTCACTTCCCTCTTGTTGTGAGATACCAATTTCTATAGATCTATAGGTGGAGTAGAAATGTCATTGAAAAATATCCTAGAGATCATTCTCTTCTAGTAAGAGTGTAACCCCCACCTTCTATGATTAGTAATTCAAGGTACCATACAAATAGTCCTCAAACATTAGGCCAATTGATGTCATCTCTAATATCTACTATACAAAATCCCAAATTTGAAAATCAAACTTTGAAACCCTCTCATTGTTGTTCGTTCTTCCTTGTAGTTGATTTACAATTGCAAATCCTAGATAATAGTAATCAGAGAAATAAGATCTGATACCATGTGAAAATCTCAATCCCTAGGTGACTAAATTCCTTACAATCTCAATCAAAAAAGTAGATTGTTGAATTTAATCAATGCAAAAATAAATTTCATACCATAGCATTAATCACACTATAGCTGGAAATCAAATAGCAGAAGCATAAACAATTTCACACGTACATAGGTAATTACTCCTTCAATATTATCGTTTCATTCCTTCGAAAAAAATTACAAGGAAACCTCCATAAGTTTCTTAGAACCAGTAGCTACATGTTTATTGAAATCACCTAGAACTATGGTTGTACAACTTGCTTGAGAGGCAAAGCCTATTGGAAAAAACTAGAAATAGTAGAAAACTACTGTACAACATGAAGGGTAGTTTGTACCACTATAAAGACCTGTCTTCATGATTGCACATAATTGTTCTGTACACTTGTATAGAAATGTATGACACATATGGATTGTTATCTTCTACTGGGATTTGCCTCTTCCTGAATCCCTGATCTCTCTCTCTCTCTCAACCTACTTAATTGTTCATGTGTATTTGAACACTCTATCTAGACCTGTCTTTATAGTTTTAGCTAAGGCAAAACCATAATATATTTCTGATATTAATCCTAGTCTAAGTCATGCATGCATGAAATACATATTTTATATTCAACTGCTAAAAACAAGACTTTAAATTTTTAACTAAAGTGAATTACAAAATACAATTTACATTTCGAAAATAGAATTACTCTTAGAAAATTAATTTTCAAAAATATCTTGAACTACTTCTTGCATGTTCACACAGAACCTATGAAAAATCTCATGTCCGAGCTATAATTCTCAACATGTAGGTGTTGGAACGACTTGGGCACACCAATTCGCTAAAAAACAATCTAAGCAAGCTACATGTTCGTGACAATTGGTTTCAAAGTAGAGTTTGGAGGATATTCACCACTGTCACTCTTGTGATAGTTGGTATCAAAGTTGATTGATGAAAATTTTAGTGCTCTTCACCACTGTCACTTCCATTATAGTGAGTTTCGAAGTAGTTTGCAGACTTGACTTTCATGACAAGTAAGACTTTATATCTGTTTGAGCACTCTCATTGCACTTGGAAGAGCTTGCAAAGTGGAGGACTTTGGGATGGGTTTGACAACTGACATGGATTGGCTTGAAGCTTGAAGATTGAAATTGTAGACTTGTGGCTTGGTGTGGAAGGCAACCAATACAGGTCCATGCAGAACATTCTTGTTGGTTTAGGTGTGTTGTAGGCTTGAGGAAACAAGGTGGATTTGAATTTTTGATGTAGCCAAGTTTACCTTCATTTAGAGGTATACTTGTTCCTTGTTTCATGTATTATTAGAATTGTATAATGAGTTTTTATTTGAAGATAAATTTGGGAGACATGGAGGAGTTCCAAGTGCAACCCACTTTGATAGTTGATCCAAAATCCTTGGGGGAAACCCAAGTTCCATGAACTTCAAAGGGAACATTGGATATTCTAAGAACCTTCATAGTAGGTCTTGGTAGGTTTTTGGATGAAAATTTGGATCGATGGATTGTTGAGACACATTCCTTCGTGGAAATAAGGAATACTTGTATTACAGTTGTTGGAGGTGGAATTGGAAACCACCTACCATATTCCATCCATTGAGTCAAGCCTTGGGAAACTCGCTGCCATGGAGTAGGCAATGGAGCCTATGGGAACTTGAAGGTGCCAAGCTTAGTGAAAGAGGAAGATTGTGGAGGAGAATTTTTGTTGGAAAATTGAAATGTAGCAATCCATCCTCTCCTCCATAGTGATGACATGTTGGACAGTTTGGTGTCCAAGATGGAGGCACTAGTGATTGTGTGCCTTAGAATGTTGGTTGGGTTGTAGGAGATAGAGTGATAGCCTTGAGGAAGAAGTGAATTATTTTCCTGGGACAATCACGATGATAGTACCAAAGAAATGGATTCTTGATTAGGTGGGGCAAGGTATTTATGTTCTATGTGATGGATGGAGACAGTGAAGGAGTCGACCAAGAAAACATTGACATACAACTTGTATGGTGCAACCATGAACGTAGACTAAGTTGACTTGGATGTTTCTCTCCCACCTTTGTATATGCAAACTTAGGATGAGGTAGAACACTCCTTGGGTAGCTTGCAGATGATTTAAGAATGAATAAGAGGTTATTATGGTCATTTTCCACACTCTTTTTGAAGGTTGAGTTGAAAAATATGAATTGATGGTTGGAGGAAAAGTTGGGGACTTTTCCTTGGTCCAAAGGATTTGTATAAACACATTGAATGTAGCATGAAAATATTGTTTTGAGAATGAGTACGTAAATTCTCGTGGGGTTGGCTTGGGGATTCCTAAGTGGCAACATTCATGAGGAGAGATCAATGTACATGAGCATGGAAGAGTTGGTGAAGTAATGTTGCAATAGTAGGTTTGGACGTGTAAGACTTGGATAGATTGAACAATATTCTTGATGAAGGTTGGTTTGTAGTTGTGATGCAGACCCCCCTTCTCTCCTAAGGGCTGCATGACCTCCCGGTCTAGGAAAGATCAATAAACTGAGTCAGATCGACTCTTTGGGTCTTTGCTAGACCCAAACCCACTTACACAAGTCCTTTCTCCAAATGTGCAGGTTGTATGAGACCTGTTGGCTCTCTCCTGAGCGTTGTTAAACTTCCACGCCAAATAGGTGCTATTTCTTCTCTGGCTGAGCCCCTTCCTTCTTACGACCATGGCTATGACCACTCACCTAACTCAAAAGGTGTTTCACGATTTTGCATATCGGGTCTTTTCATGTGAGTCATCTCGACCCTCCCGACCTCCGAAATCTCGACAAGAGCCTAGAGCGTGCTAGCCCATCTATTCTCCTTCATTGATGTGACCCTTCAATATGACCTGGGGCCAACCTTCCGAGCGCTTCATGATTTTTCATTTCACGAAGTTGGATACTCTGATACCAGGTGGTATCAGAGATCAGATTTTTTATTTCTATAGTAGAGGAGGAAACAGACAACATGGATTTTGATGAACTATATGAGGAATTGGAAGCCCTAGAGAGAAGGGTAATGGTGCAAAGCTTGCACATCCGATAAGTCAAGTTGGAATCAGATGGAGGAGCATACTAGCCAGAGGAACGGTTGGAGGAAGTTGGAGTTGAACCAACACAAGAGGAGATGACAGAAGCTAATCTGTCAGAGGAAGAAGTTTAAAAACAACTCGGTGATGAGATTGCAAAACTGAAGTTTGCAGCAGGGTGGAAAGATAATGCCACAAAAGAAGAACAAAATGATATGGGGGATCAAGATGATCTACCAACTCATAGGGAATAGTTTCAGTAGAGAATACTGCATAAGAAGAGCCAACCATTGGAGAGATTGGACATAGTAATAGAGGAGTTAAGAAAGATGATGTTGAGGTCAACAGAGGCAGTCAACAAAGGGGAGATGAATGAGGGAGAACCTACAAAAGAAACAAGGAATAAGGAGAAGAAGTAGCAACAACAACAACATAACTGGAGAGGAGCAAGAAGAAAAATCCAAGGAAAAGTTTGGGATCTGGGAGGATTTCAACACTGGAGGAGAGGAGCTCATGATCATGAGCTCATGTTTTTCCTAGTAGTGGAGTATGATGCAGGAGCATCACTCCACCTCATCAAAAGCGCCAACAAGCCAACACATAGGCACGTAATGGAGAAAAGGAGAAGCATTGACTCTCCCATTTTTAAATTCAAAATCTTATCCCATGGGGATTTGCATTGTAAGGTCGTAAGAGCCAAGCCATACCTTTGTACAGGTAGTGGATAGGGTTGCCTTAAATGGTTGTGTGTAGCAGGCCTAGATCGTAGTCATGTCTAGACATTCATTTATGGAATGAGCCGTAGGATTATGGTGTCGTAACTGAGATAGTGATAGCACTAAGGTGGTGAAGAAGATAAGCTCACATAGCCCTCTTTTGTAATTAGAGAGAGATCTTGGGTAGAAAGAGACTTTAGAGAAAGAGATATTGGGTAGAGAGGTCTTAGAATAAGAACTCAGGATAGAGTTAGATTAGGAGAACTTGAGAGAACTGGGACTCTGTTACAGTCTAGTTTTTGTAAAAATATGTATAGACACATAGAGATAATAGAAAAGAAATTTTTCCTACATATCGTGTGTTTATGTATTTGTATTCATTGTTATGCTTGTATATGTTGTTCATGTTGTGAATGCATGAAATGGTGAAGTATTGCATGAGTTTCAATTGTTTCACGTCTTTGATTTTTTTGAGTGCAAGGAATGCACACAGTCTGCAAGGAGTGCGTTGACGGAGGTGAGTTAACCTCAGAGAAGCTCAAGAGAGATAATGTTGAAACATTCATCAATAGAAGTGAAAGGAGTGCACAGGAAGAACTTTGTGTTGAGTTCATAAAGAGATAGAGTTATTGAATACTTTGTAAGGAGAAGCTCTGCAAGGTGTGCATCAAACAAGGAGAACGTCAGGAGGGTGAGAAGAATTTATTTTCAAGAAATCCTTCAGATCTGAGTTTGACGAAATCCCAGAGATGCAAGGAGTGCATGGGAGATCAAAATCTTCGAGGAGATTAAGCTCAGAAGGGATAACAAAAGGATTGCATGGGTGACATAATTACTCTAAGTCCTAGAGCTCAGAAGAGATAATGCAGTGAGAGAGAAGCGAGACCTAAGATAGTTGGGTTCACAGGAGAAAGTTCAAAGGCCGAAACCTTTGAAAACTGAAAAAATATTCTAAGACAGGAGAAGTAAAAAGCTCAGGATGAGGAGAAACAACAATCGTCAGATTGGTTGTAAGGATAAGCCTGGTCCGTTGGATCAGTGCCTAGAGAACAAGGATAGCTCAGGAGAAGAGAACATATCTCATCCATTGGATCTGAGCGCAAAGGGTCAAACATCGTTGGATCTAGGAGGAAGTGCATGAGATTTAAGACTTTGTGTACACATAGGAGAGTGGATGTGCTAAAGAGCTGAAGTCCTAAAAACCATTTGGGACCATTCATCAACTGGAAGGACACGTGGTGAAAATATATTGATTTTGGATGGAATGAGCACATAGAGAAGTCGAAACTTCTGAATCCCGAAGAGACAAAATGAATCTGGATCGTTATATTAAGAGGGAATACATGTCAATGGGTCATGAGATCTAGGAGGAGGCAGAGGTGTAACGCTGAAACACCCAAAGGATGAAGAGCTGAAGAGCCGAGAGTCATCGATCTGCAGAGGGGACACTTTTCAACAGATCGCGAGCTTCAAGTAAAGTCGCATTGGAGTTTCAGTTGAGAACTAAGACTGCCGAACCCCGAAGATGCAAAGGGAGCACATCCATTGATCCAGGGGGAGACACGCGTTAGAGGATTAACAACTTCGTATAAAAGCAACAGGAAGGAAAGAAGTTGATATTTGAGATTTTCGAAGGCTGAAAATCTGAGATCGACGAGAGTCATTGATGTGAAGGTCGATACGTGGCACCAGATCTAGGACTCCGGAGGGAAAGTAGAGGAAGGACATGTCTGAAAACCAAGAGAAGATCTCAGTTGTTGATCGAGGAAGGAGTCATAGGACCGTTGATTTGGTTATGGAGGTCGAAGTCCTGAAGCGGGAGTAGATCCATCGATTAGAAGGACGTGTGGCTATAGATCGAGTTATTTCAGAGAAATCTCTCTGGAAGAAAGGGAGGTTTGAAAATTGAAATTACCGAAGGCCGGATCCGCGGAGGATATCATGACTGTAGAATTTAGGGAGACAGGTGGTCGTAGATCATTAAATCCAGAGGATTGGAGTACGGAGGTAGCAAGGGTTTGAGACTTTAAAAACCCCAAAGTCGGGAATCACGAATAGATATCGCCCGTTGATTCAGAGCAAGTAGATTTGGTCCATAGGATTTGGATAGGATCGATCTAAACCATCAATTCAGAGGTATCATTAATATTGGGAGATTGACAATCCTGAAACATTTTGAGGAATTGAAGATGCATGATCTTTAACAGGGAATTGTGGGGTCACGCGAGAACGTAGCCTGAGGACCCGTGCAAGGAAGGAGCTAGTGGAAAGGGGTTAACACCCGTGAAACGAAGAGTGCCCAGAGCGTGTAGACAGAGGGTGCAGGTATCATAGGACCTGCGCCTAAAGAGGAAAAAGGGACTTGTGTATAGTTGAATTTGGTTCAAAGAGGAACCCGAAGAGTCTATCCGACTCAGGACAAGGAAATATCCAGAGACTAAGAGGTCGCAGAACCCTAGAAGGGTAGGGGGGCTGCATCAAGTTGTATCAGTGTGGTATTGGATTGCATTTGAAGCAGTAGGTAGCAACAACTAGAGGCATTTTTGATAGATTTGGGAAAGGATGCACTTGTTCATGGATTGGATGGAGGGAAGTTGCATGGAAAATTTGGCTTGGACGATGTGGAACAGTTGGGTGTCGATTCCATATGGATGCATGGGTCTGGAAAGTGACTTGAGGATGGGAGGTCCTTGATGTTGTTGTTGAGAATGAAACCAATTTTTGGTGCAGGAGGATGTAAGCCCCTTTCCTAGAGTGGCCTCAAGAACTTTCGTCGCACTGACACAAATGGATATCTTAAACGATTAAGCCACCTTGGCCCATTGGCAAGATGTACCTTGGAAAAATGGATTCCTTGGCCTATGGAAAGGTGCTTTTTGGATGGTTGGATGTCTTATCCCATTGGAAAGATTCTTCCTAGAGAAATTCAGGTGCACCTGCATGCAGACAAGGTGCACCATCACAGACAGTGTAGCATCCCCAACCCCAAGTTGGGCCATGCCACTTAACAATTACACTTTTGATACCATTTAATTTATAACATGGTCTACATATCTAGTAATTATGCAATGTAAAGAACATACAATTCATGCATAAACATGTATAATAAAACATATTGAATTTTATATAAGCATTCACACAGTAAATAACATAAAAGCACAGATAAGATAACACTTTCCTTTTAAATAATTCACCAATTACGTACAGAGCTCATAATTTACTCCCAACCATAGACTATATTTCTCATAAACTCTCAGCAGTAGGTCACCCCTGAGATGAGGCTAGAAAATCCACCAAGGAAGGCTTCCTAAGCTAGACTAAGGTCTAACCAAGACAATAAAAATCAGGTCAAAGTGCCAACTACTACAACTAGCCTACAACCTCTCATTTCCCACAACCTATCCCACCTGAGGAAGTGTACCCCTTCTCCACTAAATAGTCCTTCAGTTGTCCCACTTTGTTTTCTGGGGCTTCAACAACAAGCCAAACATAAATTCTTAGAGCTCTATATCTATTTCCCAACACACAGGGAAACAAATTCCCAACAGTGTTTTCACCCAGAGAGAATGCTCATGGGATTGAAAACTTGCTTCTTTAGAATGCACATAGGCATGAAAACCTGCTTCTTCACCTCAAACTAACCAGGTTTACTGTTTACAATCAGATCCAAACTCCAAAAGTATAGTACCAATGATGGATGGAAGAGAGTGTACATATGGTCAAATTGAATGAGAGAATAATGGGTGAATGATGAGAATGATCCAAAAATACACTAAGTTCCCCCAATATATTTGCATGTTCCCAACTTGACACTTGTCATGATGGGAAATGTATGGGCCCCACTTAGGGATATGTTTCCCACTTTAGGAACTTAGGATACAGATGCCATGTAATCAAAATTTAGGAAATATTAATATAATATTCCCTTGGGCTTAGCCCCTCTTCCTAGACTCTTAACCTCCCTTTCCCTCTAGTGTGGAGTTCTAGCTCCCTATACTCTTTTTTTATGGTTGGTCTGCAACAATGATGTATTTTTATTAATAATTTGAGTGCGATTAAATATTACAATGATAGGCTCACTGGTCTTTTTAGCATCTAGGCTCTCCAGCCTAATAACCACACATGAATTCTGACCTCAATATATATATACAATGGCACTATGGCCCAAAATATCTTGGCTCACCAACCTATATGTATATTTACAATTGGGGTTCAACCTAGGGATATTACATTCCCCTCCCCTTTATTATGCATCGTCCTCAATGCATTATATACACATGTACAATCCAAAATCTTCAAAAATATTCAAAAATATGAGGGTAATCCTCCTGCATGGCATCTTCATGCTCCCAAGTTTCATCTTCAGGACCATAACAGGTCCACTGGACCTTTACTATCCCTATTGCTCAATTCTAGAGTAGCTTGACTTTCCAATCCAATATGCACACCAATTGAAATCATAAGTCTCCTTCTTGCTCTACTTAGATCACATTCCAATCAATTACATTATTATCATCATGTGCATACATTTTAAGAAAAGACACATGGAACACATTGTAAATGCACATGGATGCAGGTAGTGCAAGCATGTATGCAATAGGACCAATCCTCTCTAGGATTTCAAAGGGTTCACAATATCTTGCTGCAAGATTTGAACAATTCCCCAATTTTAGGTAACTTATCTTGGCCTTTACTTTTAAGAACACATGGTCACCCAATTTAAAATCTCTGTGAGTTTTTCCTTTATCTACATAGTTTTCCTTCATGTCTTGGGTAGCCTTTAAATTCTGCTTTATCTTCACCATTTGTTCTTCCATTTCCTTGAGAAACTCTGGCTCGAGCACTTCTATGTCTACTGGGTTGTTCCAACTCACTCATGTATTACACTTTCTACCATATAATTCTTCAAGTGGGCTCATATTTAAAGATGCATGATACCCATTATTATAAGCAAATTCATCCAAGTGTAGATAATCTTTCCATTTTGATGGTTTATCCATCACTTACATCCTCAACATATCCTTAATCACTTGATTGACCCTCTATGTTTTCTCATCTAACTCTAGATGGTATGTTGTGCTAAAATCCATATTTGTCCCAAATCCTTTGAATAACTCTTTCCAAAAATTTGATGTGAAGTTATGATCTCTATCAAAAACAATTTCCTTAGGCACATCATGAAGTATGACAATTTCCCTCATATAAATATCTGCAATGTTAGCTTCCCTATGAGTTAGTTTCACTGGAATAAATATCTGCATCTTTAGTGAGCTTATCCACCACCATCATGATGGAATCATGTTGCTTCACTATCCTTGGAAGCTTGGTGATGGAATCTATTATCATCACTTCCCAATTCCAATTAGGAATCAGAAATGGTTGTAGCAAACCAGTTAGATGATTTTTCTCAACCTTTACCTTATAACTTTCAAGACATCTGGATATATAATCAACCACCTCTTTCTTCATACCCGGCCAAAAATATTGGATCTTGATAGTTGCAATCACTAGTATATTTGGGTCATTTTCCAACGACATTTTTGACATAATGTCGACGTAAGGTTGTCGGGATCCCGACAAAACTTGCCCCCACCCAAACTTCGATTCTGGTACCATCTCACTTCTGATGGATACCCTGGTTGTCTCACTTCCGACTTCTCTGACGAACATGTGTCATCGAAGGCCCAATTCTACAATGACGTAAATGGTCGTCTCACTTATAACATTTATGTTGTTTGAAGTGAGACGAACGAGTGAAACTATTGTTTGACTAATTTTCCATATCGACCACATTTTATTCATCAGCAGTCAGATGAACAAGAAACTATTTGTTGATGAAGTTTCTATATCAGCCACATTTCATTCGTCGAAAGTGAAATGATATAGAAAACTATTCATTGACGAAGAATATATATCAACCATGTTACATTTGTCGACAGTCAGATGAACTAGAAAATATTTGTCTATGAAGTTTCTATATCGGCCACGTTTCATTCGTCGGAAGTGAGATGATATAGAAACTATTCATTGACGAAGTTTCTATATCAGCCACGTTTCATTCGTTAGAAGTGAGACGATATAGAAACTATTCATCGACGAAGTTTCTATATCGTCCATGTTTCATTCATCGGAAGTGAGACGATATAGAAACTATTCATCGATGAACATTCTATATCGGCCACGTTTTATGCGTTAGAATTCAAACAACATAGAATCTATTCATCGACAAATAGAGTAAACATTAGTGATCTGGAATACTACAGTTATCCCACTATCAAAAGTTTTTCTGGTTTCATCCAACTGTTTGATGCGGAATTTATGACCATTTCACCACATAGCCTTGTGGTGTTTCAATTGCAATATGCCAGACATGTAAATGATGCATTTTCAATTAATAAACATATTTATATAACTTGGAAAGTATCTGAAAAAAACACACCTCCATCCACATTAATATAATATAAATTAACTGAATAAAATGGGTGAATTTACTTGCCTGTCCATCTTTCAAACCATATGCTAAATCAATTCCCCTTTGCATAACATCGAAGTCTCCATTACAAAGATATTCTCTAACCAATTCATACAATTATTTCCATGATAACCTACCGCCATGATGTTGTTTACATCTTTCAATACATACCTTCATCTAATCAAGATTGTTTGCAATGTATAAATGTAGGGCATCCTAATCTTGAGCAATTGAATAAAAAACTCATAATTCACCAATATTAAAAATTAGTTAAAACCATGGTAAATATTAATATTTGATGAAAGAATAAATAACAAATGAGTATGATCATATATTACACAAAAAATGAAAAGTTATATGTATTATAAATCTCCAAAATTTAATTACCTCACACTTTCTTCATTCTACCTTTCCCCAACAGGTGCTCCCCTTCAAAAATTTTGATGGACTTCACATCCCAAATGAGATCCTTTGCATGCATAGTTGGTGATGCTAATTTAGGAAGAGATGACTAATATACACCATGTATTGATATACCATATATCCCTCCACCATAGAATCCTCAAGACATGCTCTTTTTCTAACCAAATCCTTCAATGATTTCAAGTGCCTCTCCCCCATCCGCATTGACCTTGTGTGTATAGGTCCACACATTTCCATATCCTCAACTTGGTGTATGATTTAGTGTTCTTGTGCATTGAAAAATGTTGGAGGTAGATACTTTTTCATTTCACACATTAGCCGATGAATTTCTCTCGTCCAATACTTTATATTATCTTGATGGACTTATTTCAATGACAACCATCTATAGATTGTTGGAGTTACTTCACACACATCTAGGATTTATTTTTCCTAAGGTTTTT
>JZKD02S2309858.1:0-13396 GCA_000966675.3 Picea glauca | reverse complement strand
AAGATAGTCATTGATTTCATGAAGTACTAACCCACTGCAAGCACATTCTAGTTTTCTTTGTTTTGTCTTGCAAACAGGTGCATCGTCAGTGGTCTTATCTTCCTGACTATCTCTTTTTGGGCAACAATCTGTGAAAGGGGTTTCCTTGACTTGGCCTTTACCCTTTAGCCTTTCTTTAACCAGATTGCCTTAGGGACGTCTCCCTTGGACTTTCCCTCCTAAATAGAAAGAGCTCCCCATCGAGGTGACAGTGGGTGGGGAAGCTTCTGTTACGCCGGTTTCAAGCCCTGACTCAAGCTCTTTGGACCTTTCCTACAAACCGTGCGATAACAGACCGTATATCTAATCATATCAGGAGTTCCCGATACACTAAATCCTGACACGCTTGAGAGTTGAGCCCTGGGTCATGACCAGAGGTCACATTGAGGGAACATAAGAGAGGAGATAGTACACGCTAAACTCCTGTCGGGGTTTCAGAGGTTGGGAGAATTAGGGTGATTCAAATGCAAAGACCCGACATGCGAAATCGTGAAACGCATTTTGGGTTAGGTTCATGGTCACAGCCAGTGGTCCCGTGAGAGAAGCTTGTGCCTGGTGCTTGTTCGCATGACATAGTTTCGTGAAAAGGGCCTGTGGACATTTCTTGAAGATTCTAGCGGGGATTCAAAGAGCTGCTCCATCTCGAAGATTGAGAAGATCTAGAGATCCGGAGGTCAACAGACCCTACTAAGGTGGGGGCACTGCATCAATTCAAGTACGCTAAGATGCCCTTTGGATTAATGAATGCAGGAGCAACCTTTCGCGAGACATGGACATAGATTTTATTGGAGAGAAGGACAAGTTTGTAGTCATTTATTTGGATGACATAACATTGTTCTCACAATCTGATAAATAACGTTATGATCATCTGAAAAGAGTCTTCTTGAAGTGTAGAAGATTTGGCCTCTCTCTAAATCCAAAAAAATCAGTATTTGCCATGAAAGAAGGGAAATTATTGGGGCACATTGTGTCAGCTGAGGGAGTAAGGATTGATTCAAGCAGGGTAGAGGCTATCCAAACTTTGTCACTCCCTAGATCCAAGAAAGAAGTTCAGTCTTTCTTGGGGAAAATTAATTTTCTGAGAAGGTTTGTTTCAAATTTTGTTGAGTTGGTGAAGTTTATCATAGCCATGTTGAGGAAAGGAAATGAAATCAAATGGACTTCTGAATCTCGTAACTCTTNCAAGAGGTCCAGGCCATTGTCATGTTTTTTCAGAAAATCTTTGCAATCCTCTCCCTTAAAGGTAAGTGTTGGCTCAGGGAGGTTCACCATCTTACAAAACAATTGCAGTGAAAGAGAGATGGAGGAACAATCATGGAGTTTTATGATTCGTTGACTCGGTACTTATTTTTCAATGCACCATACAACCAATTATTTGTAGTCGAATACCTTATGGACACACCTTGCGCGAGCAATTCCGGAAGTCTAGATTATATCTTTTTGTGCAGAAGGTGGTGAGTAATAAGAGTATACTCTAGACCATTGAAATTTATGGTCTTCTCGACCAAATATGTTCAAAGTATCACCACAGAACTATTGTCTCATTGTTGTTGCCATAAGTTGTTGAGAGTGTTCTTTCGACTGGATAATAACTTGTAATAAAACCTTTCGGAGAGATAACAATAATATAACCCTTGGAAAATTTTGCTTTAATGCAATTTAATGAAAAAATCTCCTCAATCCCTTTGCTCATTAATGACGATCTTTGTGGAGCCTGCATGATCAATTATTAGCATTAAACCATACTAAATGCATATTGGGAAAAGCACAAATATGGCGGGGATGGATGGGAGAAATTTGAATTTGGGTTTTTTTGTGAACCTGGGAACCCACGGTTGCGAAAGATCGAAAATAGGCTAAGAATTGCATAGCGGTCGGTCGGACTTGGACATAGGAGAAATGAAATTCTTAGGGGCTCGACATCTGCAACAAGTCCGACGGTCATAATGTAGATCACGGGTCTTGAGGTGAAAAATGGAGATTGAGGAACTTGGAAGATAAAAACTTGAACCCGTGAACCCAGAGTTGCGCGAATGGCTAAGTATATTATAACAAAGTGGTCGATCAAACTCATGATATGGGAACATGGATGGAGGTGAAGACCCACGAGTCCGCCAACCCATAGACAATGACATTGAATTTCATTTCCATGTTTGTAGGGGGCTTCCTTTTTCCATTAATATGTGACGTGGAAAATATAACAATAATAATATCGTTAAACAGTTTGATGGTTTAGTCAAGAATGAGTGGCGATTTTAATATATATANATAGACAATGACATTGAATTTCATTTCCATGTTTGTAGGGGGCTTCCTTTTTCCATTAATATGTGACGTGGAAAATATAACAATAATAATATTGTTAAACAGTTTGATGGTTTAGTCAAGAATGAGTGGCGATTTTAATATATATATATATATATATATATATATTATTCATCTTATTTTTATTTTTAAGAATATGAGTTGGCATACTTGTGTAATGAAAGCTAAATGTGACAATAAACAATACTTTAAAGAGAAACATGTTTGAGAGTTTCCTTCCAATATAAAATAAAATAATAACTAACAATGCCTAGATTAACTAATAAAATTAGGAAGTTATAAGTTGTTTACCATTGCCATGTTAACTTGCATGGGAGGGTAAGTCATGGTGATCAATGCTCATCTAAAACTACTCTCACATATTTGGAAGTTAATGTGGGATTAGACTCATCAATGATTTTAGAGGTTGAGTTATTTTGCTTGGGATAATAGATTTTATTTTTAGATTAAAGTTTGGGGATTTTTGGTGGTTTCTAGGTCTGTGGTTTTTGGTTTTACCTTGTCTTGGTTTGTATTGGGGCTCTCAATTGGATTCTGGTTCTCTTGGATTGCTTTGGTGGGACCCCGACCCTATTGGTTTGTTGGATTCATGTTCTGTTGACTCTTGGTTCAACAAGCATCATGTTGGGTAGTGTGGCTCGAGCTCTTTTGGCTTTAGTTCATGTGCCTTGGCTTAGAGGTATGAATTATCCAACACGATTTTTCTGGTTTGGTGGTGTGAAATTTGTTTGATGTTTCAGAGGCCCCCTATTTTTGTTTGTAAAAAATTGCAAAAGGTTAGCCTTCTCTCGGGCATTTTTTTTCCACTTCTCCTTTTTTGGGGGAATGTTGGAAAACAAACATTCTGTTGGGGATGCTACACTGATTGTTGTGGGCAACAATAAGGGATTGTTTCAAGCATTATGTAGTGTTACCAGTATGGAACATGAATAATTGGGGAGATTTCCATTGTGTGAAACCATTGAAATCCATAGAGATTTAGGAAGACAAGAGAATTATATCACTAATAATAGGAACTCAATTTTCTCAATTATCGGTAGGATGCATTCTCACGAAGAGGCTATAAATTTTGAATTTGCCTTCATAAATGGAAATCCTACACAATGAAAAGAGACAAATTGAAGAACTTCAAGTTGAATGTGTTGTTCTTTGACATCTAGTTGTGGGTTTAGTAAGAAATTGTATGACTTCAATGAATTCAAATGCTACCCTCTCAATTAGATGCACAATGGAGGAGGTAAAAAAAGACGAGACAATGCAACAACAATAAGAGGATGTGGAAATGTTGAATGTGGATCAGAACTTTCTAACAGGCCTGGAGAATGAGGATGAAGCTTATAGTTACCATGCTTTTATTCAATAATAGTGCCTAGTGTTTTGTAAATTTTTCTTGATTTTAGGAGTATTTTGCACAATCTATTTTAGTAGTAGTTGTGCACCAACATAGACCCATCTTAACTCTGATTCTACAAAAGCGTCGAGAAGGATCAAATCTCTCGAGGTGCAAACCCTTCCTCCCATCTTAACTTCGGTTCTATGAAAGCATCGAGAAGGATCAAATCTCTCGAGGTGCAAACCCTTCCTCCTTAACCCGTTAAAAGGTAATAGTTGACATATACAATTTTCATTTACTTATTTTATTATTATTATTATTTAAGAGTGACACGTGTCAACTCCACATTGAATTTAAGCACATAATCACCCATCGACTTAATATCGGGTTGCTCCTCTCGGCTCAAAAATCCTTTGTGAAGGATTGTTGTGTCTCCTTAGATGGTTATTTTCAAACTTTAGACAATTCCATAAAGCTTTTTGGGACAATTAACATATATGTGTATTATTATGCTCACCAATGTGGCTACAACAAATTTGTAATACAAAATATATTCACTCCTATTGTAAAAAAATAAATTAAAAACACTTAAGTAAATTTGATCAAATTGTAATTTTGGATTGATGAAATTCTTGATTTAATGTAGAAATGGATTCAGGGCCCTCACATATTCCTAATGCAATAGGATTGTGCAATGTTAACATCTAATTTATGTAATTTCATCAATCCAAAATATTCGAGAAATGTTAGGCTGAAAAATGTTGATTTCCCTTCCTATTATTTTAAGTTAGTCCGCGTCTAAGAGATTTACACACTCAGTAGATTTTTCATCTTAATTTATGTAATAGTTTTTTTTTAAAGTCAACCAATTATATTACTTATGTTGTCAATAAGGCTTTGTGGGTCGATGAGGATATTATTATTGCGTTTGAATAATTTGTGTGTAGATTTTTATAATTAGTCATAAATATAATGGAGTTATTTGAGTGTGTAGATTTTTATAATTAGCCATAAATATAGTAAATGTTTTGGATAAGAATTGTGTTGGAGTTTAGATTAATTAATTAGTGAATCTTGTTATGACCATTCTTAACATTTCAATTTTGTAAATTGTTATTATGAGATAGTTAGTGTCGACTTTTAAAAACATCACCATATGGACTTTAAAAGAAGAACTCCATCATTATTGACCTCAATAATCTGGTTAAGCTTGATCACTTTTGCAAAGCCAATGCACTTAATTTATGGAAGCACACATATTTATGTTGATTTGGTTTATGGTATGTTTTAGGACTAAATTATAGTCAAAAGATGAAATTTTAGGATAATTTTTTAAGGTTGGTAAATAATTATATTATTTAAATATATTATATTTGATCTTATGTCAAAAACCTATTACTGTTTTTAGATATAAATAGCCAAACGATATATCATACACTCTCAAGGGGAAAAGATTAATTTGGAATCATATTCACCTATTTTCAACAAAGGGGACAAATTTTGGTCATTACCAAGGGTCATGTTTAAAAAAAAAAAAATCATGAATAGTTTTTTAAGGTAAAATTAGTTAAAATGTTAAATTTTAGGAGTTCTTTTAGGTTGGACAAATTCTTACATTGAAATAATTTCTTTAATTTTTGGTAATGAGTATTTTGTTAAGGTAAAATAAGAACTAATGAAAATTCCTATAACACCATGGAAAGAAAGAATATGCCACCTTTGTAACACCAAGAGGGTTGAAGACGAAAAACACTTTCTCCTAGAATGCCCTGTAAGAATACCGACTTTCTAACCTTCTAAGTCATCAAAACTTTAGTGATCTTAGAACACTTCTCTTAATGCTTTTTCAAGCATCGAAATAACATTTTAAAGAAATCCAAGTAATCACTTGTTTTTCTTAATGTCTCATAGACCAATTTTGGTCTTAGTGAACAATCATCAACATCATAATTAAAATGCTAAATTTTAGGAGTTTTTTTTAGGTTGGACAAATTATTTATATTAAAATAATTTCTTTGATTTTTGACATATAATGGAGAGAAACAAAAGTAAGTCAAGTATTTGTGTTAGTTTTCCTTTGGTAAGTGCTCATTACATTAGGTTCCATGCATCCAATTTTTTCTTGTTTTTATATAATTTAATAAGTATCCATACTTGAACTTGATCTCTTTTTTAAAAGTTCAAAATGTTTTGGGGTTGATAAATGTTTTATTGTGGTGAAAAAAAGAAAATTAGTGTATTCACTACATATTCATTTTCCATGGCATTTGTGGAACTTATTTTGTACTATTCATTTAGGGTACTTTCTTTAGAGCCTATGTAACTCTTGTTGTTATTTCCTTCCATTGATAAATAAGAAATATTACAAAGACTCATTTGCATGACTTTTGTGGAGATTATTTTATACTATCCATTTAAGGTACTAAATTTATTTAGAGCCTATGTAACCCTTGTTGTTATTAGTTATATTTATAAGAAATATTAGAGAGACGGATTTCCATGGATCTTGTGGAGCTTATTTTGTATCTACCATTTATAGTGCTAATTCTTTTTAGAGCCTATGTAACCCTTGTTATTCTTAGTTTTGTTCATTAAAAATATTATAAAGATGGAGATGAGTCTTCCAATTACATCAATAAGTATATATCTTACTTCAATGTCATAGTATTGAAGTACTCTTTGAATATATGATTTTTTTAAGATTTTGATTTTGAATGGAAGAAAAATAGAGTTTAAATTTATAAAATTAAAAACATTTACATACTAACATTAAATTATAAATGTTTACACTTATTAATGATGATGTTTAATGATATATTTTAAATATTGTGGGATGGATTCAAGTTCTTTATATAAGTCTATTGAAATAAAACACAATTACTTTATTTTATAAATCATCTAAACTACATGGACTAAGTTGCTCTGAACCCTTATTTCATAATTAAACAATTATTACAAAAATTAGAAATGACACTCTTTTAGGATGTTAAGAGGATTGAATTTGAAAATTTCAATTTCTTTCAAAAACCATTTTTCACATGTCATTTTCAAGTTAGATGAAGGGAGAAATATTTTTCAAAGTATAAAATGATTAAAATACACACACATACATATGAACAAGCTCTCAAGAGCTCCATAAAACATCATGGGTAGAAAGAATTTGTCCTTAGTGCACCCACATTAAATCACTATTTCATAATATCTTTTACCGACCTTCAAATATGATTTTAAATCAAACCAATTAATTCATCACCATCATATATATATGAGAGAGAGGAATTAAAGTTCACCAATAACCAATTTTATAAAACACCTTGCTTCTTTCGTGTAGAAATTGGCATCAAATAAATATTAGTAGATCAAGCCCATAAATATGTAATCTAGTATTGAAAATGTAAAATTTATAAAATTTAAGTTGAACCTACTATTCTTGTATCTTTTTATTAATATCCAAGTATCTTCAAAATATCTTATTTTTGATATTTTGTACATGTGTTTTAGTGATATTGCATACATGTGTTTTAGTTCATATTTATTATGGTATTTATAAGTATTGTTTAATATGCTTAGAGGTCAATTTTGTGGATTATAATTGATTTGTAGAAGGGGACATATCAATTAGAAAATTTACTCTTAAAGTACATTGATGTGAACTTTAGAAACTCCTCAATAATTGTTATATCAATTAATTGCAAATTATTGAGACTCTTCAAATATAGTTATCATTGATGATGTGATAAAAAAATGATTTTATATTTGATTATTCTTTCATCTTGTAATTTCTCATGGTTTAATGAGCCTAGCAAAGATAGGAGACTAGGTGTAAGTTTTCATTAAATTTATTGAAATTGACACCTTAATAATGGAATCTACACAAAATTAATCCTTCTTTGTTATTAAAGGGAAATGTAAAAAATTGAGAATGAGATTATTTGCCCATCACAAATATAATTTTTTCTAATATCTAAAGAGAAATATATTAATAAAAAAAATTGAGAGTGAGAATATTTTCCCAATAGATATATTGAGTGTGTGTGTGTAAAGTAGAGAATTTTGCCTAATTACATTTATCCATAAGCAATTATTCACAATGTTGATATACTTTACCATGAAAAAATTGAATGATTTCCCTATTTTATAATGAACATTAACTACATTATCCACCTCAGTCTATACACTTTAGAATAAATATTATATCCTTAAAGTTTTCCTTGATTTGGTCCATCTTAATTATTAAGATACACATAATTTGCCTAATTTTATGAGATTCATCAAATAATTATATTAATTATAAAAATACCCCTAAAAGTATAAAAATTCTATAAAAAAGGCTCTTTCACATGAGGTTTGTATCAACCTTTTGGTTAACTATGTATCAAACTTATGATGGTGTGAACTTTGAATTTTTGTATTTGGTCTAAAGAGTGGTTGGTATGATTCTCTTTACTACATTAATAAAGTTGTTGTAACATACCTTAAAATCATTAATCATTTACTCAAATTTTGCCATAATTTTCTTTTAATAACCACAATTAGTGTATTCAACCTTAGACCTATCTCATAACATAACCATAAGCATTCCTTTAATTTTCATAGATAGTTTGATATGGGGTTAAAATATTGATCTAAGAGAAAATACAAGAAAAGATTCCATCTAGATTTGACAACAAGGGTTGTACTAAATTATTCCAAGGTGGGGTTTATGTTTTAAACCTATATATGTATGTTGATGTCTATTGAATCCTTAGTCACATGTATAATTGTAAAGTGTTTTTCATATAGGTGTTTTTACACAACAAATTTTATTTTCTTTGTTTAAGAAAAAGGCTTACACCCCAACTCTTATATATATGGATTTTTCCTAAGCAAAAAGTCAATTCCTAACGAATGGGTAATGGTCCAAACCCTCACGATGAACCTCGGCCTGCTCAACCTATAAAACAATGTATGATTGCTACACTATTTGTTATTTCTTTACTTCAAGAAATGTCTTATCAATGTAACTGCATTGGGATAGATTTAAACCATACCTGTCGTATGGTCACATCGTTTATAAATCAACCCTGTGATTAAATTTTGTGACATCTTCAGAACGCCAATAGAAGTAAGAAGTAATACTTTGACGATTTTCGAAAAGATCCTTTCCACGTCAATGTTGGCTTCTTAATTAAACGTAGTTTAAAGTTTCCTTTCTCTGTTAATTTTACTTCCTTATCCGCTGGAAAGGATATGTTAAGTTCGAGTCTGGTAGCTCGAATACCTGTTAAGTGTTTGTTAGGTCCTAGTACTAAGTTATACTTCGAGTTTATTCATGCCACATTTCGTTGTTAACTATATGTATTCACCATTTATTCGATTTTGGTTTAAAACAAAAGTTATTTCTGGTTATTCTTACATAGTTTTTGGCGTCATGGTCTGGCTTACCATTCCATTAGTTAGTTGTTAACATGCCAACCTTTGTTGATATTCGTTTTTTATAAGTTCTCGGTCTTTTGAATAATCATACTTGAATAACCTAAGGGATTATATATATATATTGGAAGATTGGTTGTTGTCATTGATGTCAACCCTAGTCACTGGTTGTAGTCATTGATGTTAATCCTAGCCATTGGATTTTGGACCCCACAGTTGATTGAAGTAGATAGACATGAAGGAAATTACACATGCATATACAACACCCATGGATGGATAGTATAAGTCATGCTGCTTCCGGCGATATGTGGCATGTCACGTGGATCCTCATGATTGAGGAGAAATGAATTTTTGAAGATGACAATGTGAATTGAAGCAGAAACTACATGTCGGCCCTAAAGTTAAAAGGAAGTGGCATAAAGGTTATACATACATATAATTATACACTCATTTTAAATACACACAAGTTTTTTAATGACCGATGAGATATAAGTCAAATTTCAGAGGAAATATGAAGTAAAAAAGGGTGAATTTCAAGGGAGGGTGAAGTCTTTTGGTCATGTGTTCTAAGGTATGTTATTTACAGATCATCTTAGCATTTTCACTATAACTTTGTTTCTAGAATGATTCAGATGGTGAAATTCAGAGGCTATTGAGAAGACAGATCTAGGTATCTGTGGTAAAAAATTCAGCTCTTTATTCGCTATACTTTTGGAGATGCACTCTGTGGAAGATAGGATTTTTGTCTAGTCCTGAAGCTAGTCATAAACATGTGTTCTGGGTAAAACAAACATAATGTATTTATAGAGAATCCAAATGAAGCGAGGCCAATTTCATTGGAAAGAGTATGGGTTGTAGTTTCTTGTGTATGAATTTCAGATAGTATGTTAAATATTGAGTGCGGGGCATTTTGTACAAGTTCACTCTCCTGAATAAACCAAAATTGAATAAGGTCTACCATTATCTCTATAACTCCTTTTCTGGGAGGATTCAATGAGTGAAACTTGGAGGTGTTTCAGAGAATACATTGAGTAATATTATCTACAAGATCAGATTATTCCAAGAAGTGAAGAATTGAAGAAGTTGAAGAAGTCTCGAGAAGCATTATCAGGTTCTATGTGATGGTTGGTTGATGGTGATAATTTAATGTAAAATTTTATTATCTCTCATATATTCTTGGGTGGAAGGAAGGGGCAAGGATGGAAAGGTCAACCCTCTCTTGATATTGGAGGATTGTATCTTCCTTTTGGAGGTTTATCCCTCCCTTTATATTTGGAAGTTGTAGCTTCCCTCGGAAGTCATTACTTCCGTTGAACAATAACTATTGATTATTTCTCATATATTGTGCATGGTGTATTGTGATGTTTTGGTGTAACTCTTCGACTATTGTTCATCGCGCATTAGATATAATTGAATATATAATCTGGTTGAAGTATAAGTTGAATTTTTTATTAAATTGTATTTGATATTGATTCACCCCCCTCTCAGTATCAACAATTGCTATCACAGCGGGTTACCTTCAGTACAGTTTAACCACTAGAAGGAAGATCCTAAGAAGAAATGGAAGACAACATTCCAAATGGGATTCAACCATTTGATGGAAGAAATTTTGAATACTGGAGTAATAGAATGGAAACTTACTTGCAATATCTTGGGGTAGATGTTTGGTTCTCAGTTGCTTCATGATACAATGCTTTGAATAAAACAAAGATTGAAGCTCAACAGGAAGCAAGAAGGAACAACAAATTGACAATAGATACCATCCTAGATGGATTGATAGATTCAGTGAAATCCAAGGTGAAATCATGAGACAAGAAGAAAAAGAAGAAGAAGAAGAAGAAGTTGAAGCAAATTACATCTCAGATTTCAAAGAAGAAAATAAAGGTGAGTTATTTTTCTTTAATTGTGGAGTAGGACATGTTGAATTTAAATGTCCTTATCCAAGGATTGAAAGAGATGACACTGAAGAAGAAAATTCCAATGAAGAAGAAGAAGAGAATTATGAAGCAGAAATGATTCAACAAGAAGATGAAAATCTTAAAAAATTGAAGCATGTTGAGATTGAAAATAACAAACTAAAAAACACACATAGAAAAATAAGAAGTGAATTGGGTAGTTGTGAAAAGACAATTGAAAGCTTGAAAAAACAATTAGAAGACTTTGAGAAACTAAGGGAAGAAACTGTTTCCTTGAAAACTCTACTCATAGAAGCAAGAAGAATAGGAGAAGTAAGGAATGTCCAAATGATAAAGAAAGAAGAAGATTGTGAAAAACTTGAACAAGAAGTTTGTCTCATTGAGGAAGATATTAAGAAACTACCAAGTGCAAAAAGACTTAACACATCTTGGATGCATGGGTGAAACTTCATACAAAGAATATGCAAATACCAACAAGAAGGTTGAAGAAATATCTACACAGACAGTTGATGAGAAGTGGACCAAGATACCAAAAAGAAGGAATGATTACAAAAGAGATGAATATTCAAGAAGACCTCCTACCATTATGAATCAAAGAAACTTCAATCAGTATGAAGGAAACTACAAAAGAGTATATCATGAACCCAGATGGACTACATCACAAAGAAGGTCACTTACTCCCAGGTATCAAAATTTCTTTCTTGGTCATTGTTATACTTGCAAAATTTTTGGACATAAGACAATTAATTGCAGAATCAATGAAAGGAACAACTATGCAAGAAACATGAATAGTGTAAATAGAAGATATGGAAATAATCGTGGATTTGTCAACATAAGTTATAATTCATTTTCCCCATTGATGGAAAAAAATATTGTATGCTACAAATGTAATTATCTTGGTCACAAATCACGAGATTGCAAATATATGAATGAAGATACTCCTATGCCAACCACAATATGGAGAAGGAAAGAGATTCCAAACAATGAAGATTGTTGAATAGCATTGATTGTTGAATAATGTAAAGAAGAAGATGAATGGTACATAGACAGTGGATGTTCTTCACACATGACTGAGGATCAAGACAAATTCATCAACTTGAAGAGAAAGGGTGGAAATGTTGCATTTGGAGATGACTCATCTGCCAAAATACTTGGAAAAGGTGTAGTAGAGCTTGAAAGAAAAATTGTAAAAGAAAATAATGTCCTATTGGTTGAAGACTTGAAGCATAATCTACTCAGTGTTAGTAAAATGTGTGATCAAGGATATATTCTCATGTTTGACTCACAAAGATGCAAAATCAAAGAAGAAGGTTCAAGAAGATTGGTTGAAACTGCAATAAGAATACCAAGTAACATATACGTCCTAGATCCGCAAAAAATCTCCAAGGAAGAAAGAGACATAAAAATGAAGTGTTATTAAGTGCTATATGTTCAGGGGGAGCGACCCCAAAGAAGAGAGTTACCTTTTGTCATTAAACTCAGGGGGAGCATCCCCACCCTTTTCCATTGATTTCAAAGGGGGAGAGAAACCAGAAGCATGAGTGTTGTCATCAATGGCAAAGGGGGAGATTGTTGGAAGATTGGTTGTTGTCATTGATTTCAAACCTAGTCATTGGTTGTAGTCATTGATGCCAACCCTAGCCATTGAATTTTGGACCCCACAGTTGATCGAAGTAGATATAAATGAAGGAAATTACACATGCAGATAAAACACCCATGGATGGATAGTATAAGTCATGCCGCTTCTAGTGGTATGTGACACGTCACATGGATCCTCACGATTGAGGAGAAATGAATTTTTGAAGATGACAATGTGAATTGAAGCAGAAACTACATGTCGACCCTAAAGTTAAAAGGAAGTGACATAAAGGGTATAAATACATATCATTATACATTCATTTTAAATACACACAAGTTTGTTAATGAACAAGGAGATATAAGTCGAATTTCAGAGGAAATATGAAGTAAAGAAGGTTGAATTTCAAGGGAGGATGAAGTCTTTTGGTGATGTGTTTAAGGTATGTTATTTACAGGTCATCTTACCATTTTCGCTATAAATTTGTTTATAGAACGATTCAAATGGTGAAATTCAGAGGCTATTGAGAAGACAGATCTAGGTACATGTGGTAAAAAATTTATCTCTTTATTCACTATACTTTTGGAGATACA
The DNA here is from genome assembly GCA_000966675.3 of Picea glauca. Taxonomy (NCBI): domain Eukaryota; kingdom Viridiplantae; phylum Streptophyta; class Pinopsida; order Pinales; family Pinaceae; genus Picea; species Picea glauca. The sequence goes on along the minus strand of JZKD02S2309858.1, from coordinate 202 downwards.
CTATGTGGAAGATAGAGTTTTTTACTAGTCCTAAAGCTAGTCATAAACAGGTGTTCCGAGTAAAACGGTCATAACTTCTTCATAGAGAATCCAAATGAAGTGAGACCAATTGCATTGGAAAGAGTATGGGTTGTAGTTTCTTATTTATGGATTTTATAATCTTATGTTAAATATTGAGCGTGGGGCATTATGTACAAGTTCG
>JZKD02S2309825.1:20172-33283 GCA_000966675.3 Picea glauca | reverse complement strand
TATTATCTGAAATTATCTCTTTTTCAAGGCGTTGAGTACTTTTCCTGAGGTTTTTCTATGCTATATTGATGTTTGGTTCTTAACATCAATAAGAATGGAAAGAGGATTCCAGAAACAGTTAGAGAGACTCAGATCACAGGAAAGAAGGCAAGGAAGCTCAATAAAAAGAAAGCTAAGTTGGAAAAGCTACAAGAAGCTACAAAGAACAGATGGAAGACTTCGTAGACTAGAACCTCGCAGGATTTGAACCTCGCTAGAACAACAGGACTGCACAGAATAAGACTTCGCCCTAGCGAAGTTATTTGACTGTTGGAGGCACCCCGACCGTTAGAATGATGCTCTAGAACGGTTAGAAAACACATTTATGGGTTGATGGACTGCTTTTGGATGTTGAGACCGCCATAATGGACAGATTCACATTGATGGAAGCATTCCTAGCCATTGGAAGAATCTGTTACGATACCCCTTTTATTTAACCCATAAGACGCTACGCCGAGACCACTTTTTGTTACCCATGATTAACTGAGCCAAGAAGAGAATTGTCTGTGCGTCGAGATCTGTTATCAGAAACTAGACCTTGTCGTTTGTTTGCCTACCCCAACCTGTCTGTTTAAAAGTGAGAATGTCGAGCGAACCTAGTGAATAAGAGAAGTGTGTTGAGGAATTCCTCAAGAAGCTAATATCTGACAAACCGACATCTGAAGGTGTCTAGGCATCGTCGACTAGGGTACTACAGGCTTCCCCTTTGACAGGATGTCGTTTTGGCTGTGTTAACCCCATGACGAAGCAGCGAAGTAAGCACCGCAATGATCTGGCTAATGCAAAGTAAATCAGGTCGATCCTACCCGAGTGTATCCCAACTTTGGCTGGCGCTATTAACCACAACCTCATACCTTGACATTATGAGTACACTATGTTCACCACATAAATTCTGAAGGGAATACGTGTAGTCGAGAGTTAGTTAGGACAGATCCCATTGTTGAAGAACAACAACTTCAATCTAGGAGACAGGAAGAACTACGCTATGCTAGCACCCCACGACTACTTGATGAAGTCAACTGGGAAGAAGCCTCACCTCGTATCCCAGCCATGGATTAAGGGGCTATCGTAGTCCATCATGCTAAATGTGATGAAGATTCCCCATTTTGGCCACCACCAGGAGGTTAACGCCTGCATTAAACTCCTCATGTCATGCTATCACGGAGGATACCTGTGGCTCGACCGAAGGATTACTGTGGCTCTGGCCCTAATCCACCAGATCACAGGCTTAATCATGAAGGGACCTGACCCTCAACAGTTTTATCCAGGGAAGTCTTGGGAACGTTCCTTGGCACAGTGCATCAAGGAAGCTTACAGAAAAGTCGAAAAAGGAAAGAAAGGTTACAAGGTAGCCTCTAAGGATGGCATAGTGTGCCTTGCTTGCCAACTCATAGATGGTAAGCTCGTAAGGAAGAACCGCCCTACATAGGTCATCAGGTTCATGGTGGACCTCTCAAGAAAATGTGTGGAGGGCATGCAGATGAACTAGGCGAACTACCTCATCAATGAACTAGAGAAAGATTGTTGCGAACCTCAGGATTTGGGGTATGAATTCCACTACAGTTGGCTGATCATTTTGATCGCATTTGTCGCTTGGAAAATGCCTGAAGNGTGCATTGTTCACCATAAAATGACATATTGAATACATATTCTTCAAAGTAATCTTAAATAGGTTCACAATTTGTATTTGAAAGTCTATGACAACATATTCATATTCAAAAAGATTCTCTTATCTTCTCCTATGGATATTCTCTTACATAATCACTTAATAATCTCTTATCTTCTCCTATTTGAAACTTTTTTTTGTATGGGGTCTCGACATTGTATCTAAATCGAGCAAAAACATATGTGTTATGGAAAGGATTGAAAATAGCTAAAGACTTTGATACTTGATTGTTGGTTGTGGTAGGAGATTCCAAGAAAATTATATGGTATCCAGCTTAGTGTCGGTTGATAACCCCTTAGTATCTGTTATTGCACAAAGGAAACAAGAGGCAAGCACCTTCAACAAAATTTCATATTATCATGTTATGTAAGAGAAAAATTGTGAAACAAATAGGTGGGAAAACCAAACATCAACATTAAAAGAGGGGGTGTTTATGGTTAATGGCACCTTTCAGTAACATTTCATCCCCTAATTAATTATGGGTAGAAGGACATGTATCAAGCAATGAATCTTTCACATGGCTTGAGGTTTAGAATCCACACTAGGAATTGGAATAATGAGAAGGGGTGTAAGTCCCTCCTTATCATGTCTAAAACCATGAATTCACATGCTTATGTATAGGCTCTTGGTTTTCTTCTTGTTCGTAGTGGGATTATGGTTATGTTGCTTAGGATGCATATGTGGAAAACTAGGTTTTCTGTTCTAAAAGGTTCGGTAAGAACCCACGTTGATTTATCCTGGTAGTGTTTGGATTTCTATTGGTTTATTGTAAGTTTTTAGGGGAGCCCCCTCCATGGAGTTTTATTTGTGAACAAGGAAATTTGTGCACTCAGGTCATCTCTTGTGTTTTTATCAAAGAATCGAGACTTTCCTTGGCTTCTCCTTCGGATATGTTTTAGTCCTTTAATTTATTTCTTAGGAAGGATCATTTTATTTTGAATACATGTTACATAGGCTCATTTAGAGAACAAAGAGTGTGGCATGAGAGTTGGACTATTAGTAGAGTAGGGTATCTGGACTATTAGTAGAGAAGGACATCTTGATATAGTAGGAGATATAGGACAATGTGTATTCCTGATGAATCTTAGAGGACACTAGGATATTTGTAGAGTCCTTAGAGGTCGTGAGGAGCATATCCACTACAACAAAGCCTCTATTTTCACTATCACTTCAAAAGTTCAAGAGAGATAATGGCTAATCACTTCTTAGATAACATAGATTACATGGTCTCTAGTGGAATTGAAGTAGTAGTTAGTAGTATTGGAAGCATAATGCAATATTTTAAGAAAGTTGGCCCTCACTATGGGTAAGGGTGATCAATCCAATGCCTCCAATCAAATACTTCTAGTTAATTCTACTTGGGGTGAGCCAAAGGAGGATGAAACAGTGCACCATCTTGTCGAAGACATGGAAGTTGTGAAGTGGTGATCCAGGAGGATCTAAAAGGCCAAAAATTAAAAGTCCTCGAATCTCAACAAAAATGGCACCAAATCAAAGAGTTTGTCAAGAGATTTCCAACAACACAAATGACACCTCAAACGAAGTCCAGATGAAAAAGATATGGCTAGTCAAAGTTTTGGTCAACCTAGACCAAGTCAACGTGGTGACATCAACATCGTACATGATGGCATCAACAACTGTATGTTTAGTGTTGACATTAGCATGCCATCATGTTGACGTGGCAACATGAGAGGCTACCACATGGCATGTCGATTTGGCGTTTTTGGGAGGCCAAATGGACCAATAGGAAAGTGAACATGGCACCTCCAAGAGGCACCATGTGGCACTCATGCAACAAGACACAGAACAACCTACATCAATGGGTAATCATAGGGTGCCATGTGGTCCAATCACAGGGTGCCACTTGGCACCCCACGGATGCACAATATCCCTTCGAACCCAAAATTAAAAAAAATATATAAAACTGACCACTAGACCGGCCAAAGACCAAAAGCCCTCAGATTTCGTGCAACTTTCAAGTCATAAGATTTGCAACGAATATTTATTATAGTGGACAATTAATACATATGACAGAGCATGGTCCGATTGGTCGTGTCGAACCCGAAGGCCAAATTGGTCGGACCTAAAACCAACACGAAATATATTGTAAAATATATATGTAACTAAGGCATTTCATATGGGGAGGATCCACGAGGTTTGATCCCTAGACCTCCCCTAACCAACGCTCCAATATTATCACTATAGGCCAACAAACCACAATAGGTACTATGGTAAGTTTGCTAGGGAAAAAATCATTTAAACCCATTCTATTGTCATGCGAGAGAGGGACCCACGGTCCAGGAGTGGGCACACTTTTCTATGTAGTATAATTTATTGCAGGGTTGTACGAATGTTGTGGAACAAATTTCGAGGCAGAGAGCCCAGTAGGAGCCTGGAAGTGACAGTGACAAAATTTGGCAAATTGACAGTCATTTTTGCATGATTTATTAGCATAAATCCATTGGTGCAGTCAGAATTTGGATCTGTGCAACGTATTTTCAAGACATTTTCAGATTTGAGGTATTGCCGTGTATTTATGCTAATTTTTGTTGAGATAATATAAATGTCTCTCCACTTAGAAGTGGGCCTAGAGACATAATCCATTGTTGGGACGAACTTCATTATCAATTCTTGTGAATTTTTTCTTCTTGTTATTTCTCATGTGTATGTCTTCTTTTTATATGTTGCACTTAAACTTTGTTTATGCTCTTTAATGCAATTAATGTTATAGTCATCAAATAAAATATATTGGATCATGTTGGCATCATAGCGGTTTTATTTGACTTGAATTGTGAGTGAGAATGCTTACAAGGGACAAACTCAAAGCGGGTGAAGGAAAACTTAAGGCTTTCAACCCAGAGATTGGGTGTGCAACTCAAAGAAAGAAAATGGGGGATGAAGAACTTCGTACAGAGTATGAAAATAATTTTCACAAGGATTTCTACTGATTGTCAGACATGGTAGAAAAATTATTTGCAAATTATGAAAAGAGAGTGGAAAAGAAGAAGAAAGACAAAGCAAAGGATGTTGTTGCAGAGGACCATGGAATTGGAGGAGACCCTCCTGAGCCTCCATCTTCATCTTCAAGTTCAATCTCTTCATCTTCCTCTCATTCTCATAATTCTAATTTTCATCAGAATGCTTCTAAAAATCCATTATTGAAATTAGATGTCAAATTTAATTTGCCCATGTTTAATGGAGAAGCTAATGCAAACAAGTTAAAAAATTGGATTAGACAGATCGAGGTTTATTGTCGGGTACAACAGATCAAAGAGGAAGAGGTGAATATCAAGTTGGTTCTCTTTGGATGGAAGAAACAACCCTTGTATGGTGGGAGATTAAACTTCAAAAAGGTAGCACACATAATGTTAAACTCCTTTCTTCATGGTATGAATTTACTTCTGCATTGAAAAATCAATTTTATCCATTGAGTCATGTACAAAAATCCATGATGTTCATAGTTTCACACCAGAGTTTAGAAAAAAGGCACTTGCATTGAATGTTCCTTTAGACTCTCTAGAGAATTTGATGAAATATATTGGTGCACTTCACAGTTACCTTCATCACACATTGTTGTTGTTTAATCCCACTAATCTAGATGAAGTATGTGTGAAAGAAATTCATCTTGAAAGCAGGGGAAATAATGTATAGGAAGATCACACAAAGAATCCTTCCAAGTTCCAAAACAACAAGTTCAAAGGAAAAGAAAAGGGGAAAAATACAACCATAACAAAGAAAGAGGAAGGGAAATCCTCTTGCACTCATTTCAAAAAAGATGGGAATGATGATGAGCATTGTTGGAAACTACATGCAGAGTTAATACCAAAGAAATTTGGTGGCAAAGGGAAGCCAAAAACTATTGCTACAGTGCAACAAGACCTAGGTTTTGATTTAGGCTATGAAATGAATATCACAATAGTTGGAGTACAAGGTAAAGTTTCCTCATATGCTAGTTCAAGTTCTACAATTCCATCTCCTGAAATTGAAAAGAAGAGAGGTGAACTTTTTCACATCATAGTAGTAGCCAAACATACTAAAGTGGATACTTTTTTTTATTCAGGTTCTCAAGTTAATTTGATATCTGAAGTGATTGTTAAAAAGTTGGGTTTAGAGACAATGCCTCATCCAAAACCTTACCCTCTTGTTTGGGTGTGTGACGATGCAAAATTTCAAGTTACCAAGCATTGTAGATTGAAATTTCTTATTGCTTCAAGGTTGGTAGATGAGGTTGAGCTTGATGTGGTCCCACTTGATGTCTATGGAATTATCTTGGGAAGTCCCTATTTGTATGATAGGAATGCTATCTTCTTTCAACAAGAAAAAAAATACCATCTCACCAAAGAGGGTGTGGAATACATTGTTAGAGCTCACAGTATGAAGAACTTAACTCTTTTTAGTGCAGGGAAGATAAAGAGAGCCATCAATACTGTCAATAAATTTGTGTTCATAGTGTTGAAAGAAAAATATCATGTTAAATATAATGCTTATGATGATTGAGATCCTTATCATAAAGATGAAATGATTGATGTTATTTCTAACTATGATGAAGTTTTTTAGGAACCAAAAGGATTGCCTCCCAAAAGGGAGATCCAACATGAAATACAGTTGCACCAATATGTTCCCTTACCAAACATTGGCATGTCCAGGATGTCTATACTCGAAAATGAGGAGATCAAAAAGAAGGTGTAGGACTTGCTTGAAAGAGGGTTCATCAAACCAAGCTCTTCTCCATCTGTCTCTTTGATAGTACCAGTGTTAAATAAAGATGGCACATGGAGTATGTGCGTATATTTTCATGCGCTAAACAAAATAACGGTGAATAACTATTACCCCTTGCATCATATAGATGACTTGCTAGATTAGATGAAGAATATAGTGTACTTCACTAAGTTGGATTTAAGGATCAACTACCACCAGATTAGAATTTTAGAAGGCGTCGTGTGGTAGACTGACTTCAAAACAAACAAACGGTCTATTTGAATGGATGGTAATGATATTTGGGCTTTGTAATTCCCTAACGACATTCATGCATGTTATGAATTATGTTTTTAGGCCTTTCATAGATGAATTTGTGATTGTATACTTAGATGAAATTATTGTATTCAGTGAGACTTGGGATGAACATGTAATGCATGTAAAGAAAGTATTGGATGTCCTTAAACGAGAAAAGATGTATGTAAAATGTCAAAGTGTGAATTTGTAAAAACCTCATTGGTTTACTTGGGTCATATTGTAGGAGGTGGTCAACTAAAGATAGGTCCCTCCAAAGTTGAAGTCATTATAAATTGGCCTAAGACAACATCATTTACAGAGGTTAAGATATTTTTAGGGGAAGTTCAATACTAAAGAAAGTTCGTTTCTAACTTCTCCTATATTGCATCTCCTTTGCATGCTTTAACCAGTGTGAAACAGGTCTTCCAGTGAGGAGGAAGACAAAAAATAATCCTTCTACACTTTGAAGTAAAAGATCAACACCCCACTAGTGATGGATCTACATGATCTACAACAATCATTTGAGATTGAGAATGATGCTAGTGCATATTCCATGGGACCAATCCTGATGCAACATCGTAATCCCATTTGATTTCATTCTGAAAAAATTTCTAAGGTTGTTTGTAATTATCCTACATATGACAAAGAATTGTATGCATTGGTACAAAGCATGAATAAATGGAAACACTATTTGATGGGGAAGGAAACGATCATACACATTGATCACCAACCCTTACAGTACATCCAGTCACAGGCCAAGCTGCAACAGTCAAGACACTACAGGTGGATGGAATTCTTGCAACAATTCCATCTAGTTATCAGATACAAGAAAGGCATAAACAACAAAGTTGTGGATATGCTTTCTAGGCCTCCTATTTCTGCATCTATTGTTTTGAAAAATGCTTCCTTAGCTCATGTAATTTATATGGAACAATATGCTAATGATGAATATTTCAAAGATGTATATGAGAGGCTAACCCATGGTTCACAAGTGGATAATTTTCATTTGCATGATAAACTACTCTACCACTTGGGAAAAAATTGTATTCCTACAAACGAAAGAGTGCATGTAATGAGAGAAGCTCACACTTTTCTAATATTTGGGCATTTTTGGGTAGGAAATACTTTAGCACATTTTCATAGGTTTTGTTATTGGCCTTGAATGAAAGAAATTGTAACCAAATATGTAAAGGGGTGTGTATTGTGATCAACTTGTAATCCCACTAATAAAAAATTGGGGTTGTACGCACCACTTCCTGTTCCTTCTCATCATTGAGGGAGCATCTCCATGGATTTTTTCGGGAGGTTACCTATGTCTAAAAGGGGTCATGAATACTTATATGTGGTAGTGGATAGCTTTAGCAAGATGTGTATATTGATTCCATGTAAAAATAAAATCACAGTTGAGAAAGTTGTTCACTTGTTCTTCCAACATGTATGGGTTCTTTTTGGGTTTCCCACGTCCATTATCTCCGATCGAGATTCTCGATTTTTAGAGGAATTTTGGACAAGTTTATGGAAGCTCGTGGACAACAAATTGAAGAGGAGTACTTATTTCCATCCACATACTTATGGACATACATAGGTGGTCAACATGATCTTGGTTCATTTTCTTCGAAGTTACTGCAAAAGGCATCTTAACCTTTGGGATGAGCTATTGCAGTATGTCTAGCATGCATACAATCGAGCATTGCACTCTTCCACCTAGAGTTCACCATTTGAGGTGTGTTTTGGGTATATACCTAAGACTCCCTTGGAATTGACATTTGGGAAATATTTTGACTCAAAAGAACAGAGAGATGAAGAAAAATCATGCAAGTTCATCCATATGATTCAAGAGGTACACCAGACAGTCTAGGAACAATTGGAAAATAGTCGAGCCTAGTATAAGGAAAGGAATGGAAAGCATCAGGTAGATCATCAATTTCAAGTAGGTGATCAAGTATGGCTTGACATCAACAAAGATATGTTCAAGGGTGAAGGAAATAAGTTCAATCCCATTTGATATGGACCCTTCACCATCTTAGAAAATAATGGCATAAACGCTTTCCACCTAGATCTTCCACCATACATGTAGATATACTCAGTTGTGAATGTAGAGAACCTGAAACTTTATGAGCCTCCAATGATCATGGATCAAAGGTAGAGTGTTTCAGTACCTTCAGTTGATGAGTTTTCTCTTAAGTATTTGGACGAGTTAAAGGAAGATATCATCATGGATAGAAGGACAAGGACTTCATGCATGGGTGATGTTGAATATTTTTGAGTGGGCCTTAAGGGAACACATCCAAGAAAAGAATGGTGGATTGAGAAGGAGAAAGTGAGGGAGAAATTCCCTCACCTATCTGTTTATTGATAAGGATTTTGTGGGTCCAAAAGCTTCTTAGTGGGGAGGAATGATCCAGGACGATGTAAAGGGACAAAAATTCAAATTCCTTGAATCTCAGCAAAACTAGCACCAAGTCGAAGAGCTCGCTGAGAGATTTCCAACGACACAAATGACACCTAAAACTGAGTCTAGATGAAAAAGATATGGCCATTCAAATTTTTGGTCAACTTAGACCAAGTCAACAACGTGATGTCAGTATCGTACAGGATGACGTCAACAACTGACTGTGTAGTGTTGACGTCAACATGTTGATGTGGAAACATGAGAGGCAACCTGATGCAGGAGCATCCACATCTCGATCAAACGAGCCAGCGTGTGGAGCGAGGAAAGAACGGCTGGACAATGCCATCTCTTACATTTTTGAATTTCTTTGGAAAAGATTGTTGCGCCGTCGTTTGAAGGAAGGCATTCAAAGCCGGGCGCACTTGTAATATATTATAGATAGGGAGGCATTTAAGGATTTTAATGCTGTTAGATAGGAATTAACGGTAGATTAGACTTTTCTTCTTTCGAGAGGGAAACGGGATAATAGACACCCTCCTTTGTACATTGTATTCATTCTTGTATATTGAAAGGAGAAGAGAAGAGCAGAGGACTTGTGAAGAAACTCCATGTACAAACATTGAATTAATAGGAAAGAGCTTTGATTCAGTTTCATGGATGTGTTTGATCTCTGTGTCTTGTTGCTATTATGCTTGTGCATGTTTGCTTCTTGGTATGCTTATCTTTTGTATGCTGCATATGTGATTGCATATCAGGTTCGAAACCTGAGAGAATGAGTTTCAACTGTTTCTCTGCTTAGGCTAGGAATTTCCTACATCGAGTGCAGTTGAATTCCTCCGCATAGAGTGCGTTGAGGAGCCTGAGCAGTTGAACTTTTGTTCTCAGTGGCCCAAGGTTAGGTTGGGTTGTTCGAACCATGCAGGTGAGTGCAGGTTGAATTGAAGTCTCAGAGTCAAGTTTGGGGGGGAGAGGACTGGACCGTGTTAGCAGGGTTGCACAGGTCTAGACAGCTTCAGCGTTTCGAGAGCTGTGGGAAGTCAACCACAGGAAGAACGAGAGAAGTCTCTGGAGGAGCCAGAGAGGGACAAAGTCCAGGAGGGATAGTTCTGCGTTGTATCATGGAATGGACCCAGGAAGAGCATGAACAAAGTTGAACCTTGGGAGCAGGAAAAGTTCTAAAGAAGAAGAGAATCGACGACTTAGAGTTGTCAAAGAGAAACCTGAAATCCCGAGGACCGTCCAATCGAGGAGGAGTTGCGGGGGAGATAACCCGTGAGCACAGGTGTGGAGAACTAAAGTCTAGCGGACTTCAGGGTTCAGCGTTCGGGTATTAACGAGGAAGGAGCTCAAACTCTTTGAAATCGCGACCGGCGATTTCCTGAATCGACTTGAGCCGTTGATCAGAAAGGGGGACACGTGGAGCAGGATCCCGAAGGGTCAGGATTCGGAGTTTTGCGAAGTCCGTGACCTTGTGCATCAGGAAGTGCGAATTCTCGAATCGCGACATCCTGATAGCCGAGTAGAGGACAGGTGTCAAGGCATTAGGCCTCACCACGGGATGTTGACAGGTGGCATCGGAGAATCGGGGTTCGGGGTTTTGTAAGGCAAGGAAGTTGTGATCGATGAAATCGCGACCCCGCGATCCCCGATCGCACGAGTGAAGGAGGTGACGAAGTTGAGTGGGGCCTCTAGAGCGAGTGGAGGACAGGTGGAAGCATATCAGAGTTCGGGGTTTGGGACTTTGTGATTTCAAGGGCCCATAACATCGCATACTCCGATTTCCCGATAGGGAAATTCCCGAATAGAAGTTGTTGACCGTTGACCATCGGGGTTCGGGAAAGCAAAGGGCGATCCTGTGAGTGTTGAACTCGTGAACTCGCGAGTCCCTATTTCCCGACACGCCAGGGGAGATCGTCGAAGTAGTGTGGCTGTGGGTAGGAGAACTCCCGAGAGGAGTTGAAGAGCATCGACTCTTCGGGCCCGAAGTTGAAGAAGGTCCTGGTGGGAGTGACCGTGCTCGTTGAGGGGCAGGAGGCGATCAAGTGGTATCAGAGCCCAGAAAGGGAAGGAAGCTCTCTTTGTTCAGGTAGCAGAGAGAGGCAGGTATATAATGCCGCCCAGGAGGGAGAGGAAATCCCCTGGTCGTGAGGACAGGGATGCCCGAAGAAGAGGCAGACAGCCAGGGGATCCTGAAATGGAACGCCAAATACGAGATCTCAGGGCGAGACTCGAAGATATGGAGACCACCCATAGGCGTGGAGCCGACGCAGGAGAGTTCAACGATCCTGAGGTTGAAGAGGAAGCTGGACACGACCGGGAATAAATCTCAGCAGAAGATGCCTCGACGGAAAGGTTGATCAGGGCCATTTCGAAGATGAGCTCAAAGACGAAGATGGACATCCCGACTTATGAGGGGAGTCTAAACGCAGAGGAGTTGCTGGATTGGATCCGAGCACTCGATACATACTTCGATTATGAGGACATCGAAGAGGACAAGAAGGTAAGGCACGCCGTCACGAAGCTTAAAGGACATGCAGCTTTATGGTGGGATGAATTGCAGGCAGATAGGCACTGCAAAGGCAAATCGAAGATTAAAAGCTGGGATCGGATGATCACCAAGATGAAGGCAAAGTTCACTCCGAGGGATTACCAGATCACTCTGTTCAGGCGCATGCAGAATCTAAGGCAGAAGTTGATGACGGTGAAGGAGTACACCGAAGAATTCTACAGACTCAATATTCGAGCTGGTCATCGGGAGAGTGATGACGAAAAGGTGGCGAGATACCTGAATGGCCTCAGGTATGATATTCAGGATGAACTGAGCATGCTGACCATCCGCACAGTTGAGGATGCGTATCAGATGGCTCTGAAAGCCGAAGAGAAGCTGAGCCGCAAGCAGGGACAGAGAGGGCGAGGCAGAAGCCAACCTAGAGGCAAAGCAGTTGCCCAAGAAAGAACTCAAAAGCCCAGGGAGGATTGGAAGAGACCTCATGAAAGAACTGAAAGAGGTGGAACCTCACAACAGAGGCAGCAAGTTGTTGAGCCGAAGAGACAGCAAACAGATCAGCAAGGAGGATATGCTGACGCCAACACTTTTCCTCGTACCAGAGGAAGAGGAAGAGGCAGAGGAGGAGTCATCACATGTTTCACGTGTGGTAAAGACGGTCATAAAGCCATGGATTGTCCAGAGAGGAATATGGACAGGGGGAACACTCATGTTGCTGAGGCGCAGAGGCGTGACGTGGAGGATGAAGACGTTGGAAGTGGAAAGTCACTAACAGTACATAAGGTTCTCCTGAAACCTGAGAAAGAAGTGGACACAGCGTAGAGATGCCGACTGTTCCGGACGACTTGCAAGACCCAGGGCTGGAAATGCAAGGTTATAGTGGACAGTGGGAGCACAGATAATCTCGTTTCGACCGAGATGGTGGAGAAACTGGAGCTGAAAACGAACAAACACCCGAGTCCATACAAAGTGACGTGGCTACAGAAAGGACACCAGGTATGTGTTACGAGACAATGCTTGGTCAATTTTAAAATGGGTGATTATAGAGATGAAATCTTGTGTGATGTCATTCCCATGGATGTCTGTCATGTTTTGTTGGGAAGACCATGGCAGTACGATAGACATGTGGTTCATGATGGGAGAATGAACACATACACCTTGGAGAAGGATGGGAAATCACATACACTGCTTCCAGGGAAGGATAAGGAAGTAAAGCCGGAAGTGAGTAGTACAATACTTCTCATGAGTGGGAAGGAGCTTCTCACAGAATTGGAGAAGGATGAAGATCCACAATTCTTTGTTGTCAGGAAGCCAAGAATTGTCCTGACAAGCACAAGAGTGGATGACTTGCCGGAGGAGATTCAGGAACTACTTGGAGAGTTCGTTGATATCATCGTGGACGAACTACCTTGTTCGTTGCCACCGATGCGGAGTGTGAGTCACCACATTGACCTCATACCCGGGGCAAGTTTTCCAAATAAGGCAGCGTACAGGTTGACACCTCAGGAGAACGAGG
>JZKD02S2309814.1:16120-33283 GCA_000966675.3 Picea glauca | reverse complement strand
AGAGATGGCAACAATGATATTTTCAGATAATATTTCTGCCTAGTTGAATGAAACCTCCACATCTACACATAAATAAATTAGGGGAATGTATGATAGGGGTAAATGAGTTGCATATGGTTCCCCATATATCCTTCACAACACGGCTGCCATATACTAGTAGGGTCTCCTTAAATTAGTCATGGGGTACTGACTCTTGGGCCTATACACGAATTGCTTATCTTCCTTGTACGATCCAGAGAATGAATCTTTTCATGTAAGTTCCAACTCATTGAGGAGTTGACTATCCAATATTTTGTTCCTGAATTAAATATGATAAAATTTAGAAAAATAATTAGGCATGATTGAAGATATAGGTTCCTTTCTTGCATTACAAACATATCGACTATTTATGTCTATGTTCTTCAAAATCCATGAAATGGCGTCTGCACAAGGGAAGACCGCTAGATGTGCTGCCACCCTGAAGATTCTTGATTTTATGATGTTCTTGAATGCCTGGAGTTCATATGGCTCTTCCACCTCAATAGATAATTTTTACTTCTTGAACATATAATAAAATTCTCCCCATTTTAAGGTCTCTCCATCCTTCTCTAGAAGTCCCGACGTATCATCATATATAGTCCCGACAATTTCTGCCTCTACTGTTTGCTGAGAGTTGCTATATGGCTCAACCCCTATTGCTTTTTCCACCATCTGCTTTCACGATGACATGTTTGAACCTGAAAAAAGGATAATTTTAAAGCATGCTATTTGAAATACAACTAAATGATCGAACAATTATAAGAGTTACTGAAATTATCAAGACATAGCAACGTTTCTCTGTGAGGATTGAAAGGCTGGATATTATGCTTGAAAGTCAAAATTGGAGATAGAGGAACTAAATTCTAAGATATAGATCGAATAAGTTGATATTAATATTTGTGATAATAAGTTTGAAAGATCGTAAATCGGAGAAGTTAAAGAAACTCCTATGATCATATTGGAGGAGTTGAAAGTAACTCCTCTGATATGCTCAAAGGAGTTGTTTTCAAATTCTATGAACTATGTGGAGGAGATAATTTTAACTTTTCTAAACACATCAGAGAAGTTACTAATAAATTCTTCGATGTGTTCAGAGAGTTACTTTGAAATCCTTTGGTTTAGAGTTTGTACTTTTCATAAAAATGGAAAGGTGATCCAAGGAAAAACCACTATGATTTTAGAGGAACATGAGGAAACCTTAGAACCTTCTAGATCATGTTCTATGTGCTTAGGGAAATCTTCAGGGCTTGCAAGGATCAAGTGTAGGGGTGCAAAGAAGGTTTTTCATGGTGAAGGAGAAGGGGTTGAGTGGGCATTCATTCTAGGGAAAGAAACAATCTTTAAAAAGTGCAAGGTTGGAGAATTTTGGTGAATAGCAGGGGGTGGCCGAGAGTGAAGTGATGAAGAGAAGGACAAAAAAACCTATCGATCTAGGGAAATGGAGAAAGGAATAAGGAGAAAAATAGAAATAAACAAAGACCTAACCCTAACCTTAGAATATATGAGAGGTGAGGTTCTCTTAGCTGGATTATGCCGCCACATGGTGAGTATGGATAAGTGAGAGCTTCGAACGGAGTTCAACTCGATGCATTTAACCATGGGTTTTCTTGTTCTCTTTAAATTGTCATATTAAATTAAACCTAACTCCTTTCCATTTATATAGCCAAACAATCATTTATGGCATTAAATGTGGTGGTTGGGGTCGATTTGATCAAAGGGCCAAAGAGGAAGTTCTCCAATAAGTTCAGAAGATGAGAGAGGAACTCTCCTGAAGAGTCCCTATGTGTTCGGAGGAGTTAAAGTTAACTCCTTCAGACACATCATAAGAGTTTCTCCTAACACTTGCGATAAAATTTCNATGGTGAAGGAGAAGGGGTTGAGCGGGCATTCATTCTAGGGAAAGAAACAGGCTTTAAAAAGTGCAAGGTTGGAGAATGTTGGTGAATAGCGGGGGGTGGCCGAGAGTGAAGTGATGAAGAGAAGGACAAAAAAACCTATCGATCTAGGGAAATGGAGAAAGGAATAAGGAGAAAAATAGCAATAAACAAAGACCTAACCCTAACCTTAGAATATATGAGAGGTGAGGTTCTCTTAGCTGGATTCTGCCGCCACATGGTGAGTATGGATAGGTGAGAGCTTCGAACGGAGTTCAAATCGATGCATTTAACCATGGGTTTTATTCTTCTCTTTAAATTGTCATATTAAATTAAACCTAACTCCTTTCCATTTATATAGCCAAACAATCATTTATGGAATTAAATGTGGTGTTTGGGGTCGATTTGATCAAAGGGCCAAAGAGGAAGTTCTCCAATAAGTTCAGAAGATGAGAGAGGAACTCTCCTGAAGAGTCCCTATGTGTTTGGAGGAGTTAAAGTTAACTCCTTCAGACACATCATAGGAGTTTCTCCTAACTCTTGCGATAAAATTTCGTATCGAAACATATGAAAATAACTCTTCCAAATTGTTTGGAGGAGTTTGAAATAACTCCTCCGAACTGTTCGAAGGAGTTTTAAATTTGGATTACAACACCAAGGATTGATGAATTTTGTTTTTCCATGTGAATCATGAATTATAAAAAGAATATTGAGAGGGAGAGGGAGACTTATGAGGCTTTCTCTTAGGCTCAAAAGATAAGGGGCTTCCTTTTTAGGGAGGTAAACAAGATCAAATGAAAAATAGAGTGTTGTAGTGCCTTTCACAACAAATGATGACACACTAGGCAAAGCCTTGGATCTATGCAAGATGATTTCTAAACAAAATTTAGGAAGAGTGATCCATCATAAAAAATAAAAAAAGAGAAAATATAGGCCCCATAACTTGCATATTGAAAAGAATGTGGTAATTCAAAGAGGGGTGAGACCTTTTCCAATTAACAAATTTCTTTCAAATTGATATCTAATCACATGGTAAATGGATAGAAGGGAATATGTAGGTAGTATAAAAGAAACAAAACAAAAAGAATGTTGATAATAAAAGTCATAGTACATTTCTATGGTGTTTCTCTGCTGCCAACGAGCATCCATAGCTCTGACGGAGTCACCCCAGTGTCACAAACCTTGCTATGTTTCTAGCAAGCATCCATAGCCTCGACGAAGATACTTACATGGCCCATGTGATATGGAAAGCCTTTCCCCAAGCCTTTAATTTTTATAATATTTGAGTCTCTTTTATTTAGAGAGATAGGTGGATGGGGGGATTCTAGTTAACCTTTAAAGGTAGTATGTATGGAACTTGTGATGGTGAGATCTGCTAACTTGATTATGGATGAGAAAACTTCTTGAGTCTCGATTCCTAGTCTAGTACAAACATTTCATCTAGACCATTTTTGTTTAGCTTGTATAACATAGAAATCTGTTGTTTAGTGCAGTCTCTTGGATCTCTGTTTTCCCAGTGTCTCTTATTATTGATAATATATGTTCCTCCGCCAGATATTGACTTGTGATAGTGTGTAAAGGTCTTACATGTCTGGGGAGATATCTCGATTTGATATCATATTACATATATGTTTAGGTTATCTGCACCAGATGTGCTACATTTAGACACGTGACTTTCACTAAGTTGCGAGAACTTCAAAATAAAAAAGGAAATCATCAATAAGCATAAAGGAAAATGATAGTAATAAAAAAGTATTAAGAAAACCAACCTAACTAAAGAAGAAAAATCAAATGGAAAAAAAATCAGGATTTATTTATATACATGCGATCAACAACCTAAATGGATAACTGATGTAGTGTTTGAATATTTTTCCATTAATAGGGAGAGAGTCAATTTCTCCCTGGAGGTTCTCTAATTGAAAAGTTCCTTGGCCAATATCTTCTTTAGTGAGGTAGGGGCCAAGCCAAAGCTGTTGAAATTTTGAATGTTTCCTTTTATCTTCATGTGGCTTGTACCATTATAGAACTAAATCTCCAACTTTGAACTCTTTCTCACCTCCATATTCTTATCAAACCAACGTTTTAATGTTTGCCTGTGAGATTCAAAGTTGCTTTTGGTTTTTTCACATATTTCCTCAAGGTTCAACAAGGTACTGATACAAATTTGTATGACAAGGCATTCTTTGCCTTGATATTGTTGTGTAATTTGGAGGGAAGGTAGGTAGATGTTTGAGGGTATAAATAATTCTTTCCCATACATAAGAAAATAAGGTGAAGTTATGATGGAATCTTTGGGAGTGACACGATCCACCTAGAGAGAATTTTGTAAATCATTGTGCTAATTTATATGGTGATCAACTACAATTCATTTAAGGATATGGATGATGTTATTGTTTGTATATTCTACTAGGCCATTTCCTTGGGGACAGTAATTGGATGAGTATTTTAAAATAATCCCCTTTTCCAATGCATACTAAGATAATTTCAAGGAGAGAAGTAAGTAGCAATATCAAATACTAAAGAGTTAGGAATTCTAAACCTCATGACAATGTGTTGCTTGATAAAATTTATTACTACTTCCTCATTGTTATTGGATAAATCCGTAAGTGTGGACACAAACCGATCTCCCTAGATCCACCTGGATCTAGAACAAAGCAAGACAGAATAATACTCTTTCCCTAGATTTCGACTATTGAATGAACTAGGAGGCAAGAACAAGTTACATACCTTATAATCGCTTCATATGGTCTTTGTTTCTCCCGCTTCTCTTCAATGCTCTTGTGCAGCCAAGACCAAGACAACACAAACCAACCAAAGTGAAGAAAGCACAATCTATTCAACTGTCAATCTGTGTATATGATCAAGGAATTATACAATAAAACACAACAAGCTTTATAGGAAATAATCATATTACTGTATCATATTAAATGTGAAAGATAGATTACAACCATGGACTTGATGTCATAAGGTCCCTTCCAACTGTCCTTCATTCCCCACACACTTTCACTCCAAGAATTCTGAGAGCATAGATCTGATGATATTCACAATCTATCTTAACAAAGCAAATCTCCAGCCACTCCAATGAAGCTAATAATTCCAAGCCAACCAAAGCTAACAAGCTCAAGAACAAACAAAGCTAACCCAAGATAACTTTATCCATGAGAACTCCTCTCCTTTTATAAGTTGAAGAGGATAAGGTGAGGATGTTAAGATGATCCCACTAAATCATGAAAGCGAGTAAGATCCAAACCATTCGGATGCCACCTCACCATAGAAGTTTCTCCTTCTAGAAGATTCGAGAAAACGCTTATTTTTCCCATGTGCAAGAATTCTCGCACCCTAGCTATAGAGAAACCTGCGAACACATCGCACCCTGGATATAGTGCAACCTGCGAGAATGGGTCATTCTCGCACCCTGCCTATATAGCAACCTGCGAACTCTTTTTTTTATAAGGTTTTTACATAGGAAAATGCAACTTCTTTTCTTAGGAAAAGTTCTTCTCCCTTCTCTCTTCAGGAACTCAGGCCACTGACCCCTTTGAAGGCAACAGATAGGTTTACATCATTAACGGTCATATGGATGACGAAAATAATGTGTAACACTCATTCACTTTGACTAAAGGTGTTGCTTCAATTCAATGTGTGAAATAATCAATAGCGGTAAGAATATACCTGTGTTGCTTGGACAAATGAGGATTTATCTCACCAATTATATCTAGGTCCCACTACTCGAAGGGTTCTTCTACTGCTACATTCTGGAGAGGAAGAGAAACATTATGTTCCCTTCCCACAACTTTCTGACATGTTTCATAGCTCCTTGAGTATGCATGAGCATCCTTGAAGAGTGTGGGCCAGTATTATCCTACTCTCAGCACTTTGTGGGCCATTGTGTCTCTTGAAAGATGACCACTAGACGGTCCATCATGTATATCTTTAAGGAAATTATCAACATCTTGTCTTTCGAGGCATATGAGTAACACTCCATCATAATTCTTTCTAAACAAGATACCACGTAACAACTGATATTGTAAAGATTTCATCCACATCGCTTTTTTTCTTAGGATTGAGATGGTCTAGAGTAGTGCCATGTTGTAGATAACATTTAAAATAGTTGTAACATGATCCTTCAATGGATGGGTCATATGGAACCTATTGAGTATACATTGTAGGCTCATCCTTCCAACCATCCTCCTCCTGTTCTTCAAAGTTCGCTTCTTGTGTCACTAATTTACACGCCTTGACCTTTCACAATATTGGATGGTTTGAATTAGAGATAATACTCTTGTAGAGCTATCATCCAATTCACTCATATTTCACCCAGTTGCTTTTGAAAAAACATGGACCTTATTTCTGGGTGTGGGACGATGACTTTAGAGTGATTTTTGAGGATACAAGGTCTGATCTGTTTGATGGATTTATGGACAACAACAACTTGCTTCTCCACCATAGGATAACTTAGTTCAACACCTTGTAACCCAATTCTCATAAACAAAATGGGGTATTCATCTCCTTGTTCATCCTTTTGTGTGAGCACTGCTGCTAATGAGTGATTAGACGCAAATGTGTATAACAAGAAATATTTGGAGAAATCAGGACTCCAAAGAGATGGTGTTTTGTCTCTAATGGTTTTAATGTTTTCAAATGCTGCATTCTCCAATGGTGTCCACCTAAAATGCATGTCATTTTTAATCATGTTTTGTAATGGTTTTGACAATTTCAGCAAAATATGGAACAAATCTTCTTACGGAATTTATTCTGCCAAAGAATTATTGCATGGACCTCTTGATATGTGGTGGATCATTTTGTAGAATGGATTTGGTTCTTTTTGGATCCACCGAAATCAAGTCTTTTAAATAAATTGTCCTATTAAAATATCTTCTATATCAATGAATATAAATTTCTTGGGATTAAGAGAAATCCCATATTTTCTGCATCGTTCAAAAATCTATCTTAGATGTTTTGGGTGGTTTTCTCTCTTTTTAGAATAAATGGTGATGTCATAAAGGTAAATCACCATGCTTTGACTGATTAATCCTTTGAAAGAAATGCCCATTTCCCTCTGAAAGGTATCTCCTACGTTCATAAGACCAAAGGGAATCTGTCTATAAGCATAAGTTCCCCATTTAGTTCGGAAGTGGTTTTTAATTGGTCTAGTTATGCCATGAGAACTTGATTGTATCCTGAAAATCCATCTAATAGAGAGAATAGCCGAGATCTGGAGACAAGTTGTAGGATTTGTTCCATTGGGGGAATTGGATAGTTATCTTTTTCAGAAGTGTGATTGAGATTCTATAAATCTATACAAATGCTTATTTCTCTTGAATTTTTTCTTATGGGCACCATATTAGAGACCCAAGTCGAATGTCTCACCTTAAGAATGATTTGGAAATCCAATAACTTCTTGAGTTCCTTCTGAATCAGAGGGTCGAGAGTCGAATGTATCTTTCTAAGATTCTACTGGAACGACTTGATCCATTCTTTGATGGGGATCACATATTGTATAATCTATGTATCATACATATTCAAGTCATCATATGTCCAGGAAAAAAACCTCTCGATACTTCTTGAATAATTTCGTGAATGTGTACTTTTCTAAATCTAAACAACATGTGCCCAGGTTAACATATTTAGGCTGCTCAGATGTTCCCAAATTGACCAAGAAATGAATCATACTGGAGTTGTTGGTATTTTTATTAGCTGGCCTCCTAAACTTGGATTTTAAATCAAATAATGTTTCAAGAGTCAAAACGTTATTTGTAACACAATTTGTTTTCACCTTGTTAGTTTCTTCTCGATAAGTTTGCAACTCTTGTTGATGTACCTCATCATCTATNATGGTGAAGGAGAAGGGGTTGAGCGGGCATTCATTCTAGGGAAAGAAACAGGCTTTAAAAAGTGCAAGGTTGGAGAATGTTGGTGAATAGCGGGGGGTGGCCGAGAGTGAAGTGATGAAGAGAAGGACAAAAAAACCTATCGATCTAGGGAAATGGAGAAAGGAATAAGGAGAAAAATAGCAATAAACAAAGACCTAACCCTAACCTTAGAATATATGAGAGGTGAGGTTCTCTTAGCTGGATTCT
This sequence comes from Picea glauca, assembly GCA_000966675.3. Lineage (NCBI taxonomy): Eukaryota > Viridiplantae > Streptophyta > Pinopsida > Pinales > Pinaceae > Picea > Picea glauca. Next base: position 25,311 of record JZKD02S2309814.1, on the reverse strand, counting down.
GCCGCCACATGGTGAGTATGGATAGGTGAGAGCTTCGAACGGAGTTCAAATCGATGCATTTAACCATGGGTTTTATTCTTCTCTTTAAATTGTCATATTAAATTAAACCTAACTCCTTTCCATTTATATAGCCAAACAATCATTTATGGAATTAAATGTGGTGTTTGGGGTCGATTTGATCAAAGGGCCAAAGAGGAAGTTCTCCAATAAGTTCAGAAGATGAGAGAGGAACTCTCCTGAAGAGTCCCTATGTGTTTGGAGGAGTTAAAGTTAACTCCTTCAGACACATCATAGGAGTTTCTCCTAACTCTTGCGATAAAATTTCGTATCGAAACATATGAAAATAACTCTTCCAAATTGTTTGGAGGAGTTTGAAATAACTCCTCCGAACTGTTCGAAGGAGTTTTAAATTTGGATTACAACACCAAGGATTGATGAATTTTGTTTTTCCATGTGAATCATGAATTATAAAAAGAATATTGAGAGGGAGAGGGAGACTTATGAGGCTTTCTCTTAGGCTCAAAAGATAAGGGGCTTCCTTTTTAGGGAGGTAAACAAGATCAAATGAAAAATAGAGTGTTGTAGTGCCTTTCACAACAAATGATGACACACTAGGCAAAGCCTTGGATCTATGCAAGATGATTTCTAAACAAAATTTAGGAAGAGTGATCCATCATAAAAAATAAAAAAAGAGAAAATATAGGCCCCATAACTTGCATATTGAAAAGAATGTGGTAATTCAAAGAGGGGTGAGACCTTTTCCAATTAACAAATTTCTTTCAAATTGATATCTAATCACATGGTAAATGGATAGAAGGGAATATGTAGGTAGTATAAAAGAAACAAAACAAAAAGAATGTTGATAATAAAAGTCATAGTACATTTCTATGGTGTTTCTCTGCTGCCAACGAGCATCCATAGCTCTGACGGAGTCACCCCAGTGTCACAAACCTTGCTATGTTTCTAGCAAGCATCCATAGCCTCGACGAAGATACTTACATGGCCCATGTGATATGGAAAGCCTTTCCCCAAGCCTTTAATTTTTATAATATTTGAGTCTCTTTTATTTAGAGAGATAGGTGGATGGGGGGATTCTAGTTAACCTTTAAAGGTAGTATGTATGGAACTTGTGATGGTGAGATCTGCTAACTTGATTATGGATGAGAAAACTTCTTGAGTCTCGATTCCTAGTCTAGTACAAACATTTCATCTAGACCATTTTTGTTTAGCTTGTATAACATAGAAATCTGTTGTTTAGTGCAGTCTCTTGGATCTCTGTTTTCCCAGTGTCTCTTATTATTGATAATATATGTTCCTCCGCCAGATATTGACTTGTGATAGTGTGTAAAGGTCTTACATGTCTGGGGAGATATCTCGATTTGATATCATATTACATATATGTTTAGGTTATCTGCACCAGATGTGCTACATTTAGACACGTGACTTTCACTAAGTTGCGAGAACTTCAAAATAAAAAAGGAAATCATCAATAAGCATAAAGGAAAATGATAGTAATAAAAAAGTATTAAGAAAACCAACCTAACTAAAGAAGAAAAATCAAATGGAAAAAAAATCAGGATTTATTTATATACATGCGATCAACAACCTAAATGGATAACTGATGTAGTGTTTGAATATTTTTCCATTAATAGGGAGAGAGTCAATTTCTCCCTGGAGGTTCTCTAATTGAAAAGTTCCTTGGCCAATATCTTCTTTAGTGAGGTAGGGGCCAAGCCAAAGCTGTTGAAATTTTGAATGTTTCCTTTTATCTTCATGTGGCTTGTACCATTATAGAACTAAATCTCCAACTTTGAACTCTTTCTCACCTCCATATTCTTATCAAACCAACGTTTTAATGTTTGCCTGTGAGATTCAAAGTTGCTTTTGGTTTTTTCACATATTTCCTCAAGGTTCAACAAGGTACTGATACAAATTTGTATGACAAGGCATTCTTTGCCTTGATATTGTTGTGTAATTTGGAGGGAAGGTAGGTAGATGTTTGAGGGTATAAATAATTCTTTCCCATACATAAGAAAATAAGGTGAAGTTATGATGGAATCTTTGGGAGTGACACGATCCACCTAGAGAGAATTTTGTAAATCATTGTGCTAATTTATATGGTGATCAACTACAATTCATTTAAGGATATGGATGATGTTATTGTTTGTATATTCTACTAGGCCATTTCCTTGGGGACAGTAATTGGATGAGTATTTTAAAATAATCCCCTTTTCCAATGCATACTAAGATAATTTCAAGGAGAGAAGTAAGTAGCACTATCAAATACTAAAGAGTTGGGAATTCTAAACCTCATGACAATGTGTTGCTTGATAAAATTTATTACTACTTCCTCATTGTTATTGGATAAATCCGTAAGTGCGGACACAAACCGATCTCCCTAGATCCACCTGGATCTAGAACAAAGCAAGACAGAATAATACTCTTTCCCTATATTTCGACTATTGAATGAACTAGGAGGCAAGAACAAGTTACATACCTTATAATCGCTTCCTATGGTCTTTGTTTCTCCCGCTTCTCTTCAATGCTCTTGTGCAGCCAAGACCAAGACAACACAAACCAACCAAAGTGAAGAAAGCACAATCTATTCAACTGTCAATCTATGTATATGATCAAGGAATTATACAATAAAACACAACAAGCTTTATAGGAAAGAATCATATTACTGTATCATATTAAATGTGAAAGATAGATTACAACCATGGACTTGATGTCATAAGGTCCCTTCCAACTGTCCTTCATTCCCCACATGCTTTCACTCCAAGAATTCTGAGAGCATAGATCTGATGATATTCACAATCTATCTTAACAAAGCAAATCTCAAGCCACTCCAATGAAGCTAATAATTCCAAGCCAACCAAAGCTAACAAGCTCAAGAACAAACAAAGCTAACCCAAGATAACTTTATCCATGAGAACTCCTCTCCTTTTATAAGTTGAAGAGGATAAGGTGAGGAGGTTAAGATGATCCCACTAAATCATGAAAGAGAGTAAGATCCAAACCATTCGGATGCCACCTCACCATAGAAGTTTCTCCTTCTAGAAGATTCGAGAAAATGCTCATTTTTCCCACGTGCAGGAATTCTTGCACCCTAGCTATAGAGAAACCCGCGAACACCTCGCACCCTGGATATAGTGCAACCTGTGAGAATGGGTCATTCTCGCACCCTGCCTATATAGCAACCTGCGAACTCATTTTTTTATAAGGTTTTTACATAGGAAAATGCAACTTCTTTTCTTAGGAAAAGTTCTTCTCCCTTCTCTCTTCAGAAACTCAGGCCACTGACCCCTCTGAAGGCAACATATAGGTTTACATCATTAACGGTCATATGGATGACGAAAATAATGTGTAACACTCATTCACTTTGACTAAAGGTGTTGCTTCAATTCAATGTGTAAAATAATCAATAGCGGTAAGAATATACCTGTGTTGCTTGGACAAATGAGGATTTATCTCACCAATGATATCTAGGTCCCACTACTCAAAGGGTTCTTCTACTGCTACATTCTGGAGAGGAAGAGAAACATTATTTTCCCTTCCCACAACTTTCTGACATGTTTCACAGCTCCTTGAGTATGCATGAGCATCCTTGAAGAGTGTGGGCCAGTATTATCCTACTCTCAGCACTTTGTGGGCCATTGTGTCTCTTGAAAGATGACCACTAGATAGTCCATCATGTATATCTTTAAGGAAATTATCAACATATTGTCTTTCGAGGCATATGAGTAACACTCCATCATAATTCTTTCTAAACAAGATACCACGTAACAACTGATATTGTAAAGATTTCATCCACATCGCTTTTTTTCTTAGGATTGAGATGGTCTAGAGTAGTGCCATGTTGTAGATAACATTTAAAATAGTTGTAACATGATCCTTCAATGGATGGGTCATATGGAACCTATTGAGTATACATTGTAGGCTCATCCTTCCAACCATCCTCCTCCTGTTCTTCAAAGTTCGCTTCTTGTGTCACTAATTTACACGCCTTGACCTTTCACAATATTGGATGGTTTGAATTAGAGATAATACTCTTGTAGAGCTATCATCCAATTCACTCATATTTCACCCAGTTGCTTTTGAAAAAACATGGACCTTATTTCTGGGTGTGGGACGATGACTTTAGAGTGATTTTTGAGGATACAAGGTCTGATCTGTTTGATGGATTTATGGACAACAACAACTTGCTTCTCCACCATAGGATAACTTAGTTCAACACCTTGTAACCCAATTCTCATAAACAAAATGGGGTATTCATCTCCTTGTTCATCCTTTTGTGTGAGCACTGCTGCTAATGAGTGATTAGACGCAAATGTGTATAACAAGAAATATTTGGAGAAATCAGGACTCCAAAGAGATGGTGTTTTGTCTCTAATGGTTTTAATGTTTTCAAATGCTGCATTCTCCAATGGTGTCCACCTAAAATGCATGTCATTTTTAATCATGTTTTGTAATGGTTTTGACAATTTCAGCAAAATATGGAACAAATCTTCTTACGGAATTTATTCTGCCAAAGAATTATTGCATGGACCTCTTGATATGTGGTGGATCATTTTGTAGAATGGATTTGGTTCTTTTTGGATCCACCGAAATCAAGTCTTTTAAATAAATTGTCCTATTAAAATATCTTCTATATCAATGAATATAAATTTCTTGGGATTAAGAGAAATCCCATATTTTCTGCATCGTTCAAAAATCTATCTTAGATGTTTTGGGTGGTTTTCTCTCTTTTTAGAATAAATGGTGATGTCATAAAGGTAAATCACCATGCTTTGACTGATTAATCCTTTGAAAGAAATGCCCATTTCCCTCTGAAAGGTATCTCCTACGTTCATAAGACCAAAGGGAATCTGTCTATAAGCATAAGTTCCCCATTTAGTTCGGAAGTGGTTTTTAATTGGTCTAGTTATGCCATGAGAACTTGATTGTATCCTGAAAATCCATCTAATAGAGAGAATAGCCGAGATCTGGAGACAAGTTGTAGGATTTGTTCCATTGGGGGAATTGGATAGTTATCTTTTTCAGAAGTGTGATTGAGATTCTATAAATCTATACAAATGCTTATTTCTCTTGAATTTTTTCTTATGGGCACCATATTAGAGACCCAAGTCGAATGTCTCACCTTAAGAATGATTTGGAAATCCAATAACTTCTTGAGTTCCTTCTGAATCAGAGGGTCGAGAGTCGAATGTATCTTTCTAAGATTCTACTGGAACGACTTGATCCATTCTTTGATGGGGATCACATATTGTATAATCTATGTATCATACATATTCAAGTCATCATATGTCCAGGAAAAAAACCTCTCGATACTTCTTGAATAATTTCGTGAATGTGTACTTTTCTAAATCTAAACAACATGTGCCCAGGTTAACATATTTAGGCTGCTCAGATGTTCCCAAATTGACCAAGAAATGAATCATACTGGAGTTGTTGGTATTTTTATTAGCTGGCCTCCTAAACTTGGATTTTAAATCAAATAATGTTTCAAGAGTCAAAACGTTATTTGTAACACAATTTGTTTTCACCTTGTTAGTTTCTTCTCGATAAGTTTGCAACTCTTGTTGATGTACCTCATCATCTATSACTGAATCTTGGAATRTGTTCGATYAACTAAKAAAGTTGATAATATGAGAATCRTTGTTGAACACTCTCCAAMTCATGACATTGTCTGGTACAAAGGGCCTAAATATCATTTCAATAAAAAAGACATCATCAGGAGAATGTTGGTGAATAGAGGGGTGGCYGAGAGTAAAGTGAAGAAGAGTAGGAATTTTTTTTTATCGATCTAGGGAAATGGAGAAAGGAACAAGGAGAAAAAYAGCAATAAACAAAGACCTAACCCTAACCTTAGAATATATGAGAGGTGACRCAGGCTATCTCCCTCTGCCTCGGCAAAGGCCTCTGCGCTGACCTCCCGGTCTTAAGGATCGTTCTAATTCCACCTTCGAGCCGAAGCGGCTCTTTGATYCCTCCTCAGAATCTCTAATAAAATCARGCCAYTGGGATTTTCTRCTCCTTACAACCTTTAGGCCCGATCTCTTTTCCGTTCACAACAAAAAAATAAAATTTCAGGCYTCGGGGTTTCACAATCCCCGATGTCGCAAACCTTTKCCTTCCYGATTTCTCAATCTCCGATATCCCGAGATGCTTAAACTWMTGCTAGTCCCCTGGGMTAGACTTTTGGGTCCATATGACCTCCMTTTTATATGACCGCARTCCTATCTCCTTTCAGGATTTTGGGGTTTCAAATACYGAAATGCATTTTCCCTCGATTCTTCCGATCTCCCGATATGACTTCCTTTTTGGGACTTTCCCCRGAAGTCGAGATTGTTGCCACRCGTCCTCAAAKATGGACGATCCTCGTCACTTCGTAATTTAGGGAAAACAAATGCGTTTGGGTTCTTTCCCATGGGACTCCCGAAATTCCAATTCCYRACCTCCCGTTATGACGAGATGACGTCWGTTGGGCCCCATAATGGAGMTTTCCTCCTTAYCGGGATTTCGGACTTCGCAGTTCCRAAATGTAAGTGTTTCYTGTCTTTAGGATTCACGAAATGCAAAACCCYGACTTCTCGGATTTTYGACACGCRTCCCAAATGGATGGACGGTTCATAGCAAACCTCATACTTCGCCAAATGCAAAGTAAAAAAMTCTCACTTATGTGAATCCYGGTGCCTGGMTCTCCRAATTGGATGATCGCACGACACRCGTCCTTCCTTAGATCCAYGGYTRTGATCCTTTCACTGTTTCGGGACTCAAAAGGTCTYGGACTCTTGGTCTCTAGACTTTTGAGATCTCGATGACTCTCGATCCCTGCCACGTGTCCCAACAGATGGACGATTTTGATTTGTTTYGKGGTTTTCACTGTGGATTTACCCGATCTCTTGTCCACATGACTTYCGATATTCTAAACTCCGACACCTYGATACCCYGATACCTTTCRGGACCTTYGCTCAGCTTGAGAGGYTKTAAACCCCATGCAACTCCTATTAGATCARACGRCTGACAGGTATCTAAGTGAAGATCYGACRGTTCACAATATTCTAACCTTGCACCTTGGCAACCCAKTCGTAACCTCCTCGCTTCTTTGTCAGATCRGATGGYTGACGGGATTTCKCTAATTCTCTACAGAGAATTTCGACCGTYAGTTTMTTCCCTCTGACAATTTCTGCGAAGTGAACCAAGGATTCTTCCCTGGACTTATCCACCTGTGGCACAAACTTYCRATGCCTTCTAATCACTCAAAATGCACCAACTCCTTGTACTKCCTTCAATAGTTTCAAAGGCTTTATCCATCCTGAKMTTTCTCACAACTTCKAGTCTTAAAGAAGACCCTTGCACGCACTCCTTGCRTCAACSTTCAAACACTTGAAGTTTTGAAYGTTCTTTGACCTTGCGCACACTCTGCGGCAACARTCTCTCAATACTTGGCTCAGGTTGAAAACTMCGAGACTTTACTCGGTCTGCGCATTCCTTGCACGRCTCCTGTGCCTGACTGTACTTCTAGGTTAATGAGGACAAAAGCTATCTCTCTTGAGCTTTTAGAGACAACTCTCTGAACACCTTGTCAACRCACTCCTTGCGGATAATTCAACTGCACTCCTTGCAGGAACTCTTGCTCAGATAGAGAAACAATTGAAACTCATCCCTCTTACTCTCTCTCTCTCTCTCTCTCAKATTTCAAACATTCAACAAGAAATCATTCATACATAGCATAAAATCAAATGTACAGTAGAAAGTKTTAGCGATATTTCTTGTCTYGGGACAAGAAATAGAAACAAGACAAYGAAAGTCCTRAATCCYCGAGAGTCAATAGGGACCGTCCATMTGGAAAGGAYGCATGGCAGGAGATCAACGTTATCGAGGASGGTCCCGAYAGGGAAGCGTTCATCGGAGTTGAAGCCATCRGGATATCGGAGATCCCGGGAGCGAGAGTTTTGTGCATTTCATAATCGCGATATGCGATTTCCCGATCGTRACGAAGGTGGACCCYAGAAGAGGTCACGAGAGAAAAGGAYAGGTGGYAGGTGAAATCGGGATTCAACATATCGCGAGTCCCGTGGACTTATGATTTTTGGCATCGAAAAGTCYGAAACACCGACGGGGTAAGGTCATAKTCATGGGTGAGGKTCATGTTGGCCAGGGCTAAGCCAGGAGGGCCARAGCAGAAAAAGGTGCATCGCGAYTTKGGGAATCACGAGTCATGGAGACATGTGCATTGTGACATCGCAAGTGCTGAAAATCCGACGGAGGTATAGGGCTGCGGTCTTATGAGGGATSGTCGTATGGACMTGAGCCTAGCTAGGAGGGGCTAAGGAMAAAAGAGCKCTCATCAGAGAATCRGTGATYGGGAGTTCAAAGGGTCAAGAACTCTTGACAACRGGGAACGCGAAACCCCGAAACCCGATATAGAGTCGGGGAAAAGTCATKKTGAAGTACAGGAGACCGTGAGGAAAGAAGAAGRGACCTGTGGAMTRGGTCGGGTTTTCATCAGGGATTCCACTCGGGGATCCAAAGAGCCGCTTCGGCTCAGTAATGAATGAAKAAAAGAGAGGGTGGTTGAGGCCTYGCCTCAATCATTAATTGCAAGGCATGGAGGGTATGACCAACAGTCTRTTCAGGARGGTCCTGTGTACCCATTCTTCCAGAGAAGCCAGGCCTRATTTYGYGACCAGCCGGAGGAGGTCTACACAYGCTAGCTCGACATTTAAATGGCTCAACTACTCCCCTTGCTGGAGCCATGGGCAGACTGTCAGAAGCCATGYAGATGCAATTATTTAATGCAACATMTGGTTTTTGTTGCTGTGGTGGTTTTTGAGTATATGTATGCGTTTTCWCCATTTTTGTAAGGATCGATGGTTGAGCAGAGCTCCCAGTTGTAAAGTTTTAATGAAGCACTGYTATTCTGTTTATGTGTGAACTTTTGAGACTTCTTGCCTTATGAATGCTAGTTTCTTTCATGTCTTTGTTTACAYTGTGTTAGAGCAACTCGAAATTGGAKGATCCAGTCGAGCTGYAGCTATTATAGGATGATGTTSTAATGGATCACTGTAATAGTTGCRYTGTCTCTAATCAGTTCTTGTGATTTCCCCAGCGCTGAGTGACTTGGAATTGGAGGATCCAGTCAAGTCCCCTCTCAGTTCCTTGAGACCCTGAACCAAGYGGATCTT
>JZKD02S2309814.1:0-15975 GCA_000966675.3 Picea glauca | reverse complement strand
GTACYAGATCCAGTCCCTGAGTTAGAGTGATACCTCCTCGAKCCATTATCTCCATTTGATCATCCCTTATAAACAAATCGTGACATTRAACTGATGGGTGTCRGGCTCTGCTCCTGYAAGCAATCCAGGAGTGACTTCYGACGCTAACAGAAAGAGTAAAACATTCATGAGAATAACATTCAAAGATGCATACAAAGAGAATATATGAACACCATGAGTCTGAATCACAACTTTCTCATATTAGTTCAGAACTTCTGTACATGGAGTCTGCTACACAACTCTCTCTGTTTTTCCTCTCTACTCTCCTACTCTTCATCATAATGTTACAATACAAAAAATGAGGGTGTCTATATTCYGTTTTCCCTCTCTCATTCTAAACTGTCTAATCTATGCATTAAAGCTACCTACTAACATAAATGCTTTCTTAGTCCTTCAGACGAGAGYGGGTCACTCAAGGTCTGATTACAATCTATTAGTATGCCTCTCCTTAACTATCACRTTTAAGTTTGGTGCATCCAATCTTCAAATTTTTTTAAACAATGTATCATGTGCTCAAAATGTGTTGTGGTTTCCCCACGCTCGCTTGATGTTGGCAATGMTCCTACATCATACTCCCTCACTTGAAAATTTTCATGGGCTCCTGTCCATGAGCTCTCGCACGGTCTRCCCATGCTTCTGAATCTCTACTTCATTTTCCCAGCTGGCATCTTCAACTAGATGTCCTTTCCAATTAACCAAGTATTCAAAGTATTCCCTTCRTTTGGTCTTCTTGCCAACCCTTTTGTCTAGYATGCACTCCATCTGCGGATTTTCTGMAACTGGCATCTRCTTTTGCCACTGAACCTCTGACTGTTCATCATTTGTTCCTGCTTCCTCAACTTTGTAYGGGTACAGATCTGAGACATTGAATATCRGAKAAATTTTGATCCCATCAGGTAATTCAATCTCATAAGCATTTGCCCCAAATTTCTTCAAGATCTTATACGGTCCAATCTTCTTCATCTTCAGTTTATTATATGTTCCCTTGGGGAACCTTTCCTTTCTCAAATGTGCTAGAATCAAATCACCAACCTTAAACTGAAGTTGTCCCCTGTGTTGATCTGCTCTTCACTTATACTCCTGGCTTGAATTCTGTAAACGCTCCTTCACTTGGCTGTGAAGTTCCTTCATCGCCTTTGAGAAATCTTCTGCACTAGCACTCCTAGTCGCATTCTGTTCTGAATCTCTTAATTCAGAAATTCCCCTCAGTTGTATGCCATAGACAATCTGAAATAGACTTTGCTTTGTGCTTCTGTTAACTGAGTCGTTATAAGCAAACTCCTCCTGTGGTAATATGATGTCCCACTAGCTGTGGTGTTCTGTCACTAGGCTTCTCAGCAAGTCTCCCGGACTTCTATTTACCACTTCTGTTTGTCCATCTGTCTGAGGATGATAAGCCAAAATAAATGATAAATTTGTTCCCATCTTCTTCCATAAGGTTCTCCAGAAGTGTCCCACGAACTTAGTGTCTCAATCCGAAACTATGCTCCTTGGTAAGCCGTGAAGTCGAATGACTTCTTTGAAAAACAGATTCGCAATGTGAGTTGCGTCACTGGTTTTTTGACATGGAATTAAGTGTGCCATCTTGGAAAATCTATCCACCACCACAAAGATTGAGTCAAATCCTCTTTTTGTTCTTGGCAAACCCAATATAAAATCCATGCTGATTGCATCCCACGACCTCTCAGGTATGGGCAATGGTTGATAAAATCCTGCATTCTGTCTCTTTCCTTTTGAATGCTGACAAATTTTTCATCTGTACACGAATCTCTTGACGTCTGCTCGCATTCCCGACCAAAAATATGACTCATTCAACTTTGTGAACATCTTTTCATGACAAAAGTGTCCTGCCAGTCCTCCACTATGTTTCTCTTTCAACAAATTCTCCCTCATGGAGCATTTTGGAATACAAAGCTGATTGCCTTTAAACAATAATACCTCCTAGATCATGTATTCTGTCCATTGACTTATGTCTTCGAGAATTTGATTCTCAGCTGCTTCATACACCTCTTTAAAATCTAGATCATCCTTGTACATGTCCCTGAGGTCATCAAAACCCAATGTTTTGACTCTGAACTCCTGCAACAACAAACATTTCCTCCTCAAAGCATCAACAACTTTGTTGGCAGTTCCAGAAATATGTTTAATTACAAAAGTAAATTTCTGCATGTATTCAACCCATTTTACATGTTTATGATTCAACTTTTCCTTTTGAGTCACAAACTACAGTGCATGATTGTCACTGTATAAGACAAAATCTTTGGGAATCAAGTAATGCCTCCATTTCTTCAATGCCTGGATGATAGCATAGAACTCCTTGTCGTATGTGGAGTACTTCACCTTTGCTTCATTAATTTTCTCACTGAAGTATGCTATCGGCCTATCCTCTTGACTCAGGAATACCCCTATGGAAAATCCACTTGCATCACATTTCACCTGAAATGTCTTTTTGAAATCTGGTAACACCAGAATTGGTTGCTCCATGATCTTCCTCTTCAATAGATTAAAACTCTTCTCAGCCTCTTCTGTCTAGTGAAAATACTTGTGTCTTTTCTTCACTGTATCCATCATCGGTGCACTAATTCCACTGAAATTCCTGATGAACTTTCGATAGAAACTAGCTAATCCATGAAATCTCCTCACCTCGAATATGCTCTTTGGTGATGGCCAATTCTTGATTACTTCCACCTTATCTGGATCCATCTTCAACTCATCTGCAGAAATAACAAATCCCAAGTAAATGAGCTCTGTCTTCATGAATGAGGATTTCCTAATGTTTATCAACAACTTCTCTTGCTGTAATCTCTTCATCACAGTAGCCAAGTGTTTCAGATGCTCTACCTTTGTTTTACTGAAAATCAGCATGTCATCCAGATACACGATGACAAATTTCCCGATGACTTCCTTCAGGACTTCATTCATCAACCTCATAAAGGTACTTGGTGCATTTTTTAAGGCAAATGGCATAACAAGCCATTCATACAACCCTTCATTAGTCTTGAAGGTTGTTTTCCATTCATCACCTTCTCTCATGCGAATCTGGTGATAACCACTTTTCAAATCAATCTTCGAAAAATATTTTGCTCCACTTAAGAAATCCATCAAATCATCCATCCTTGGCAATGGAAACCTATAACTTATGGTTATCTTGTTAATTTCTCTTGAATCAGTACACATCCTCCAGCCTCCGTCTTTTTTTGGACTGAGTACTATCGGAACAACACATGGGCTCAAGCTTTCTTTGACCAACCCTTTGTCCAACAAATCCTGGACTTGTCTTTTGACCTCTTCATTCTCTTGCGGCATCAGTCTGTACGCGGATTTGTTTGGAAAACTAGCTCTAGGTATGAGATCAATATGATGACTCACACTTCTGATTGGTGGTAACGAACAAGGTAGTTTGTCCACTACTATGTCAACGAACTCTTCCAATAGTTCCTGAACCTCTTCTGGGAAATCATCCACTCTTGTGCTGGTCAAAACAATTCTCGGTTTCCTGACTACAATGAATTGTGGTTCCTCCTTCTTCTTGACCTCGTTAAGGAGTTCTTTCCCACTCATGAGAAGTACAGTGTTACTTACTTCAGGTTTCACTTCCTTATATTTGATTGGAAGAAACATATGAGTTCTCCCATTCTTTTCTAGGGTGTATGTGTTCATCCTCCCATCATGAATCACATTTCTGTCATATTGCCACAGTCTATCCAACAATAAATGACAAACATCCATAGGAATAACATCGTAGAGTATCTTATCATTATATCTATCTTAAATTCAACTAAACATTGTTTAGTGACATTTACCTGATGTGCTTTTTGTAGCCATGAAACTCTATATGGACTTGGATGTTCAATCATTTCCAGCTCCAGCTTTTCTACCATCTCTGTTGAAATGAGATTGTCTGTGCTACCACTATCCACAATGACCTTGCATACCCTGTCCTTGGTTTTGCAAGTAGTTCGAAAAAGTATNAAATTTTGATCCCATCAGGTAATTCAATCTCATAAGCATTTGCCCCAAATTTCTTCAAGATCTTATACGGTCCAATCTTCTTCATCTTCAGTTTATTATATGTTCCCTTGGGGAACCTTTCCTTTCTCAAATGTGCTAGAATCAAATCACCAACCTTAAACTGAAGTTGTCCCCTGTGTTGATCTGCTCTTCACTTATACTCCTGGCTTGAATTCTGTAAACGCTCCTTCACTTGGCTGTGAAGTTCCTTCATCGCCTTTGAGAAATCTTCTGCACTAGCACTCCTAGTCGCATTCTGTTCTGAATCTCTTAATTCAGAAATTCCCCTCAGTTGTATGCCATAGACAATCTGAAATAGACTTTGCTTTGTGCTTCTGTTAACTGAGTCGTTATAAGCAAACTCCTCCTGTGGTAATATGATGTCCCACTAGCTGTGGTGTTCTGTCACTAGGCTTCTCAGCAAGTCTCCCGGACTTCTATTTACCACTTCTGTTTGTCCATCTGTCTGAGGATGATAAGCCAAAATAAATGATAAATTTGTTCCCATCTTCTTCCATAAGGTTCTCCAGAAGTGTCCCACGAACTTAGTGTCTCAATCCGAAACTATGCTCCTTGGTAAGCCGTGAAGTCGAATGACTTCTTTGAAAAACAGATTCGCAATGTGAGTTGCGTCACTGGTTTTTTGACATGGAATTAAGTGTGCCATCTTGGAAAATCTATCCACCACCACAAAGATTGAGTCAAATCCTCTTTGTGTTCTTGGCAAACCCAATATAAAATCCATGCTGATTGCATCCCACGACCTCTCAGGTATGGGCAATGGTTGATAAAATCCTGCATTCTGTCTCTTTCCTTTTGAATGCTGACAAATTTTGCATCTGTACACAAATCTCTTGACGTCTGCTCGCATTCCCGACCAAAAATATGACTCATTCAACTTTGTGAACATCTTTTCGTGACCAAAGTGTCCTGCCAGTCCTCCACTGTGTTTCTCTTTCAGCAAATTCTCCCTCATGGAGCATTTTGGAATACAAAGTTGATTGCCTTTAAACAATAATACCTCCTAGATCATGTATTCTGTCCATTGACTTCTGTCTTCGAGAATTTGATTCTTAGCTGCTTCATACACCTCTTTAAAATCTGGATCATCCTTGTACATGTCCCTGAGGTCATCAAAACCCAATGTTTTGACTCTGAACTCTTGCAACAACAAACATTTCCTCCTCAAAGCATCAACAACTTTGTTGGCAGTTCTAGAAATATGTTTAATTACAAAAGTAAATTTCTGCATGTATTCAACCCATTTTACATGTATATGATTCAACTTTTCCTGTTGAGTCACAAACTGCAGTGCATGATTGTCACTGTATAAGACAAAATCTTTGGGAATCAAGTAATGCCTCCATTTCTTCAATGCCTGGATGATAGCATATAACTCCTTGTCGTATGTGGAGTACTTCACCTTTGCTTCATTAAGTTTCTCACTAAAGTATGCTATCAGCCTATCCTCTTGACTCAGGACTACCCCTATGGAAAATCCACTTGCATCACATTTCACCTGAAATGTCTTTTTGAAATCTGGTAACACCAGAATTGGTTGCTCCATGATCTTCCTCTTCAATAGATTAAAAATATTCTCAGCCTCTTCTGTCCAGTGAAAATACTTGTGTCTTTTCTTCACTGTATCCATCATCGGTGCACTAATTCCACTGAAATTCCTGATGAACTTTCGATAGAAACTAGCTAATCCGTGAAATCTCCTCACCTCGAATATGCTCTTTGGTGATGGCCAATTCTTGATTACTTCCACCTTATCTGGATCCATCTTCAACTCATCTACAGAAATAACAAATCCCAAGTAAATGATCTCTGTCTTCATGAATGAGGATTTCCTAATGTTTATCAGCAACTTCTCTTGCTGTAATCTCTTCATCACAGTAGCCAAGTGTTTCAGATGCTCTGCCTTTGTTTTACTGAAAATCAGCATGTCATCCAGATACACGATGACAAATTTCCCGATGAATTCCTTCAGGACTTCATTCATCAACCTCATAAAGGTACTTGGTGCATTTTTTAAGGCAAATGGCATAACAAGCCATTCATACAACCCTTCATTAGTCTTGAAGGTTGTTTTCCATTCATCACCTTCTCTCATGCGAATCTGGTGATAACCACTTTTCAAATCAATCTTCGAAAAATATTTTTCTCCACTTAAGAAATCCATCAAATCATCCATCCTTGGCAATGGAAACCTATACCTTATGGTTATCTTGTTAATTTCTCTTGAATTAGTACACATCCTCCAGCCTCCGTCTTTTTTTGGACTGAGTACTATCGGAACAACACATGGGCTCAAGCTTTCTTTGACCACCCCTTTGTCCAACAAATTCTGGACTTGTCTTTTGACCTCTTCATTCTCTTGCGGCGTCAGTCTGTACGCGGATTTGTTTGGAAAACTAGCTCTAGGTATGAGATCAATATGATGACTCACACTTCTGATTAGTGGTAACGAACGAGGTAGTTTGTCCACTACTATGTCAACGAACTCTTCCAATAGTTCCTGAACCTCTTCTGGTAAATCGTCCACTCTTGTGCTGGTCAAAACAATTCTCGGTTTCCTGACTACAATGAATTGTGGTTCCTCCTTCTTCTTGACCTCGTTAAKGAGTTCTTTCCCACTCATGAGAAGTACARTGTTACTTACTTCAGGTTTCACTTCCTTATCTTTGATTGGAAGCAACATATGAGTTCTCCCATTCTTTTCTAGGGTGTATGTGTTCATCCTCCCATCATGAATCACATTTCTGTCATATTGCCACAGTCTACCCAACAATAAATGACAAACATCCATAGGAATAACATCGTAGAGTATCTTATCATTATATCTATCTTAAATTCAACTAAACATTGTTTAGTGACATTTACCTGATGTCCTTTTTGTAGCCATGAAACTCTATATGGACTTGGATGTTGAATCGTTTCCAGCTCCAGCTTTTCTACCATCTCTGTTGAAATGAGATTGTCTGTGCTACCACTATCCACAATGACCTTGCATACCCTGTCCTTGGTTTTGCAAGTAGTTCGAAAAAGTATGTTTCTCTATACTAGACTCTCCACCTCCTTCTCTGGTGTCAAAAGAACTTTTCACATCCTCAACGATCTTCCACCTTCAACATCCTCTGCCTCAACATTCTGCCTTTGTGATTCGACGATGTGAGTCTCTCGACTCTCTTTCTTTTTATCTGGACATTCATAAGATTTGTGTCCATTCTTTCCACATGTGAAGCATTTTATTACTCCACCTCTTCCTCTTCCTCTGCCTCTAGTACGAGGACAAATATTATTATCAACATAATCTCCTCTTTGTTCAGTATGCTTCCCTCTCTATTCAACATATTTTCCTTACTGTGAGGTCCCACCTTTTTTAGTTTGAGCCTGAGGTTTCTTCCAGTCCTCCTTGGGTTTTTGATTTTTATCTTGGACAACTGATTTGCCCCTGGCTTTACTTCTGCCTCGACCTCTTTGACCCTGTTTTTGGATCAGCTTCTCTTCAGCCTTTAGAGCCATCTGATAAGAATCTTCCATCGTTCTGATGGTTACCATGCTCATCTCATCTTGAATGTCATATCTTAGGCCATTCAGGTATCTGGCAACTTTTTCATCATCGCTCTCCCGATGACCTACCCTGATGTTCAACCTGTAGAATTCTTCAGTGTATTCTTTCACTGTCATCAGCTTCTATCTCAGGTTTTGCATCCTCCTGAACAGAGTGATATGGTAATCTCTTGAGATGAATTTTTCCTTCATCTTCGCGATCATTCTATCCCAACTCTTGATTTTCTTCTTGCCTTTGCAACGTTTGTCAGCTTGTAGTTCATCCCACCACAATGCTGCATGTCCTTTTAGTCTCATGACAACATGTCTGACCTTCTTGTCTTCCTCGACATATTCATAGTTGAAATAAGTGTCCAGAGCTCTAATCCAGTCTAGAAGCTCTTCAACATCTAGGTTTACCTCATAAACTGGAATGTCCATTTTTTCCCTGGCACCCATTCTTGAAATAGCCCTAATCAAACATTCGTTTGTTGCATCTTCGGCTGCAAATTCTTCTTCTTCATTTTCAAATTCCACTTCGCTTTTAGAATCACTAAGATCCCCAATACCAATTGTGCGTCTCTGTGCCGTCTCCATATCCTCAAGTCTGGCGCATAAATCCCGCATTTCCCTTTCCATGGTTGGGTCGGGCATCTTCCTACCTATTCTTCTTGGTATTTCCCTTTCCTCTAGTGGATCGGGTGTTTGCATGTCCCTTCTTCTTGGTGGCATGGTGAAATTTTCTTTCCTCTGCTACAGAAGGAAAAGAAACCTTTCTGGGCTCTGATACCACACCTGACGCAGCTATCTCCCTCTGCCTCGGCAAAGGCCTCTGCGCCGACCTCCCGGTCTTAAGGATCGTTCTAATTCCACCTTTGAGCCGAAGCGGTTCTTTGATCCCTCCTCAGAATCTCTAATAAAATCAACCCACTGGGATTTTCTGCTCCTTACAGCCTTTAGGCCTGATTGCTTTTCTGTTCACAATAGAAAAATAAAATTTTGGGCTTCGGGGTTTCACAATCCCCGATGTCGTAAACCTTTTCCATCCCGATTTCCCGATCTCTGATATCCCGAGATGCTTCAACTTCTGCTAGTCCCCTGGGCTAGACTTTTGGGTCCATATGACCTCCCTTTTATATGACCACAGTCCTATCTCCTTTCGTTATTTCGGGGTTTCAAATGCCGAAATGCATTTGCCCTCGATTCTTCCGATCTCTCAAATTCCGATCTCCCAATATGACTTCCTTTTCAGGACTTTCCTTAGAAGTCAAGATTGTTGCCACGCATCCTCAAAGATGGACGGTCCTCATCACTTCGCAATTTCGGGAAAACAAATGCCTTTGGATTATTTCCCACAGGACTCCCGAAATTCTGATTCCCGACCTCCCGTTATGACAAGATGACCCCAGCTGGGCCCCATAACGGCTCTTTCCTCCTTATCGAGATTTTGGACTTCGCAGTTCCAAAATGTAAGTGTTTCCTATCTTCAGGATTCACGAAACACCGAACCCTGACTTCTCGAATTTATGACACGCATCCCAAATGGATGGACGGTTCAGATCAAACCTCGGACTTCGCCAAATGCAAAGTAAAAAATGCTCACTTATGTGAATCCCAGTGCCCGGATCTCTGAATTGGATGATCGCACGACACACGTCCTTCCTTAGATCCATGGCTATGATCCTTTCACTGTTTCAGGACTCAAAAGGTCTCGGACTCTTGGTCTCTAGACTTCCGAGATGTCGATGACTCTCGATCCCTATCACGTGTCCCAATAGATGGACGGTTCTGATTTGTTTCGAGGTTTTCACTGTGGATTTACCTGATCTCTTGTCCACAGGGCTTTCGATATTCCGAACTTTGACACCTCGATACCCCGAGACCTTTCGAGACCTTTGCTCGGCTTGAGAGGTTTTAAACCCCGTGCAACTCATGTTAGATCATACGGTTGTCGGGTATCTAAGTGAAGATCTGACGGTTCACAATATTCTAAGCTTGCA
This sequence comes from Picea glauca, assembly GCA_000966675.3. Lineage (NCBI taxonomy): Eukaryota > Viridiplantae > Streptophyta > Pinopsida > Pinales > Pinaceae > Picea > Picea glauca. The sequence continues at coordinate 6,370 of JZKD02S2309814.1, read as the reverse complement.
CCTTGGCAACCCAGTCGTAACCTCCTCACTTCTTTGTCAGACTGGACGGTTGACGAGATTTCACTAATTCTCTACAGAGAATTTCGACCATCCGTTTCTTCCCTCTGACGATTTTTGTGAAGTGAACCAAGGATTCTTCCCCGGACTTATCCACCTGTGGCACAAACTTTCGATGCCTTCTAATCACTCAAAATGCACCAACTCCTTGTATGCCTTCAATAGTTTCAAAGGCTTTATCCTTCCTGAGCTTTCTCACAACTTCGAGTCTTAAAGAAGACCCTTGCACGCACTCCTTGCGGCAACCTTCAAACACTTGAAGTGTTGAACGTTCTTCGACCTTGCACACACTCTGCGACAGTAGTCTCTCAATACTTGGCTCAGGTCAAAAACTCCGAGACTTTACTCGGTTTGTGCATTCCTTGCACGGCTCCTGTGCCTGACTGCACTTCTAGGTTAATGAGGAAAAAAGTTATCTCTCTTGAGCTTTCAGAGACAACTCTCTGAACACCTTGTCAATGCACTCCTTGCGGACAATTCAACTGCACTCCTTGTAGGAACTCTTGCTCAGATAGAGAAACAATTGAAACTCATCCCTCTTACTCTCTCTCTCTCTCTCTCTCTCAGATTTCAAACATTCAACAAGAAATCATTCATACATAGCATAAAAGCAAATGTACAGTAGAAAGAGTAAAACATTCATGAGCATAACATTCAAAGATGCATACAGAGAGAATATATGAACACCATGAGTCTGAATCACAACTTTCTCGTATTAGTTCAGAACTTCTATACATGGAGTCTGCTACACAACTCTCTCTATTTTTCCTCTCTGCTGTCCTACTCTTCATCATAATGTTACAATACAAAAATTGAGGGTGTCTATATTCCATTTTCCCTCTCTCATTCTAATCTATCTAATCTATGCATTAAAGCTACCTACTAACATAAATTCTTTCTTAGTCCTTCAGACGAGAGCGGGTTTCTCAAGGTCTTATTACAATCTATTAGTACACCTCTCCTTAACTATCACATTTAAGTTTGGCGCATCCAATCTTCAAAATTTTTTAAACAATGTATCATGTGCTCAAAATGTGTTGTGGTTTCCCCACACTCGCTTGATGTTGGCAATGCTCCTGCATCAAGAGGTTAGGTTCTCTTAGTTGGATTCTGCTGCCACGTGGTGAGTATGGATAGGTGAGAGCTTCAAACGGAGTTCAACTCGGTGCATTTAACCATGGGCTTTCTTGTTCTCTTCAAATGGTCATATGACATTAAACCTAACTCCGTTATGTTTGTATAGCCAAAAAATCATTTATGGAATTAAATGTGGTGGTTCGGGTCGGTTTGATTAGAGGGCCAAAGAGGAAGTTCTTCGATAAGTTCAGAAGCTGAGAGAGGAACTCTTCGGAAAAGTCCCTATGTGTTCAGAGGAGTTAAATTTAACTCCTTCGAACAGATCAGAGGAGTTTCTCCTAACTCTTGTGATAACATTTCATATCGAAACATATTAAAATAAATCTTCCAAACTGTTTGGAGGAGTTTGAAGTAACTCCTCCAAACTAATCGAAGGAGTTTGAAATTTGGATTACAACACCAAGGATTTATGAATTTTGTTTTTCCATGTGAAACATGAGTTATAAAAAGAATCTTGAGATGGAGAGGGAGACTTATGAGGCTTTATCTTAGGCTCAAAAGGTAAGGGGCTCCGTTTTTAGGGAGGTAAACAAGATCAAATGAAAAATAGAGGGTTGCAATGCCTTTCACAACAAATGGCAACACACTAGGCGAAGCCTTGGATCTATGCAAGATGATTTCTAAACAAAATATAGGAAGATTTATCCATCATAAAAAATCACAAAAGAGAAAAGATAGGTCCCATAACTTACATATTGAAAAGACTAAGGTAATTCAAATAGGGGTGAGACCTTTTCCAATTAACGAATTTCTTTCAAATTGATATCTAATCACATGGTAAATGGATAGAAGGGAATATGTAGGTAGTATAAAAGAAANCTAATGAGTGATTAGACACAAATGTGTATAACAAGAAATATTTGGAGAAATCAAGACTCCAAAGAGATGGTGTGTTGGCTCTAACGGTTTTAATTTTTTCAAATGATTCATTCTCCAATGGTGTCCACCTAAATTGCACGTCATTTTTAATCATGTTTTGTAATGGTTTCACAATTTCAGCAAAATATGGAAGAAATCTTCTTACAAAATTTATTCTACCGAAGAATTATTTCATGGACCTCTTGATGTGTGGTGGAGAATTTTGTAGAATGGAATTGGTTCTTTCTGTATCCACCGAAGTCATGTATTCAGAAAGAAATTGTCCTAATAAAATATCTTCTGAAACAATGAATACAAATTTCTTGAGATTAAGAGAAATCCCATATTTTCTGCACCGTTCAAAAATCTATCTTAGATGTTTTGGGTGGTCTTCTCTTTTTTTAGCATAAATTTTGATGTCATCAAGATAAATCACCATGATCTGACTGATTAATCCTTTGAAATAAATGCCCATTTCCCTCTGAAAGTTATCTCCTATGTTCATAAGACCAAAGAGAATCTGTCTATAATCATAAGTTCACCATTTAGTTCGAAAGTGATTTTTAATTGGTCTAGTTATGCCACGAGAACTTGATTGTATCCCGAAAATCCATCTGATAGAGAGAATAGCTGAGATCCGGAGACAAGTTGTAGGATTTGTTCCATTGGGGGAAGTGGATAGTTATCCTTTTCAGAAGCACGATTGAGATTCTATAAATCTATACAAATGCTTATTTCTCTCGAATTTTTTCTTATGGGCACCATATTAGAGACTCGAGTCGAGTTTCTCACCTTAAGAATGATTTGGTCATCCAATAACTTCTTGAGTTCCTTCTGAATCATAGGGTCAAGAGTCAGATGTATCTTTCTACACTTCTACTGGAATGACTTGATCCCTTCTTTGATGGGGGATCACATGTTGTATAATCTATGTATCATACATATTCAAGTCATCATATGTCCAGGAAAATAAATATCGATACTTCTTGAATAATTCTGTGAATGTATACTTTTCTAAATCTAAACAACATGTGCCCAGGTTAACATATTTAGGCTGCTCAGATGTTCTCAAATTGACCAAGAAATGAATCATACTAGAGTTGTTGGTATTTGGATTAGCTGGCCTCCTGAACTTGGATTGTAAATCAAATAATGTTTCAAGAGTCAAAACATTATTCATAACACAATTTGTTTTCACCTTGTTAGTTTCTTCTCGATAAGTTTGCAACTCTTGTTGATGTACCTCATCATCTATCACTGAATCTTGGAATGTGTCCGATCAACTAAGAAATTTGATAATATGAGAATCATTGTCGAACACTCTCCAAATCATGACATTATTTGGTACGACAGGCCTAAATATCGTTTCAATAAAAATAGACATCATCAGGAGGCATAAACCTAGATGTTTCATTGGCCAAAATATATGCATCTATATTTTGATCGTGAGGTAAAGAATTAATATTAAATGCATCAAATGAATAAATAAGATTCCATACCTCTTGCTAGTAATCCTTTAGATGCGGAGATAGTCAATGAGTAGTGTTTCTTGCCTATTAAACAATGATCTCAAAATAACCAAACACTTTAAGGTATTTTACCTCGAGGTCAATGGATTTTTTAAGGTCTTGCACTAAGGATCATATTCAACAGTGTTGTTGGTGCATTCAAACTCTAAACAACTTGATATGAGTGTTTTTCCTTGGTCAGGGTCAATTAGAACACATCTTATTCTAGCTCCATCCTGTGTTTTAGAGCTGTCGAAGAACATGGTCCACATGTGAGGAATATTAGTCTTGTTAGTCAAACTAAAGCCTAAGTTAGTTAGTACTGGACAGACAGTATTATAATTCATGGGAGGAGGCCTGATTTTAATTCTGATGGTATTTCAAAAGTTTTTTCTTCATAACAACCATAGTTAGTTTCAAAAAAATAATTCCCCAAAACAGAATGAGCAAAGCTTATGGGCTTGTTCTTACCCTCCAATTCTTTCACTGTGTGCTTCATGTGTGCCTCACTGTTTACACAGATTTGATTAGATTTTTCTTTAAGAGGAAGCCACAAATGAGACCAATCAGTAGAGAAATAACCTTGAAGTTTGGCTGACGAGTCTCTGCTTAAGAGAAAACCATAACTCTCTGGTATGTCTACCACAACTATGTCTATATTTTGATGAAATATGGGGTCGGATGACAATCTGATTAAAACATCTCTGAGTTCTCCTTTTACTTTAACATATGTCCTGTCAAATTGGATGATCCTAGTTTTGTTTATTTGTGGAACAACATTTATTTTTTGGAAAATGAAAAAAGGCATGATATTGGAAGAGGCACCGAAATCTTCTAAACAATTGTGTACATTAAAATTAAAAATTTCACAAGTGAGCAGAAGGTGGTACTTGAGATTTTGAAAAGGCACCTATGCTTGCTTCCTTTATAGCTACTACTATCTCCACTTTGTGTATCTCTTGTGCATCACTTCAGAGGATTAAGCTCCCAGTAGTTGTGATACTTTATGTCCGACTCTCATGGGGTTTGAAAGCATCGTGTATGAGTTCATGTTGTTGTGGAAGGGAGAAAAAATCAAACATGGAAATATCATCTTTAATCTTCTTCATGTCTTCGATCACACTATAATCCAAGGCACGTGAGTTTAAATTGTTATTGAATTGTCCATATTTTTATTGAATCACCTTTTCATTATCTGATGTCATGTTACCTTTTGTATTATTCTAGTAGAGCTAGACATGCTTGGTTTGCCTTTGTTTTCTACAACAATTTTTCCAATTTTATTATTAGTGTTTTTTAGGATAGCATCACTTTGTTTTGGGAGGACAAGGAGAGGCGTTATTTTCCTAAGAGGAATGTTATATTCTTTGGAATAAAGGGGGATTAGATAGTGTACCTTTGCTGTGTAAGTTATAACCTTTTGGAGTAGCAATTTTAACAATTTGTGTATATCCAACAAGGATTTCCTCAATCTGTTCATTGTATGATTCTACACACCGGTCCCAAAAGGGCATAGCTGATTCTGGGGGGGTTTCATTAGAAACACCAGAAGGATATTGTGCATGGATTTCAACATCTAAACTCTATTTATCTAGCAACTGGTTTATCACCAGGGTCATAGAGTTGACCCATTAAGGGCATGTTCATTCTAGGTGATTTTGTTGATGATAAGAACAAACATTATCATTACTAAAGTTATCTAAGTTGAAAGCCATGTGTGGTGGTTCAGGTGATAGTGGTGGGTTGTCTGGTTTCTTAAAGAATGGGAGGAAAGTTTGTGCTTTCAATGATCCTTCACCAACGTTCTTTTTAAGGTCCACAACTTTATTGGATAACTACTTAACCATTTTGACCACATTATCGATATCCTTTGACTCCCTGTCAGGTGGTTTAGTTAATAGCATTGGTTTATTTCTAGCCAATTTAGTTGCCTCATAATGTGGATGTTGATCATATGTAGATAACTCTCTTTCCACAGTCTCAGTTTCATAAAATTATTGCCAATGTATTTATGTTAGATCATTTTACAAACATCCCTATGGAGGGGGTTAATGCAATTGTATAATATATAATAGCTAATGATTGAGCGGGAGTGACATCGTGAGGAAACTTGATTAATACATTAAGAAATATTTGGTTAAAGTCTTTTACTCTTTCCCTCTTGTCCATTCCTAGTTTGTTATGTAGAGATGCAGTTGTTTTTCTTTCTCCAAATTTTCTCATAAAGGGCCTTTCAAAACCATCCTAGTCTGTAATAGATCTGACAAGTAGGATGGAATATCAAGTAGAGGATTTCCCAAAAAAAGTGTAAGGAAATAGCCTACACACTACGTCATCATATTTGATAGCTAGAGGATGTATGACTAAAAATAAATTATTAACATGGTCGTCCAGGGATCCAGGTTTGTCTGGGTCGAATTTTCGGAGGAGTTTATCAAACTTCCTTGGAATTTCATGAAGTTTTCCAGCCAGATTGAGAGATCCTTAGGCTCTCCATTGTGGTATAACTTCTCTTTGGATCTTGGTTTCTCCCATTAGTTGTTCTATGGTAATTTCCGGTTGTTCACCCTTTAATTATTCTTCAGGTTTGATAAGGAAATGTGCAACTATGCTCAAAGGTATTGGGATCTCTTGTAACGTGGTTTCTATAAGGTCATCTACAGAGTCAACGTAAAAATCAAAATCTGTGTTAGGATGTTCTACACGGGTCTCTTTTCTCTGAGGAAGTTCAAAGACTGTAGGTAATTTTAAAAAAAAAATTGCGTAAGCGCGTATAATTCTATGGGTTTCATGAAGCTCTTATTGTGGTA
>JZKD02S2309791.1:334131-381901 GCA_000966675.3 Picea glauca | reverse complement strand
CCGTTTGATATCAATGAAAACCAGGACATGTGTAATATCCAGGCATGGATTCTTATTTACAATACTCCCCTTCAAGCCATACTTTGGCTCAGGCCTTCTGGCTATTGCCAATCAGCGTCAACACCTGGCTCTCGTACCATGTTGGAAATTTTACGGTGTAGAAATCAAATACAGAACCTGCCCTCTCTGAGCCAACCTGCTCTACCACTGAGCTATATGCCCCTGCCCCTTTGATATCAGGGGGTGGATTGCTCTTCCGACGAAGTGTTGAATCTGTCTATTTATCTTTACTAGTGTATGCAAAAAGAAAACCAGTAGTTTCCACCCTTGAGGTTCCTCTGTTTTCTGCCACCTTCAAGAAATATGTTCACTTTACTAGTGTATGCAAAAAGAAAACCAGTGGTTTCCACCCTTGAGGTTCCTCTGTTTTCTGCCACCTTAAAGAAATATGTTCATGCAAGGCCACATAATTTGTCTAGGAGAAAAATTGACCTTTTGGGTTAGTTGAATGGAATACCTACTTATTAGCTGGGTATATCAGAGATGACTATATTATAATCCAGTCGTGGTTTAGTGGTTGCCATGGGGAACTGCTGAAAGCCCTGATTAAAATGTTGGCAGGAGTAGAGCCCTTGTGTAAATGTTGGCAGGAGTAGAGATCTTGTGTATGGGGAAAAGTGTTTGATTTCCAATACTCCCCTTCAAACCAGACTTTGGTTCAACCATACTTTGGCAGGAGTAGAGCCCTTGTGTAAATGTTGGCAGGAGTAGAGCTCTTGTGTATGAAGAAAAGTGTTTGATTTCCAATACTCCCCTTCAAATCAGACTTTGGTTCAACCATACTTTGGCAGGAGTAGAGCCCTTGTGTAAATGTTGGCAGGAGTAGAGCTCTTGTGTATGAGGAAAAGTGTTTGATTTCCAATACTCCCCTTCAAACCAGACTTTGGTTCAACCATACTTTGGCAGGAATAGAGCCCTTGTGTAAATGTTGGCAGGAGTAGAGCCCTTGTGTATGAGGAAAAGTGTTTGATTTCCAATACTCCCCTTCAACCAGAATTTGGTTGAAGCCTTTTAGCTATTGCCCGTCACTTTCAACACCTGGCTTTCGTAGAAGTTCTACAGGCTAGAACTCAAACCCAGAACCTGCCCTCAGCAAGCCAGACTAGTCTACCATTGAGCTACATGTCCCTTTGATATCAAAGTGTGATATGCTTTTCCAACAAAGTGTTGAATCTATTTATTTATCTTTACTAGATAATAAAAAAGAAAACCAATAGTTTCCACCCTTGAGGTTCCTCTGTTTTCTGCTACCTTCAAGAAATATGTTCAGTCAAGGCCACGTAAAAATTCACTTGGGTATTATCATAGATTATTACATTGCAGTTGGGCTGTGGCTTAGTGGTTGTGATAGAGTGTTGCTGTGCAAAGAGTTGAGGTTCAAACCTCAGCAGGTGTAGATAATGCTTTCAGAGAAGAATAGCGAGATCCACGATAGCAAATTATATGCTTTCAGAGAATAACAGAGAGATCCGGGACACTCTAATGGCAACCAGCCTGGTTTAAGAGTCAACACCAAATTAACATGGGGTAAGATTGAAATTGGCAATTTTGACAACTTGCCATTTGACCGCATCAAAAGTGGTGTTATTGTGCAGGGATTTCTTAACTACATGAAAATCTTGCGGTCAAGGAGGATGACTCTCAAAATCCTCCATGATATCAGTGGCATCATCAAGCCTTCTCGGTAAGATTTTCATATCGCCTTTGTTCCTAGATAGAAGATACACAACATAGGTCAGCCGTTTCAGAGACTTTCTCCATTCTCATGAAACGTCATTGAATTGTTCAGAATGACACTTCTTCTTGGTCCACCTGGTGCTGGAAAAACTACATTGCTAACAACTCTGGCTGGAGAGCCTGACCGTGATCTTGCAGTAAGTTTAGGACCTATTCTAATAAGACAATACTGTAAGAAATGTAATCCAAATTTTAAATATGTGGCTTAACAAATTCGACATTGTTCGTTACAGTCAAATGTGCCCAATTTATTTGTTACCTGTATTTTAGGACATCAGAATTAAACAAGTTTTCATGTAAGCAATTTTATTTCTTAGAGAAAAATTGTTTCTTTTTCCTTTTACAGGTCACCGGAACTGTAACCTACAATGGGCACTCAATAAATGAATTTGTGCCTCAAAGAACGTCTGCTTATATTAGCCAGCATGACTTGCACCTTGCTGAAATGACAGTAAGGGAAACGTTGGATTTCTCTGGGCGTTGCCAAGGTGTCGGGGCAAGATACGGTGAGTGTTTGTTTAGTTTTTTCTCAAAGTTACAACATTTTCCCATTGAATATTGAGACCATGTTTATGCACTGCTTTCCAGAGCTGCTGCAAGAACTTTCAAGGCGTGAAAAACAGGCAGGCATCAAACCAGATTCAGATGTTGATGTCTTCATGAAGGTAGGCATTTCTGCTAAAGAGGAGTGGTGCTATTCAGAGCCTCAATTAAATCTCAATGACTCTTGTATCATCAATGGGGTTTTAGCTTGTGGGTAAAGCTGGGTGTTTATTACCAAGATTCGAATCCTGAAAGACATTGTTTTGCCCCTGGTGGGCCGTCTTGCCCGTTCAAGCTAGCTATTTTGCTTGCTGAAGCAGGCCGAAAAATATCTTGTGATTTCGAATTTCTCACTTATTGCAGAAATTATTTTTTCTTATTGCTACAGGAAACTTCAATTGAGGGACAACGGACTAGCCTTATCACGGACTATGTGTTAAAGGTTATTCTTCAAAAGCTTATGGGATAAGAATGCATCAGGTTTTTAGGCATACAGATTATTCACATAGGTTGCCGTGTCTTTGATTTCTTCCAGATTCTGGGCTTGGACATTTGTGCAGACACAATTGTTGGAAATCAGATGCGCCGTGGAATCTCTGGAGGCCAGAAGAAGAGAGTTACCACAGGTGGGCTAAGCAAGAGTAGTTCCTTGGCACCACTTAAAATTTGCATTTGCATACTATAGTAGTGCCAAAGCAATTCTCTGATTGTTTGATAAGATCTGTGCAGGAGAAATGTTGGTCGGTCGTGCAAGAGCTCTTTTCATGGATGAAATTTCAACAGGATTGGACAGTGCTACGACTTTCCAGATTATCAAGTGTCTTCGCCAAATTATCCATCTCTTTCATGCGACAATGTTGATCTCTCTTCTGCAACCTGCCCCTGAAACATATGAGCTATTTGATGATATCATCCTACTGTCCGAAGGAGAGGTGGTTTATCAAGGACCTCGAGAATATGTGCTTGATTTCTTCGAGTCCATGGGCTTCAAGTGCCCAGAAAGAAAAGGGGTTGCTGATTTCTTACAGGAAGTAAGTATAATTTCTGATACAATTATGTTTTGTCTGGTGATTTGTGAGTGGTAGTTGCAAACTACCATCTAGATCTCAACGCAGACAGATTTACAGAATTTTCTATCCATTTACAACATTAGTGATTAAATGGATCATTTAAATCTTTGTTGCAAATAGAGCTCGTTAGACTTCACTTCTTAATTACATTTGCGGTGGAACTACTTGAATTCTACAGGTGACCTCGATAAAGGATCAAGAGCAGTATTGGGCAGTTGAAAGCCAACAATACCGTTACATACCTGTCAGAGAATTTGCAGAGGCCTTTCATTCATTTCATGTTGGCAAGGACCTTTCAGAAGAGTTATCACATCCATATGATAGGAAAAAGAACCATCCCGCGGCTCTCACATCTTCTAAGTATGGTGTCAGTAAAATGAACATATTCAAAGCCTGCTTTTCCAGAGAATGGCTGCTTATGAAGAGAAATTCTTTTGTATATATATTCAAAACCGCACAGGTGAGTTGGAACCCAAATTATGAGAAGCCATGTCATTTTTTTATTCACTTATCGGAGAAAAGAAGTATGAATCCTGAGAAACAGATATGCAGATTATGGTTGTAGGGGCAATCACAATGACCATGTTTTTACGCACGGAAATGCATCACCGAACTATTAATGATGGAAACCTGTACATGGGAGCTCTTTTTTTTGGACTAGTCCATGTAATGTTCAATGGTTTCCCAGAATTATCAATGACAGTTAGCCGTCTTCCAGTTTTCTACAAGCAAAGAGATCTTCTGTTCTATCCATGTTGGGCTTATTCTTTACCAACATGGATAGTGAGGATTCCACTCTCTTTGCTAGAAGCAGGGATTTGGGTTTGTGTTACATACTATGTTATCGGTTTTGCACCAGAGGCTGAGAGGTAATTCTTATAGCCTCTGTACCTAAATGAATTTCTATATCCTTATTTCATTAAACAAGGATAGAAACATCAGAAATCTTACTGATTAATTAATCAATCAGTAATTGAATTCATTAATCTTTTGACTATTCCGTAGATATGGCTGGAAGAATGAGAACTTTGACTGATATATTTCGAATCAGTAACACACACAGACACCTCAGTTTTGTAGATATATAGGACTATGAAAGAATTTATTATGCTGTTATATATAGGCCATCTTCAACATGTGTGTTATGCAATAGATACCCAGCAGAGAACTGCCAAAACGTCATCTTCTGTATAGCCACATTTTGTACCATGCTCATCATTTGCATTATTTAAAGTTGCTGTCCAACGTTGGCAAGCTGCCTTACCTGAATAGAAATTAGAAAATCTAGTTTACAGTCTATTACCTCTTCATTGATCTCCCAATTCAAGAAAGTTATGGGACTGCAGGAGAGATGGGATACAACCAGATGAACTGATTTAATTATGACATTGAATCTTCCGAAGGAGCCTGAAATTAAAACAGCACTTCAAATCTCTTTTATGTGAAAATGTACCTATATATACTTGGTTTCTGTTTTATTGATATATGAATGGAAGCGAAATGTAACATCCTCCTTCGCCAAATTACCCCTATGAAAAAGAAAATTAAAGCAGGCACGTCAAAATTGTTTCAATTGTAGAACACTAAAATATTCAATGAGTAATCCAGGAGATTGCCTTGATTGTTGCAGGTTCTTTAGGCAATTCTTCCTCCTCTTTGTGATGCATCAGATGTCATTGGCACTTTTTAAATTCATAGCCTCATTGGGTCGGAACATGATTGTCTCACAAACATTTGGATCCTTTGCTTTGCTCATTGTGTTTGTTCTTGGAGGATTTGTGGTATCAAGAGGTATTTGACAGTATAGTATATGCAAAAACAATTATTTACTCCGAAGAAAAATACTTTATACCAATCTTCAGCTTTTCGACCACAAGAACTCGGGTTACAAGAAATGCTTGACTTTATTCATGTTTCTGGAACAGAGAACATACCTAGCTGGTGGATTTGGGCGTATTGGTGCTCACCGATGTCCTATGGCCAAAATGCCATAGCGGTGAATGAATTTTTGGCTCCCAGATGGGACAAAGTAAGTGTTATCATGTCCTGATTGAGTGTCCTATCACCATAGTCTAGGAAAGATATTTCCTTTCATCTAAATATTTAATCTTTGTGCAGCCTGTCAGTAACAGCTCCAATGAAACAGTTGGACGTGCTGTACTAGAATCTCGTGGATTATTTGCTGAAGCTAAATTTTATTGGATTGGCATTGGAGCATTGATCGGGTTCTGTGTACTTTTCAACATTCTGTACACTGTTGCTTTAGCGTGCCTCAACCGTAAGTCTGGAATTCCATTATAAGGTTTGGTTTGTGCTACTGTTTCTCTCACATTCAAATTATCCAAAGAGTGAGATATAATAAAACCTCCTCCAATTACAGCTTTAGGGCAATCACAGGCCGTCATATCTGAAGATGTTATTGAAGAGAAGCAATCAAACAGAACTGGAGAAAGCAACCAAGGAAACAAACGCCATTCTGTTCAACTGACATCTCAAAGAAGGTCCAGTGGTAAGTCATGAGCTCTCCAGAAATACTTTTAGTAATTGTGAATATTTCAATCTACCGCTCACAGCTTAAAGTACATTGTAAATGGAGGGGGTACTAATTGTAACTGATTAGAATCTTGTGATAGACAACGAAGTGAGAAACTTGAATGAACTACATAACTTTTCTGTAACACCCTGTTCCAGACAACTGAGTGAGAGATGTTAGAAAGTTTGTGTGCTGATCTTGATTTAAACTTGAAAGCACTGTTGTTGCTTTTGCTTGAAAGAAAGGATGAAACAATTGAACCCGGTCAATCTATAAAATTATATAACCCGGTCATATCCAAAGCTTTGAAAGTAAATGAAAAAACATGCACTATTCATTCATAGATTTATTAATTTTGTCAGTGACGCTTACTTGTCAGAGAGGAGAGATAGTCTAACCTCTGAAGAGAATTCTACACGTGATGAAGTCAGTGTCACTCAAGGCTCGGCACAACACAAGAAAGGAATGATCCTTCCCTTCAAGCCATTGTCGATGTCTTTTGACAACATTAACTATTATGTTGACATGCCACCGGTATGTGTATCTACAGATCATTCAATTGAAGTTGTAATCTGTCAGTAGTTTGACATACTCAGGTTCTCTTCAATGGAATATCTGGAAGTAATGTTTAGTTTTGTAACAGGAGATGAAAAGCGAAGGCTTGGCTCAAGACAGGCTACAACTCCTTTCCAATGTCAGTGGATCCTTCAGACCAGGGGTACTTACGGCTTTGATGGGAGTTAGCGGCGCTGGAAAAACTACCCTAATGGATGTCTTGGCTGGAAGAAAAACAGGGGGTTATATAGAAGGGAATATAAGCATCTCTGGATTCCCCAAGAAGCAAGAAACATTTGCTCGCATCTCCGGATACTGTGAACAGAATGATATCCACTCTCCAAATGTCACAGTCTTTGAATCGCTCGTTTATTCTGCATGGCTCCGTCTTCCTTGCGAGGTTGATGAGAAAACTAGAATGGTTGGTCTAGATTTCCCCTAGATTTCAGAGTGAAGATAATTCCTTGTTATTGAGACTATGTAAGCAGCTTTTACTAACATATTTTTGTTGTTACATTAACTGCAGATGTTTGTGGCAGAAGTCATGGAACTTGTGGAGCTCAACCCTTTGGTAAATGCTCTTGTAGGGCTCCCTGGAGTGACAGGTCTTTCTACAGAGCAAAGGAAGAGACTTACCATAGCAGTAGAACTAGTTGCCAATCCTTCTATAATCTTCATGGATGAGCCAACTTCAGGACTCGATGCCCGTGCTGCAGCGATAGTTATGCGTACTGTTCGCAACACAGTCAATACAGGTCGAACAGTTGTTTGTACCATCCACCAACCCAGCATCGACATCTTTGAAGCTTTTGATGAGGTGAATTCAAACACTTTCACGATCAATCTACGCGATGTGAAACAAAGGGCCGTTTTTATCTTTCTTTGCTTGGCTTAACAAAAGGGAAGGGGTGCAAAGGGCTAGAATAAGGCAGGGTTCCACAAAACCAATAATTGCTAAATTTTCAGTTTTATTGGTTTGCTGAACTGCAGCTCTTACTCCTGAAAAGGGGTGGCCAAATCATCTATGCAGGTCCTTTGGGTCATCGTTCTCATAAACTCATTGAGTATTTTGAGGTATGGGTGATTTGTTGTTCCCTGTTTTATAAGCTATTTAGTAATCGATTGTTCTTCCCATTATCAAATCCATGGTAGAAAATAAAGATCTTGTCTGGTTATTGTTTGTTTGATTAGGCTGTTCCAGGAATACCACAGATCATAGAAGGATACAATCCAGCGACATGGGCGCTGGAAGTGAGTTCCATAGCTGCTGAGGAAAGACTCGGTGTAGAGTTTGCTGAAATCTACAGAAAATCGGCACTTTATGAGTATGTCTGACACAATTGTAGGAACTTGTTTGAGAAAGAGCTTTTTCATTGTGCATCTCTAATTTTGTTATCCTATCTTCGATAATATAATTGCTCCAAAGAAAACGTTGCAATTTTTTTAAAACCTTATTTGACTGTTATTTTGTTCTGCTTTCAGATGGAATCAAGCTCTTATTAAAGAGCTAAGCACCCCTGCTCCCGGCTTACAGGATCTGAATTTTCCAACACAGTATGCACAGTCCTTCAAAGTTCAGTGTATGGCCTGCCTTTGGAAGCAACATTGGTCATATTGGAGAAATCCACACTATAATGTTGTGCGGTTTTTCTTCACTACAGTGGTTGCCCTACTGTTTGGGACTATCTTTTGGGACCTTGGAACAAAGAGGTTGGACTCTCTCATGACAGGCATAATAGACTTGTTTGCAAAACTAGCAGCTGCCTCAATTCGACATTTTGTTTTCTCTATTATTGATTTGTTTATTGTCTATTACATGTTTGAAGTCAACAGAGTCACTTAGCATATTGAGAACTCAGTCTGACGTATCCAAGTGAATTTATAGTCTTTATTTGGTCTCATGAAAACTTTTTCTGTTGTTCTCTGTAAGTAGAGTAAATTCTGTGTTCTCTAAACGTCTTTTGCCTCAACTGCTCAATGTTGTCTAAGTATTCTTCAATGTCCTTTTACAGAGGCAAACAGCAAGATCTAATGAATATTATGGGATCAATGTACTGTTCTGTACTTTTCCTTGGTGTTAGCAATTCATCGAGTGTCCAGCCAGTTGTCGAGGTTGAACGTACTGTCTTTTACAGAGAAAAAGCTGCTGGAATGTATTCAGCGCTCCCTTATGCCCTTGGACAGGTAACCTAAATGTCAACAACTAGTGAAATTATAGTTTTGTTATGCAGATCAAATTCATCGAATGACCATCCTTGTTATCAATACAGGTAGCAATTGAGGTGCCCTATGTTCTGATACAGTCTGTAATCTATGCCATCTTGGTCTATTCTATGATTTCTTTCGAGTGGACAGCTGTCAAGTTCTTTTGGTTCCTCTTCCTCATGTTTTTCACTTTTCTATACTATACCTATTATGGAATGATGACAGTAGCCTTGACTCCAAGTTACCATATTGCTGCAATCGTTTCATCAGCTTTCTATTCTGCATGGAATCTCTTCTGTGGTTTCATTATTCCTCGACCTGTAAGGCCATATTTTTATCAATTTTTCCTTCCAGCAATTATTTGAATTGCAATGTACACTGCAGTTGACATTCCCCCTATTGAGTGATCCTAATATAGTCAACTTTCTGGTTGTGTTTTGAAAACAGAAAATGCCTGTATGGTGGAGATGGTACTACTGGGCTACCCCTATTTCTTGGACACTCTACGGTCTGATTGCTTCACAGTTGGGTGATGTAGAAACCGAGATGGAGACAGCAGATGGGAAAGTGAAGGTGGCCAGTTTCATAAAATCTTATTTCGGGATGAGACATGACTTTTTAGGAATTGTAGCACTGGTGATGGTGTGTATCCCTGTTGTCTTTGCTTTGTTCTTTGCTGTGGCCATCAAACACCTCAATTTCCAAAAAAGATAAAAATCCCATGATAGGCTAATCACATATATATTGTTATTTTTTATTGATAGAGCTTTTTAATAAGAAATATTAAACACCATGCAGTGAAATATTAAACACCATACAATGAGTCAATCATTAACTTACTGTTTGATACATCTTGTATCTAATGGATGTGAACCAATTGCATTGTGCATAATATTTTCCTGGGTAATATTCCTTGTTAGCTGAAAAGTATGTATACTTCAATTACAGTGAGATGAATCTGTGTCATTGAAAACTTCTATTCTTTATGACTATGCTATTGTAACCAATACCATCATCTGGGTTTTGAATAATTTTTAGGATGTGCCAGTATACACAGGAACATGAATAATTTTTATGATGTGCCAGTATACACAGCAACATGCTCCAAGATATGTTGTTTTGTCAGAGTTCCGGGAAATGAGTCCAATAATCACTTCGCAATACCAAACTGGTTATACACTTTCATAAACAAAGGCATGCAAATCTATAGCTATCCTCATTTTATAGAGTTCTATTCAATCACATTATATAGTCTTTGAACTGAGAGCATCCCAGGAATGGCCCTATCAATTCATCAATTAATTATACGAAAGAAAATTACAGTATCATATATCTTCGTTGGTTTAATATCTGTTTTTTATTTTATTTTTACAACTCTATTAAAATCTAATTTCATTTTAGATAGAAAATTGAAAATCACTTTTCGGAAATTTAATTTAATATTAGGTTTCAAACTCTAGAAGAAGTGTGAAATAGCTTCACATATACTAAATTTTACAATTCTATTAAAATCTAATTTCATTTTAACCGGAAATTTAATATTAGGTTTAAAACTTTAGAAGAAGTGTGAAATACCTTCACATATACAATTCTATTAAAATCTAATTTCATTTTAATATTAGGTTTAAAACTTTAGAAGAAGTGTGAAATACCTTCACATATACTAAAGAAGGTGCACAACTTGAGCATTTACTAAGCGCGTAGTAAATTAATTCATATTTTGGTAAAAATTTGATATTTTTGTAATTAAAAAAAAATTGAGAAAAATTGGCATCTCCCTTGTAACTCAAGAATAAAAAATTAAAAAAAATTACAAAATAACTTAATATAGTAAATTGTGTAAATTTTTACTAGTTTTGATATGATCTACAATGCTTAAATGTATTTAAAATGATATATTTTAAAGTGTATGTTTTAAAAAAAAAACTTTTCAAAAACACTTCTTAAGAAAAGCATAAATTGTATTGTTGAAATTTTATGTAATTTTAAGGATGAAATTTTATGTAATTTAAAAGTATTTTTAAAATTGTATGTAATTTAAAAGGAGAGAAATATTGTATTATAAATCATTATCAACTTTAAATAAAAATTATTAGGGATTTGGTTTATTGATAAGGTTACAATATGTTAAGTTGTCCATTATACAGTACAATTCAATTCTCAATATGATAAGTTTTATTTGAATTACACAGTGATATAAAGGTTTGAAACCAAGTATAAGATTTGAGATAATTTCTAAAAATCGACCATTTAAACCAAATAAACCCTATATTATGCTATGCAACTTTTTGAAATTTGTAACTTGACATTTTAGTCGAAGAAATATGTATTATTGAGGGGGGAGGGGTGAATCAATATATGACAATTTTTTACTTTTTCAAATATTCATCAATCATAAGAAAAAAATTACATATGAGATCTATTAATTGTAGAACATGGAACACAAGATTTACGTGGAAACCCTTTCGGAAGAAAACTACAAAACTTCTCTTTATAATTCTTTGTAGGCACCAACCTACTGTTACAAATATTTTTAGGCACCAACCTACTGGAGACACCAATCCCCATTGGTACAAATCTTGGTAGGCACCAATCTATTCTTACATATCTTCATAGACACCAATCCCCACCACTAAGTATCAACTTAACAAAAGACACCAATCTCTTTGTTTGAGCGACACCAACCTATTCTTACAGATCTTTGTAGACACCAATCTATTAGAGACACTAATTCCCACCCCTAAGCACCAACTTAGCAAGAGACACCAATCTCTTTGTGAAATGCACCAACTCAGCAAGAGACACCAATCTCTTTGTGAATTGCACCAACCTTCGTAGAGTCTGATTGCTACTTCTTCTTTCACTGATTCTACTTTCTACTTCTTCCTTTACCAGGTCTGCTCGTTTTTTTTTTCTTTTTCTTTTTCTTTCATTGGGTCTAGTAACTGCTTCTGCCTTTATCATGTATGCTCACTACTTCTTCCTTTACCAGGTTTGAACAAAATTTGAATTTCTAAATAGTAATTTTTCCAAAGCTTGTTGTTTTGGGTCTCTTTCCAAGAACGAACTTGTACAACATGCCACGAATCCAATTTTACAAATATCATTTTGACATTTTTATCTGAGGTACTGTATGTATTCTATGTTCTATAAAAAATTCACAGTATGAAGAGTCCTAGAAAATAAGTTATAGTGAAAATTTCAAGCTGACCCATTTGAAGCCGATCTCAAGACCATTAAGAAAGCTTAACTTTCATAGATCATATTTTAAAAAGTATAGTGAACTCTATGAACTTTTTACTTGAAGTACTTCTAAATTCCTCCTTAGTTCTGTAAAAATTTCACCATCTAAAGAGTCTCAGAAAAGAAGTTATAGTCAAAATGCTAAACTGACATGTTTGAAACTGATCACAAAACCATTAAGAAACCCTAACTTCCA
This sequence comes from Picea glauca, assembly GCA_000966675.3. Taxonomy (NCBI): domain Eukaryota; kingdom Viridiplantae; phylum Streptophyta; class Pinopsida; order Pinales; family Pinaceae; genus Picea; species Picea glauca. Next base: position 369,759 of record JZKD02S2309791.1, on the reverse strand, counting down.
CATATCATATCTCATAAAGTACAACGAGCTAACATATGAAATTTTTACATGAGTTACTTTTGTATGTCTCCTCTATTCTATAAAAATTTCAGTTTGAGGAGTCCGAGAAAATAAGTTATAGTGAAAATGCCAAATTGATCTATTTCAAATGGATTTTAGGAGTATTTAGGAACCCTACCTTCCATAGAGCATGTCTTTGACATCTCTGTGAACCAACCTCTCAAATTTTGACATGTACAGAGAGATATCTCCTCCGTCTCTGTAAAATTTCAAGGTCTGAAACATCCCAGAAAATAAGTTATAGCGAAGTGTCAAGCTTGCATGTTTGAAATTAATTTCAGGGGCATTCAAGAACCCTAATTTCCACATGGAATATCTCTGAAAGTATAATGAACCAACATCTTGGATTTTTACATGTACCTCTGTCTCTGCAAAATTTCAAGGTCTGAAACATCCTAGAAAATAAGTTATCGCAAAAATGCCTACATGACTTGAAATTGATTTTGCAACTCTTCTCTTTTGGAATGATATTCAATATTTTCCCATCAATTTTCCCCACACATTTTTTTTTTAAATATATTTTTCATAACCCTTCATGAAGGGACATGTCCATTAATTAAATAATTAATTCGATTTATTTTATTTTATTTTTCCAAATACCATGGACAAGTATTCAAACTCATGGATTTGAAACCACTATTTCACTTTTTACTTTTTCACATGCACCTTTTTTTAATATATATATATATATAGAGAGAGAGAGAGAGAGAGAGAGAGAGAGAGAGAGAGAGAGAGAGAGAGAACTATCTTGGAAATGTTGTGTGTATTGTAATGTCGATATATGGCATTAATGACAACATTAATCCTTTGATGTCTATGACAATAATTTCAACAATCTCCTCTTGTCATTGATGACAATCTTGCAACGAAACACATAGTCCACCATGCATAGAGAGAATTCTCTCCCTATCTACAACTCTCCTAGGAATATAAATAATTCTCGCTCTTTCTACAACTCTTCCCCTTTGACATCAATGGCAAATAGATGTTTCCCTTGAACTTGTGCTTCTCCTTAAATAGATGGTGTCTTGATGAGATGAACAATACTCCCAATTACATGTCCCTTAAATTGTTCTGATTGCAAAAACTACTCAAACAAGGTAAAATAATACTCCCGAAGAAGTCTGGACACTGTCATCAACAACAAAAGATAACCCGTCTTTGTTAATCCAGACAATCTCTTGTATCCAACATAAGCAATAGTACATATCCAACAATAATCAAACATGGTTCGGTCGGTTTCAACAAATCCAAGTCAATTCGATAAGAATACATTAGTTGGGTTCACATATCAACAAATTCAAGTATTCCCCTCCTTGAGGGATCAATAAGTAGCAGTAATAGTTCTTGTCGAAAATTCCAGTCGACGAACAACCTAGTCGGAACTCACTTGATGAATACACAATCAAAACTCTACTGGATTGTTATGTTGGGTTGATCCTTGATTGATCACTTCCAAGGGAATCATCAGTAAGTAAGATGAACATTGCATGACTGTACAACTGATGATACACAATGATATGAATTCCTCAAACATCTGGTCAAATGATTCCATTACCATCCATCAATCCAACCCCAATCTATCATGATAGTTGGAACTGGTTGACTTTTTTGTCTTTCATGTCTCTTCTGCAAAGATCTCAAAGCATGATTGACATTCCTTCGATTTTTATGGTGAGGATGATTATAGGGAACATATTTTTGTGTTGGATGATCAGAGGAAGTGGGCTCAGAGTTAGGTTCACTTACAAGAGTAGAAAAACCCGATATGTCAACAACAATGTCATCTATAATGACATGCTCAAATTTTGACATGTGAGGAACTGACAATTCATCATTTTGTTCGGGACAATCATCAACAAGTTGTTATTTTGGAAAACCATTCTGAAGTCCCCCTGCAACAAATAAGACTTCCATGGTTGTAGTAAGGCTAGGTGTAGGCAATGAGGCAACAACAACATCATATCTAAGACCAGTCTTAATGAAATGAATATCTTTGACGATTGATGATATTGTTTAAGGTTTCAATAATCTTTTCAAACTTCAAGCTTCTATTCAACTTAAACGTTGTTTTCTTCAGTTCCCTTTTTAAGGAAACAATTTCAAATTCTAGCTCTTCGTAATTTTCTTCCTTTTTTTCTTCAGTTGGATTCTCACCACTTCTTCCATCCTTCTTGTTTCTTCTAATTGAACCTTTAGATTCACAACAACATTTTTTGTTTCTTTAAGGCTTTTTGACATTTTGGCTTTTGAATCATGATCTTGTTTTCCATATTTTTGCATGTACTCCTTTTGTTTCAAATTTTTTTCCTAAGCTTCTTTATTTCACTTAAGGCGCACATGAGTTATTCTTCAAGATCCACTTCCCTATTCGTTTCATTGAAAAAATGATTGGATTTGGTGAAATAATGATGGATTTATTTGACAATGTGCTTATAGAGAAAATGGTTTTCATGTTTAGTGTTACCTCTCAAGTCCTCACTTGGTACAAAAATCCCTAAGAACAAGTTGTGAGATCCCAAGGGTAACTTAGGAAAACTACCCATTGTCACCTCAGTAGTCTTTCCTTTCTCTCTTTAGGATATAAGGGTTCTAGTCAAAGGGGGAATCCCTATGGTTAACTAATGTGTTGTAGTACAGAGTGGGAGCAAGAGAGAGCTTAGAAAACATAAGTGATTTTTTGATATTTTTATCATTTTGGGTGGTGGATGAAAGGGAAGATAAATGCCTTATATTGTTTGGGCTATGTCTTCAAGTTAAACTATTGAGAGAGATGTTCTTGATGAATATTAGGGGTTGTAGGTAGCTAAGTGATGTGCACAACAACAACCCTAATTTGTTCACTAGAATCACAAGTTTGATGGGGGAAAGGGTCTATCTAAGATCTACTTTCAAAACAACACTAAGGGTGACCCCTACGTAAAGACTGTTTATAGATGCAATGAATCCAGTGATGCCAAATTCATAATGTTTTCTTCTTTAAAGTAAGCAATACAAAATGGATTAAGAAATAGATAAGAGTTTGTTACTCCCAACCTTTTCCAATGTAGCAATTTTTCTCCTCTATGGCCCGTGTGTTGACTTTGGCATCCACAAACATGCAACAATAACTTCCAATAGTGTTGCAATGACAAGATTCATATAAACAAGAGAGACAAACAATCCCTCAAAGCTTCAATAGGAGAATATAAATTTTATTCCAAGGCTTTCTAACAACATTACAACATGGATGAGGCTCTTCTTTATAGAGCAAGATCTCAACAACTCCCTCAATAAAATAATATTAGATTTATAACTAACCTTAGATCTATGTTAATAATAATAATATCCTCCAACTAACTATAGAGCATAAATTCAACAACAATATATTATGGTGGACTAATTCCACATGTACAAACTCCATCCTATAGATGGGCAAAGAAGGTATATGCCCTCCTCAAAATAACAATAGACGTGGTCAATCAACAATAGATCCCCTCCACTAGGGGGTCAACCCATCAAGATGAAATAATAACTCCTCAATCTGATCTAACAACCTCCACATATGTGGATCCAAGTCAAAAGGAGAGGGTTGTCCCCTCAAAATGCTCCAATATGAGCTCAACCAACTCACACGTGTGAGATAGTTGCAAAGAAAGAAGGTTTCTCTCCAAAAAATGCTCCAACATCCCCTCAAAAGATGCAAATGAGTGAAATAAGGGGCATGTGGCTCAATATGATGTGTCCATTGCCTGAGAAGCATTTCAGTCTCATGAAGAAGGTAGAATGCCTACATGTGTGGCTCAAGATGATGTGAAACCTCTATCACAATGTCCAATGCATATATCACAATGAATTAGGCATAGGTTCACAACACCCAAGGTAGGTACACAACTCGTAATGCAAGTACACAACTCTCTAGGTAGGTACACAACTCTCAAGGTAAAGATACAATGTTTTAGGAAAATACATAGATCCCAATGCATGGGTGCCATCTCATAATGATGAATCATGATTTAATATATGTCTTTAGGTGATGAAACATTAAGTGACATCCTTTAAATTCTCATTGACTCATATAATTTGTCCCATTTTCTAAGTTTAACAATGTTGGGGACATTAATAACCTTTATTACATGTGAACTCCTAAGACAAGAAGCATTTCCTAGGACACTAAGTTAGGAGTGTGTGATGTGATAGATGTGATGTTAGAAAGAAGGGGAAACTTCATGAGTTGACCCTCATATCCACATGACATGATGTATAGGTCTTTCCCTTTCTTGATTTCAAGAGATAAGGGCTTTCTAGCTTTAGGGAGGAATTGATGAGCATTGAGTTACCATTACTTGAAACTGTTTTTCTTAGTACCCATTTTGTATTTTTCTTTATTTTCTTGGTCTCTTTATTTAGGTATTCTTTGTTAAGCATGAGACTTGGGGAAATTGGGATTTTTGCAAGGTGGCATGGTTCAAGCTTTACAATTTTGTCTCTCTCCTTTTTTTAGCTACATTAACTTTGAACATTTTTAGCTCTTTTGACTTTAGATGGGATTTCTTTGCCTTGGAACTCGTTGTGCGACATATGATAAGTCAACCATGAGTGGGAAAATGATGAATGTGCATGGAAGTGATGGGAAGATGAAAATGTGTGATAGATGGTTAGGGAAAATGGACACACTATACCTACCTAGGTTTCTAGTAGTACAACTCGACTCAAAAGTGACTACACTTATCTAAAGGAAAATTATGACCCACCATGGTACAACTAAGAAAAAGACAAGAAATTAGAGTTTTATGATTCATTATCATATTACACCAATGTTTAGTACAATCATAAATAATACATGAAGTAATACCATCATACATGAGAAAAATTATAAGATATGACAATATCCAATACATCAAGCCTCATCATAATATCACAATAGACAACTAAAGCACTAGGGCACTCTAATCACGTGTATAATATCATTGTGTACCATCTACAAACCAACATCCACTCAAATATGAACAAGATCTCTATTGACAAGCTAATATGCATCTTGGAATCAAGTGGGCATGTCCACTATGTGAAGGAGACCATCATGTGGAAAAATGTTGAGAAAAAAGTTGTCATTGATGTCAAAGTGGTAGTGATGATGATGATGTGGCAGTAATGATAAGGATGTAACATTGATGATGATGATATGGCAATGAAAAATGGAGATTGTTTGAGTATTGAATCCATGAAACCAAGTGAAGAAGCCTTGAATCCATGAAGCGAAGTAAAGAAGCCTTGATATTGTTTGAATGTTGAAGCCATGAAGCCAATTGAAGAATCCTTGAAGCCATGAATCCAAGTAAAGAAGCATTGAATCCATGAAGCTAAGATAAGAATCCTTGAAGATATGTTGATGAAGCCTTGAGAAGTGAACATGTAGTAGTCAAGCCATGAGGACAAGTCAATGTCAAAGAAAATTGAAGAAACCCCTAAAGCAGTAATGATGTATCCACTTGAAGAAGCCTTGAATTTCCTTGACATAAATGTATATAACTCCAAAGTGGTCCCCTTATGGCGTAGCCTTTAACCATGTCCCTCACAAGATGAGATAACATGTGGTTATTTCCACATTCCCATGTTGAGTTGTACACACACAGATCCTTAAAGGAGCCTTGAAAAATCCCCAAAGACAAATGAAGAAGTCCCTAAATTCAAGTGAAGAAGCCTACATATGTCCAAGATAAATATTGCAAGATGGAGATTGTTGAAAGTATTATTTGTGGTTAATTTGGATACCCTATCTTGAAGGGAATTTTTACCCTACATAAATAATTCAAATGGAAGTACAAGTTACATGGTTGGAAATATTATTCTGAGACCTTTCCAATGGTTTATGGAAGTCCCTCTAAATCCATAGTAATGGGCATATATTATTTTTTCTATTCGACAACCCAACCAAAAAATTGAGGTCGGCTCAACTAATTTTTGGGGACATAATTACTATAAATACAGGATAGAATTTCTGAAGGTAACCAACGAAGATATCAAGTATGATGTGCGCTCAAGGTGTTGGGTTGTCTTTCTGGTGTGCAAGAGAAGAGGGATTCTCTTAAGATATCTCTTATTCTCAAGGTATACTATAAGGTTGTGATGTTGTCGTAAGGTTGTGAAATTGCCGTATGCACTGCCGTGAGGTTGTGATGCTGTCATATGATTTGATATGAAGTTGTGATGTTTCCATGATGTTTATGTGAGGTTGTGATGTTGCCATATGCTATTCTATGAAGTTGTGATGTTTCCATGATGTTTATGTGAGGTTGTGATGTTGCCATATGCTCTTTTATGAAGTTGTGATGTTGTCATGATGTTTCCATATGATTTGCTATGAAGTTGTGATGTTTCTATGAGGTTGTGATGTTGTCGTATGTTTTTCTATGAAGTTGTGATGTTGCTGTTATGTTGTCGTGAGGTTGTGATACTTCCATATGCTCTGATACGAAGTTGTGATTTTTCGATGAGGTTGTGATGCTTTCATATGCTCTGATATGGAGTTGTGATGTTTCCGTGAGTAGATGTTGCCATTAGTGGACATTTCCATGAATGTATGTTATTGTCAGTGGATGTTTCCATCAACGATTACATTATGGGAATGATTCTATGAGGATTTCCATGGTTTTAAGGATTATCTATGGAATGAAGCATGCATATGAAGTCAAAAGTACTCTGTGTATGAATATCTTAGATTGGTGATATCTTATTAAGTTGGTGATCAGTTGAGAAGATTTATGTCTTCATTCAGTAGGTTGGTGCTTGTGTTTTAGGGTATAGGTGCTTCCTTATAGTTGGAGTTGGTAAAGCCAGGGGGTTGGTGCCTCATTCCATTCAGTGCTGATAAATTAGGGAGTTGGAGCTTCCTTCAGGTGGTGCCTATAAATCAGAGCGCAGGTTCCTCCTTCCAGCTGTTGCTAGAGAATCTTGGAAGTTGGTGATTCCTATGAATGTAATCTTAACATGATATAAGAAAATAATTATGTGGTTTTCTCCTGTTTGGTTTTCCATGTAAAAATAATTTTGTTTTGTGTATGGTTTTTTGTGATGATGAATGCCATTGTTAATGGTTAATGTTTACATGATGTGCTTAAGGTTAAAAATGGTAAAAAGTTCTCAATATTGATTCACCCCCCCTCTCAATATTGGTGAATATTCCAACAATTGATATTAGAGCGTGTTCCTCCATAAATTGTCTAATCACTAGAAGGAAGATCATGGATATTCAAGAAGTTTACTCTATAGATGGAGTTCCATTGTTCAATGGATAAACCTTTGCTCATTGGAGCATAAGGATGAGATCATTTTTACAGGCACAAGGGTTTGACATTTGGAAATCAATGTTAGATGGTTACACCACTCCAAAAGACAAACCAAAGGGTGCAACAAAAAATAAGCTACAAAAAGACAATGTAATGGCATTGAACATAATTCCAAGGGGCTTCTAAAAGTTCGAAAAGAAAATAAACGAAGTTGGAAATAATTCATCAGCTAAAGAGCTTTGGGACAAACTGCAAGAAAACTACACAAAGGAAGCAATGCAGGAATGTGCAAAAGATCAAAAGGATGATACACAAAGAAATAAGCAATATCAAAGAAAATGGATGACAACCCAAATAAACATACAACTAATGAATCAAATGAAGAGAAGGTGAAGAAAGTCAAATCAAGTAAGTATTCTTTTGGTGATAAATTAAATCCTTCTGACATTAGATGTACCTATGCAAATAAAAGTAGTTTTAACAAATATAAAGATGAAAGAAAAATTCATGCCTCGGAAGAAGAAGAGAATGATGAAGTAGAAGCTAAAGTAGACTTTGAAGGGGAAATGATTAGTGCTCTATATGATTTGAGGAATGAAAGGGAGAAGAAAATAATTCTAGTGGAACAACTGCAGAGGTATCAAGAAAATAATACATTGCCAGAAGAGAAGCTAAGTGATATTGAAAAGATTGTCATTATTTTAAAGGCACAAGTAGAAGTGACTAAGAAGATTGAACAAACATTGAAGAATGAATTATAATAGAAATATACTCAACTAATCAAAAACATGCAAAATGATATGACTCAAATAGAAGAGGACAAGAAAATTGAAGAAGTTCTAAACAATCAACTAAAAGAGAAGGAAGAAATATGTCAAGCAAAAGAACTTGAAATTGTTTCTCTAAGAGAATGAGTGAAAATGATAGCTTCCATAAACTTGAAGTTTGATAATAGTTCATCATCCTTAGAAGAAATAATCAATCAACAAATATCTCCTAGTGACAAGACAGGTATTGGGTATGACCACAAGATGAAACACATTGAAGAAGAAAAGAGTTTCAAACTACCAAGAAAAACTGAAGAAAGATATAAAAGTCATATAGATGGCTCAAAGGATTCCAATAGCATAGTAAAAGACCATGATCAATCAAGACATGACAAACAAACATATTAAAGACCTCCATTTCAAAGAAGACCCTTTGCTCCCAGGTATCAAAGTTTCTTTCTTGGTTGTTGTTTTTCTTGCAACAATTTTGGACATAAGGCGATAGATTGTAGATCTTATGCAAGAAGTACTCAAGGAATACATGTATATACAATAATGTTGAATGTTAAAATGCCACAACTATGGACACATAGATCGATATTGTAGAAGCATGATGGAGTCTTCCATGAAATAATTTTCTCATATCAAATATAAGAAGGTTTGGAGAAGAAAACAAAAACAAGAAGAAGAGGTCAATGGAGAATTATCAGAGGACATACCCACATGAGTTGTAGAGATGAGTAACAATGATAAATCTACAAGTAAAGAGGAAGATATTAGGATTACAAATGATGATCATGTAGCAAAGCAACATTATACATTATTCTAAACAATTTGGAATAGAGACTCCCAATATCGTGGATAATGTTGAGGGAAAGTCTAAGTAGAGGGAAAGGAAGACTGAAGAAATGCAAAACAAAGGATTGTACAGAGTAGAAGACAATGGCTTGGTAAATCATATAAGAGAACATGGGGAGCTATTTCAGAAAGATTCAAGAAATGGCCCAATCTAAGGGGGAGTCAGTATAGTCATAGGGGGAGTATTGTGGAAAAGGAAAGATGCTCACAAAGATAAAATTACAGTAAAAATAATGAACCATTGATGATAGAGGGAGTATAAAAATGAGTTAAATGACAGTGGATGAAAGCATATAGACATGAGGAGCAATAGAATAAGAAAGGGAATCATGAAATTTTAGAGGGGGAGAAACTCTTTATCCTGGATGTCAAAGGGGAGAGAAACAAACTGTTTGTGACAGGGGGAGTCATATGATAAGAAAAAATGATCCCTTTGCCATTGATGTTAAAGGGGGAGAGAAACAAAGTGATGGATAGAGTGAGCATGGTGATGGATAGAGTGAGCATGCATCACTGGAAAATGAAGAAGGTGTTTCCATCAATGACAAAGGGGGATATTTTTGAGAAAATGTTGTCATTGATTTCAAAGTGGCAGTGATGATGATGATGATGTGGAATTAATGATAAGGATGTAACCCTGATGATGATGATGTGGCAGTGAAAAAAGGATATTTTTTTAGTATTGAATCCATGAAGCCAAGTGAAGAAGCCTTGAAGCCATGAAGCAAAGTAAATAATCCTTGAATCCATGAAGCCAAATCCATTGAATACATGAAGCCATGTGAAAAAGCCTTGAAGCCATGAAGCCAAGTAAAGAAGCATTGGATCCATGATGCCAAGAGAAGAAGCTTTGAAGATATGTTGATGAATCCTTGAGAAGAAAACATACAGTAGTCAAGCCAGGAAGACAAGTCAATGTCAAAGAAAATTGAAGAAGCCCCTAAAGTAGTAATGATGTGTCCACTTGAATAAGTCTTGAAGTACCTTGAAGGAGCGTTGACACAAATCCCTAAAACCAAGTGAAGAATCCCCTAAAGTCAAGTGAAGAATCCTACATATGTCCAAGATAAAGATCGCAAGATGGATATTGTTTAAAGTATTATTTTTGGTCAATTTGGATACCCTATATTTGAGGGAATTTTTAACCTACATAACTAACTCAAATGGAAGTACAAGTTAAAATATTATTCCGAGACCTTTACAAAAGTATATGGAAGTCCCTATAACTCCCTAGGAATGAGGAGATATGATTTTTCCATCTGATAACTCAACCAGAAAATTGAGGCCGACTTAGCTAAATTTTGGGGGAAGAATTACTATAAATACATGATAGAATTTTTAAGTTTTAGAGTAACTAATGAAGATATCAAGTATGAGGTGTGCTCAAGGTGTTGGGGTGTCTTCCTGGTGTGCAAGAGAAGTTTAAGGCATTCTCTTAAGGTCTTTATTATTCTTAAAGTATGCTATAAGGTTGTGATGTCGTTGTAAGGTTGTGAGGTTGTTGTATGCACTATTGTGAGGTTCTGATGATTTCATATGCTCTACTACGAAGTGGCGATAATTTCGTGAGGTTGTGATGCTCTCATATGATTTTATATGAAGTTGTGAAATTGCTGTGAGGTTTTGATGTTGTCGTATGCTCTACTACGAATTTGTGATGTTTCCATATGCTTTGCTATGAAGTTGTGATGTTGCTGTGAGGTTGTAATGCTGCCATATGATTTTCTATGGAGTTGTGATGTTGTCATGATGTTTTCATGAGTGGATTTTTCTGTGAATGGATGTTTCCATCAGTGATTACATTCTAGGAATGTTGTTATGAGGCTTGCTAGGGTTTGAAGGATTGTATATGGAATGAAGCATGCAAGTGAAGTCAGAAGTACTATGTGTATGAAGATATTGGATTGGTGATATATTATTGAGTTAGTGCTCAATTGAGAATATTGGTGTCTTCATTCGGCAGGTTGGTGCCTTTTTTTTAGAGAGTAGGTGCTTCCTTCCAGTTGGAGTTCATAAAGCGAGGGGGTTGGTGCCTCCTTCCAGTCGGTGCTAATAAATAAGGGAGTTGGAGATTCCTTCAGGTTGGTTCTTGTAAATCAAGGGGTGGGTGCCTCCTTTCAGTTGGTGCTGGAGAATACATGAAATTGGTGCTTCCTATGAATGTAATCTTAACATGATATAAGAAAATAATTCTGTGGTTTTCTACCATTTGGGTTTCCATGTAAAAATTATTGTGTTCTGTGTTATGGTTTTTTGTGACGATGAATGGAATTGTTAATGGTTAATGTTTACATGATGTGCTTAAGGTTAAAAATGGTAAAAAGTGCTCAATATTGATTCAAACCCACCTCTCAGTATTGGTGAATATGCCAACACAAAAATCTCTCAAAGATTTCATCAACCGTGTGCTCTGAAGAGCTCACATCAAGTGTGAACTAAATCACCATGCCACTAGAAGATTGGTTCTCATACTGGAAGCCCAAATATGTGATCACAACCTCCTCATGCCACATGGGGAGGTAACACTTGGAAAAATAGAGACAAAGGTTCAAGCCTAAGTGTTGAACAAAGGGACTAATGGTCTTGTTGGGAAAAGAAGCATTGTCTTAGTAAGAAAGCAATTTTTTTTAGTCAAGTTTGGGTTCATGGAGCAAAGGGATGGAATTGTTGATGTTTTTTTCTCGATGAAGGAGAGAAAAGGGTCCATCTCATTTTGTTGAGAAAGGGAAACATTGTTTCTTCTAAGTGAAGAAGGGTTTATTTCATTGAGAAAAGGAAGGTTGTATGAACTAATCAGAGGATGCCACATGCAAAATCAAGGCATACTTTACCGAGCAAAGGATTATACCAAAAGAAAATATTTTTATTGAATAAATTAAGTATAGCAATGTTGAACTAAGGAAGGAAGCTCATAGTGCTTGATGCCTTTGCTTGGAAAAGGAGTAAAGAATAATTCTCAACAAATGAGTTATCAATGTGATGCAATAGACACCAAGTAAATAAGAATCACAAGAGGAAAAATGCTAGTCTTAGAATGTTCCATGTTATCATGATGGTATTGACATGGATAGTTGGTTAGGTATGTTGGCCAATTAGGGTTCATCACATGGAAATACATTGCCAATCAACAAATGGGAATGCCGATTGACTGAATAAACGATGAGAAGCATGACAAACAAATGAAGAAAAAAGCTAGTTGGGATTCTAGGACTAATATCCATGCCAAAAAAAATATTCTAAAAACTTAGCAGAAAATACTTGAGGAGTGATAAAAGGAAGAAATAAATGAAAGGAAAACCCAACATATGATTATGAGGAAAACCCAACATATGATTATGAGGAAAACCCAACTAAAGGATCAAGGAAATAATACTAGTAAAATGGAAAAATTGAAACCTCAACCCCCTTAACATTCCAATGGAGAAAGCCCAAATGTTTCTAGGAGAAAGAAAAATATGGATGAAATAAAAAATGGGAAGAGAGAGAAAAAGACAAGCAAGGTTTTTCCATATAATTCTATAGGGAAAAAAATGATTAGTGAAATACCTAGGAAGAAATAAAGAGAAGGACATGCAAAATTTTGAGGCCAGGATTTTGAATGAAGGGGATGTGATTAGGGAAACCTAGGATGAAAAACCTAGTTGTTGTTATCATGGTTATGGACATCATGGTTGTGTGGTGGACAACTGGACCATTTATCCTCGCTTCTCTTCACTTGAAGTAGGGCCTACCACAAGTAACATGTAGAATGATGTAAAGGGTAAAGAATAAATAAAAGGGGGTCTTAACCCCTTAATTTTGATGATGGACATGATGGAACTAAGTCAACAGAGAAGCAATCTATGTAGTGCCACTGAATTTGGAGAATTAAAAGATAGTTGGTGGTGGAGGGAGTAAAAAAATAAGTTAAGGGAGTATGGAGAAAAAAATAGGTATCTATTGCACAATATATAAGTTGAATATGGCCTACATGACTATGTATCACACGCCGAGTTCCAAGAAATCAAGTATAATGAATTAATGAAAGTTACTGCTTGATAAGGTCCCTAAATTTTAATGGTGTCCTCCAACCTAAGGGAAATAATGTATAAATGTGAAGGTTATGATCGAGTAAAAGGTCAATTGTTGATTTGTTAATTTGTACTTGATCACTAGTCATAGTATTATTGTAGAGGATACAATAATATTTTGATATATACAATATATATGATCACTGATGTCCTAATGATGCATCCGCTAGTGTTGGATGTTAAAAGAATGAGACCCTCTGTCCAAACAATTTTATTTATTTTGATGGTTTATACTGATGATGTGTATTCGTTTATATTAGTACAATATTCTATGTTGATGCAAACTCTTAATTTATTCTAATTGTCATGCCTTTTGTGATGTTATGTTGTATGGATTATTGGTGAATTTGGTGAATGGTAGATTTAGTTATAGATTCCCTTGTTGGTTGTTAAAAATTCCACATGTCCATTAGTCTTAGAAATGCACATTGAGTGAGACCTTCACTATCACTAGGAATTAATATATCAATGTTAGGATACAACTCATTTGTTGGACACCTATTTGGACCCTAATATGCACATTTGATCCAACAAATGGTTCCATTGTGGGTACATAATCATGAAACATGTGAGGTTGGAAATTTTAATGGAGAAAATTTAAAGGACCTATATGACCGTTTCAATGTGTAGATCAATTTGTTTGCAAAGTAGAATGCCCCATTGATTGGATGGAGTGTGCATATGTTCAAGTAACAACACATGTTTGATGAATTGTATGGAATTTTTTGACCAAGATTCTATTAATACTATTTGAATAGTTTCAAAGGCTTGAAGATAACTTGAGGTATCATCGAAAAAAGGGGAAGGATATTATGTAGAATGATTAGAGCTTAGTAGCATTACAAAATATAGCAAGGGATGTGTATTTTTGGGTTGAAAACACATTAGAGGGATACATTATAGAGTTTGTAGGGAAATAGTGTCATGGTCCTTGTAAGTTGAGGAACAATTTGAGAGGGGACTGCAAAAAATCTAGTGAAGGAAATTCCTATCTGAATTAAAATATTTCTAGTGGAGGAGTAGATGATACCCTTTATTCCATCAGACATGGAAGCATAAAATCCTTTCCCTAAGGTGTGCTCTATAATGACATTGTGGAATATGAGAGCTTAAAGGGAGAAGGTACCATTGATGAAGCACACGATTCTATGTGGAAAGAACCCTAAAGTGTGCCATAATAACCAATTGATGATGGATAAATCATATGAGAATGATCTATGACTAGAGTGAGGTGTTGTAGTAAGAGATGATTGAACAAGGGATCAATGAGTTGTGATTGAAATAATTTGATAGTTTGAGGAAGTGTGGAGAAAATGTCAACTAATAGTTGAGAGAAAGTGAATTGATGATGGAAGAAGAACCATGCAAGCATACAGAGAGTGGAGGTATGTCCACAAGATTCAATAGATAGACTGAAAGTGTCTAATGAGTGGATGCAAGAGTGTAGACATATGGGCAAAGACATTGTAGCAGGGGTGCTATGCCCAAAGAAAATTGAGATGGACCTGCAAACAAGAACTCAAATATGGAGGTGCAACAGAACAAAGTATTCATAGATGTGTCCTTATTGTTTAACTAAGAATAAATATAAGTAGTATACATGGTACCCATATAATATATCAAATCTAGTCTTTTTATCCAAGTGAGTTAACCCTTGTTAACTTTGGTTATTATATCTTACTTTTGCAACTTAGTATCCCAATGAAATCAAGGGATTTTGTAAGTCATACTGAGAGTCAATCAAATTTTGGTATAAGTTTGATCAATAGTAGAATTTCTAGTTTATTTTTGAGAAATTTCAAAAACCGGTGAGTCAACAAGGGTTAAGAATGTTTTTTTTTGTTCATCCAATAGTGAACAATATGATTAGACAACGAGTTGGTTTTAGGTTTGAACCTACCTAAATATTTAGGTAAGGGTGACAACAATGCAAACCAACATTAGTTCTTTTGTGAATCCATTTGGAATGCTAAGAACACCATCAATGCTGAGACTAAGTTGGTTGAATTTTAGATGAACTTGAGAGGTTGTGTTTATAAAGGTATGTGAAGTACATGCAAAGTACTCTAGGAGTATTATGAGAATTCTAGATGAAGTGAGATAAGGCTTAATAATTAAATTCCAAAAACCAAAAACCAAATAATAGAGTTGTATCAATTTGAAGGATATTAAATAGATCTAGGGAGAAAGTGTCAAGTAAAATAATAGGTTTTGATACCTAATGAGAAGATTAATGTACTAGATTCATGATGCCCAACGTAAGGAATGGTTCATAGGATGGATTTTTTCTCTAAATTGAAATCCTATGATGCACCATAGATGGGCCTCTCAAATAGGAGCTTTGGAGTAGGCCACGAGAGTTGAATTAATGGCTAGTAATTTGGGGACCTGTCACAATCATGCAGTGTTTTCTTCCACTTCCAATGAAACTCTAGAAATAGTACAATTCCAAAGTTACTGATTTTATTTGATGGAGTAGAAACAATAGTTTAGTAGAGCTAAGATTGAACATGAGAACATATGGCACATAGTATGGAAGACAAAGAGGAACACAACTACTTTCTCTCACACGCTTGGGGGGGGGGGGGGGTTGTTGTGCCTAATCCTACCCCAAATCTATTTAAATGAATACCTTTAGCTAAATATTGTGAAATTTATGGGAATTATGGTATTCTCTCACAACTATTCCTTATCCTATAGAGGTACTCATTGACACCTATGACATTATTATATGTTTTTTTTTTGATCCACTACTCATAACACTAAAAGATGTAGATATTTACAAGCTCTAGCCGAGCAATTTGAGAATACCTTCTTTAGAGTGGAGGAAAGAAACAATGACCACATGGGTGGTAGTGGTGGCAAATGTGTACGATTCCAAGTTTTTTAGGGAGGAGGAAGAGTGGGACTAGTGAGATGCTATAAATTTGATGAGATGGGACACATCTCAACAAATTGTTCATAGTTGAGAAAGTTGAGATGTGACCATTTCAGAGCCATCAACGATGCCATAGAAAATTAACTTGATTTATTAGAAAAGTGGGAAGCATGAAATGAAGAAAGAATTTCCAACATGATTAGCTTGGATCCATGAATTATTGAGCACAATGGGGTTCCAAAGTTTAATGTGGTGACAAGAAGAGGATCTTGCAAAATTGGTGACTAAGAATTTGACATGCCATTCTAAAATCAGAAAGTAGTGCCATTTGCACCATACATTGACACAAAAAATGAAAAGAAAACAAATAGAGAGGCATTTGACATCATATAAGAAGCAGTTGTTGTCACAAGGGTAGGTACTAGTGCTTTTGCTCAAGTACCCCTTACTAGTTTCAAGGTTGAGAACAGGGGCATAGACCAACAACCACTATGACTAAAGAACATGGATCAAACGACTCTATTAGTGACTTGTTCAAGTATTTTTTCAAGATACTGGACATTGAAAACTTATCATGGAGCTTGCTAACCTCTTTCAAGAACTTTATTAAGGGAAAAGAGACATGAGATAATGATAAACATATCCCTACTTGAAATTGAGTGGGAATTGGATAATGATGCCATCATCAACCTAAAGAGATGAAATATGTCATTAAAAGGTAATGGGAAGTGGGTTGTGCATCCCATTGATCCATACTAGGACCCCAATACACTAAACCTACAAAATATGCAAGGGATGGGTCTATGGTAGACCATATCTACAATCTAATTAGGAATGAGGGATGTGTATGCCATTCCAACAACAAATGGTGCTACTAGTTGGTGAAATATCTTCTTTTTGATGTTTATTTAGAGGACACACTACAAAAATAGTAGGACTAAAACCATGAGTTATCTTCCAAACATCGTGCCACAATACAAAATGTAAGATGGATTGGGATAGAAGTAAGCATTCCACCTGTGTACAATGGCATAAGGAATATGGAATATTTTTTGGATAAAATAGAATAATAAATTGATTAGAATAAATGGGTTTCATCTTTAGACCTAGTGGCTCTCAAAGCCACTTCAACTTATTGGTGGGCCACACAAATCAATATTACATAGGTTGGGTGAAGTCCAACCTACCTTGAGATACTAGTTCCTACTGCCTCCTGAATTTGAGTTACAAGATACTCAACATACGAAACATTTCTTGTACATTATCTAAAATCTCTACTAGGGAAGGTGTTAAATCCTAGGTCTGAACCTCTTCCTTCTATTCCTCCAACTAGCCCATCCATCTGTCAACCTAGATTCTACTTAGTTTTTATTCACGATGCATTGAGTCATTTCCATTTATTTTTTGTCATCCCTTATTTTCTTTTTATTAGTTCCTCATTCTTTATAAGGTCAAGTCAAGTCACGATTTGGAATAAATTAGTCATATAACCATGATTATGTTACTACTGGGTTGAAAAAAGGATAACTTAGGCCTATTGATGCAAATAGGTACTGATTGAAAGAATGCTCCCATTCTTGCAAACACCAAACATGCACTATTTTATGAGTTTTAATGTTTTAAAAAACATTTACAAGTTTAAATAAAAGCGCGTTGATGCCCAACATGTGATAACATCTTCTTGTACACTCATGATCATGCACATTTCTTTCCTTGTACAGTTATCATTGCAGGTTATGCTTAGATCATGCATGTTAGGACATAGAGAAATTATCATTGTAGGGTTTGGTGCAATTATGATTGCAGGTTGTTTATGAACCCGAAATAACACATACCTTCGACAAATATTCTCAGCAAAAGAAACTAGAGCACAATGGTGTCACCTCGAGAACGTTGGCAATTAAATAGAGCAGATCCAACAGAACTCGAACTGTTCGAGGCTATACAAGAAATTAGGGATATTTTTATTATAGGAGAATGGTTCAACTTCATATGTGCCTTCAATGGACATCAGACAGGAATTTCCCTAATATTTGCACAAAAATTTGATAGTTTTCAGACTAAGATCAGGGACATAACCATCCATATTACAGAGCACTTCATCGTTGGGGCATGCGCTCTCCCGATTAGTGGTGAGAGATGGTTTAAAAAGGTAAATTGTCAGTTGAAATATACAATAAGTTTTTGGTGGGAGAACATCAAAACCCTGATTGGAGCCAGGGCATCCTAATCCTTTGGCTTAAAGAAGATTGGAGGGGAATTCTGTCTACAATTCAAATATATATCACATGAGAAGGTAGATTCTCAATCATTCACTGTTATCACATTATATTCCTCATGCATTTAAACAATGACAAGGAACCAAACCTCCCCTTATATCTGTTTAAAATCCTAACTAAGATGTCTAAGAGAATCCATAATTACCCAGAATCTGCTCATAGAAGCCTCTATCACCAGGGGTCTATTAAAATATTGGTTATCTTTTCTCTTAGTGAATTGGATATGTCTTGGACTGATTTTATGGTGTCTTTAGGGTTACAAGAAGAACACAGAGTTAACTAACAACCTGAAGAACAACATGATGAGATTTCATAGGAAAATAGGGTTTCTCCTAAACCTAGGAGTTTATCCGAAGCCACTTATCGAGCCAAAGAGAATACCTTACCTAAAAAAGGGGGTACCCGATCAGATAAATCCAGATCCATTACTCCACAAAGGGAGGAAATTCCTTGAAGGCAATTGAGGTCCTTTACATTGAAACAAAGGGAAAAGGAAAGTGACAAGGTATATGCCAGAAAATATATTAGAAAAGAAGAAAATCAGTCCAACCCAATAGGCCAATCATCCCCTGAACATCTTGAATATAAACATATGCCCACAACTACGTAGGAATACAAAATTCCCAGTTTGAAAACAAGTAGACATAGGAGGAGTAAGTAGGCTAGTCCTAATATTGTTGCAACATAATTTGCGTCATTAGACACCTGGATTGAAGATCCCCCTGTAGAAAAATAGAGAAAAAAGAGAAAAAAGAGAAAGGGGAACCAGGTCCCAGGAATTCCAAGAAAACCCAACATAAATACTAGGATCACCAACCATTTGAGGTTGAAATACAAGGCATTGTTTGATCCATTCTTAAAGGACCAAAAACCCATACTGATTGAAGATCATGATATTGATGAATACCTCTCTGAATTTTCCAACATGGAGGATATGGCCATACATACCTTGAAGGGGATGACATGGAACAAAAACATGAAGAAATGTAGTGAAGGGGATACCTCATGTGTCAACTATGTTGCTGTGAAAAAAAAATACGTTGTTGATCCAGAATCAGAAAAAAATGTGGTGGAAACTACTTCATAACTTGATTAGGATTATGATGAACTAAGTCCAGATACAAAGTAGGTCCATGAGAATTTTTGACAGGATATCAAACCATAGATAAAAGGGAAAATGTTAATGGTGCAGGAACCTGTGAAAGCCAACAATGATAAAAAACCTGAGAAAAGACCCAGATATGAAATGAGACCAAGGAAATCCAAGATTTCCATCGACCTCAATAAACCTATTGCTGAGGAAGAGGATGGACCCAAAAATAGAAGCAAAGTAAAGGCATAAATTAAGCCAAAACTAGAAGCTGACAGGGACATGGATGAAAATAACCACCAGGTGCAAGCTATCAAGCAACAAAATGATAACATGAGGCAACAAATCCAAAATCTACAACAACAAAGCCAGGTTCTTGAGCTGGAACATACAAAACTACATAAGAAATTTTAGAAGTTGCAAAATAAATACCAGAAAACTTTCTTGTTCTTGAAGGAGATTATCTAAATGTCTAGTGCTATGAAAAAACAAAGAAATTTGAAACCTGTGCCAGCTTGATCTAACGTTGTTCAGGTCTTGTCTCCAGTCATTAGCATGCATGGGCATGAATCCAGAGACAACAACGAGTTACAAATTATGAAGACTCTTGTTATGCATGTCTTCCACTTCAATTATCAACAATAGTTCTAGTTGCATTGATAGAATATTTTTTGATTTAGTTAGAGGTACGACTGCCGCTTGTAACAAATCAATATTTTTGATAAGAAAAATATTTTTGGTTAAGGTCGAAGTGATGGGGAGTTATCCCTATAAAATGACACTTGAACTCAACTCTGTTCAGTTTAAATAAATGTTTACAAGTTGTAACTAAGAAATAACAATGAAGTTAGTATCTACCTGATCTAAATGTAATGCAAAGTTGAACTTCAATAACTCAGATCCTAGAAAGGTATTCAAAACCTCTCTCTAGGAGGATAAATACATGAATGTATGAATGTAAAAGGGTTCAATTTTTCGAGGTATTAAGCATTAGGATTTGGATGTGCTTTGAAGTATCAAATTGTTAATTTTTCCACCTGGTGAATATAATTTTTGGTGACAGACTGTGTTTTCTCAAATATTATTTGTCTTATTATCCTATCTAGATGAAAATTGAAATGTATGCGAAGCATAGTTTCTTTTCCTTTCAGCTATTGTCTCAATGAACTGTTTATTTTCATGCAACATGTTTTTAACCATTGCTTTAGTGAATAGTTTATTTTCATACAACCCGTTTGGAGGATTTGTATCTAGGTACATCTTTTGGATCTAAAATATCATTTTAAGTTTGAAAGTTCATGCCAGAAGTCACACATTGTATGCTTGTTAGTATTTCCTCTATTTTATCTTCATATCTTTATTTTCTTACCAGGATGCATGCCAATAACTAAGGAAAACCTTGTAGTTGATGTTTTTGAACAATCCAACTAGATCCTTGTTGACACTTCAATCCATTAGGACCGAAATGAAAACCTCACGAGGATACAAATCTCGTTGCATTTTTATAGAGGCGGTACTCTGTTATGATTTTCGTTGGACTCTAGGTCTTCAGAATGTGGGACTTTTCCAGAAGTTCGTCATGGTAATCAAAGGAAGGAAAAAATGTAAAAACATAATTTTTTTTATTTTCTTTTAAAGAAAGTTCCTGATAATGGAACAAGAACTACTCACATTCACACATTTAAAGTAAATTGACAAAATTTCCTCACATCCATCATAGTTGGGCTAAATATTTCTGATCACATAAAAAAATAAAAGAAAATGATCTGCATGCATAAGAGAAATTCGACAGAGTGATGTTGAGTTATGAAAAAGGTACAAATATCTTCCTTATTCCCACAGTTCATGATATAATCTTGATTGACTTTTCTATTAATTAGGGATAAACCTTATAGAAAATGAGTGATATGTATTCTAGTGATATTATTGAAGTCGTATGAAATAGATTCTAAAATATGATTGGAATTGTTTAATTATGTTATAGGAATGGATAAATATTTTCAAAACCGAGATAACAAAGGAGATCTTGAAGATGCGTAAACTATTGGAGGCTGAGGACTTTTGGCGCAAAGTAGTTTTAAAAATATTTGATTTTCTATATTGCAACTTTATAATAGTAAAGCAATCTTGAGGATCCGTCGATCCTCAGGATGGCTTAATTTACCCGGATTATTGTAATATATAGAGAGTAATAGATCCTGAAAGAATAATTGAAGAAATTGTATTCAGAACTCAGAAGTAATCTGTGCAACAATTTTTGTAAATGTTGTATCAACTATGGAATCAATAAAAGCTTTGAACGTTTTCACCATCTCTATATACTAAGTTTCTAGTAGCAGTCCTTCTGAGGACCAAGGCCCAGTCTAAAGGAGTTACTGCCTCAATCTGTAATTGTATCAGTTTAATTCCTGTTTTGTGATTCAAATCTCTTTTACGATAGTTAAGATGAATGCATAAGTGTGTTAATGATTTTATGCTATTTTCATACAAGAGATAGACATTTCCATTAAGTGTTAATGATTGATGTTCTAAAATTCCATTACTGTAGTTTATTGCTTGACAATTCCTCACATTTTCATATGCGATGTTCCTTTTACTTAGATTCACATTTGTCATTCCTTTAAATTAAAGTTACAATTGTTGTTCCTTTCAATTAAGTTACAATTGTTGTTCCTTTCAATTAAGTTACATTTGCTGTCCCTTTTGATTAGATTACAATTACTGTTTCTTTCCACAGATAGAATAATTCGCTATTTCCTTTCCAACAATTTGATTCATAGTTGATAGTTAATTCTGCAAGTCTTTACTTAGATTCAATTATTTCCTTTTAGTTAAATGAATTCAACAAGTTAGTTAGTTCTTTTTCATTCAAAACATGTTAGTAATTAGATTTCAATTTCGTTAAGTAAGATATTAGTCTCAAAATCTTTAATGAACATTTGAGGAACTTGATTGTGGATGAACTTAGATTTGATTTAACTACGCGATTTTAACCTCTATGAGCTATCTGCATAAACTTTGATGATATTCTTGAGATAAAAGATGAATCCTCAGGTTGATAAATTAATGTTTAACTAAGGTTGTTTTTATAAATCTTTAGAGCCCAACATTTTGGCGCCGTTGCCGGGGAGAATGTCAAAGGTAGCATAGGTTGTGTCTCTGGAGGACCAGGTATTGAATACGGAAGTTAATATCCTATGCAGACAATAAGTAAGATGCTTATGCCAACACTTACCTCCAATTGACACTTAAGAGGTTATATAGGTGTTTCTTTTTGAATTTATTTTTGCGTGAAGTGTGTATGACTAAGAAGAAAGATCTTGAAAAACCAAAAACCCCACCAAAAACTACCAAATCCCAGGGCTCAGTGCTCCTTGGGAGAAGCATGTTCATAGACGACATCATCCAAAAAGATGAATCTCAAGCTTCGGTTGGACCTAGGAAAGGATCTACCCGAATCCCTCAGGTGGCAGTTTCACCAACTACAACCCACACTAAGATTCATAGAAAAACTAAGGGGACTGAGCAGATCTTTCAAAACACAGATCTTCCACCCCTCAACCCTTTAGACGAGGAAAATTCTTGTAATCTGGAGGAAGGGGAAGGAGAAACTAGCGGGGTTGCCAAGGTAGACCCATCACCGCCCCCTGATCCTGAATCTCTTGTGAAAGAAGAAGACATACCCGAAATCCCAGATAGAGGGAGTGAAATCAAATCCCCCAAGGGACCAAATAATCAACCACCTCGAATAGAACACCTGGATCAAGAAATTCCTGAATATTTTTGGCACATTTTCGATCAAATGGCACAACCAAATCAACAACGTCCCCAGACTTCCACTTTGGAATATCCGATAGTTGATCCAATTGCTAATGCCCCCATGAAAGCAATTCCGTTACAAAATATGCCAACCTTTCATGGATTAATTTCATAAGACCTAGATGCATTCCTATTTGAATTTGATCTCCTATGTAGGGGTTATGATTACACCTCTGAACCCCGAAAACTAAAGTTGTTCCCTTCCACTTTAAAAGGGGCATATTTGTGTTGGTTTATGGGATTGGGAGGTGGGACCATTAACTCATGGGATGAAATGAAACAATCCTTCTTGACAAAATACCAGGATTATTGCAGGAACAGGGACCTAAAAGATGAAATCTTTCAAATGAATGCAAAATAAAATGAGACATTAGAAGAATATGTTGAAAGATTCCAATATAATTTACAAAGGTCTCCTTATGGAACATTACCAGGTGAGGTGATCAAAGCCACTTTGATAAAAGGAATGAAATATGACTGGGTAGAAACATTGAATTTAATGGGGAAGGGTGACATTTATCAAGAAACTTATGATAACATCGTTCTATTGTGCATTAGGTGCTCACAAGGAAGTACACGGACCAGATCAGAAATGTGAACTTCCCTCACTAGAAATAGAAACATTACTAGTGGGGGCATTACGTGAGATGAAGTTGGTAATCTCTTAGAAAAATTCAAAACAGATATTCTGAGCACTTTGAATACACAATTGGATGTATTGCAGGCCAAACAAAAACAAGTAGAAGCGGAACAGACTTTGGCCATATTTTTCCACAGATGCAGAAAAAAGCATGGTCCAAGGGAATTTCCTTTGGATGTGCTTTGGGTCTTCACTATTTGTGCCAAGGATCACGCAACAGAACAATGCCCATCGCTCCCTGGAATGAAAGCTATCTTTAGAGAAGAAGAAGAGGAAACAAAACCATTATATCTGATGGATCAACGTTGTCAATGGAAGGCTCGCCCTCCAAATACACTCTAGGACCCCTCCTCTTTCTTTTCTGGATATTATAATCAGCAGCAAAATTATGGTAATGGATGGAAAATCCAACCATTTACTAATCAGAACTGGCAGCCCCAACAATAGCCACCTGCAAATCCCACTTGGCCAAACCAACCACCTGCAAATCCCATCTGGCAGAATCAACCAACTGCAAGTTCCACCTGGCCTAACTCACAATACCCCACCTCATCCTGGAAAAACTCAAATAACAACCCCTACCCTCCGCAGTGGCCTACCACGACTGCCCAAAACCCAAATTGGAACTAGAATTGGCAGCACCCCATGGGGATAAACAATCAACCCATGGGGATGGCCCCTCAAACCCAAACCACATTGCAACCTCCACTCCAACTACCCCAGAACCCTCAATCGCAATTGTGCCTTCAATTACCATCCCAACCCCACCCAAATCCTAATAATAGACTGGCTCAGCTCGGCCAGATTATGGAAAATGGAGAAGGGTAAACCGACTCGGTAGGGTTCAACGAACTCTAGTTGAGATCAGGGCGTATAATCTCTCCTAAAGAAAATAACATTTTCCAAGAGCAGGAGAATGAAAATAACAAACAACCAACAATAACACCCTCGATTGTGGTAATAACGAAAGAAATCAAGCAGGGGGAAACACAGTCGACTCACAGGATCCTGATAAGGATGCAACTCCTTCCCCTCCGTTCCCCGAAAGATTGATGATAGGAAAACCTGCCATGTATCCTAACTTCGACATTGTAGGGGAACTCAAGAATTTATATGTCAAGATCCCACTCCTGCAGGCTCTACAAGACATTTCAATATATGCAAAGATGATCAAGGAACTATGTGGGAGGAAGCCTGTTAGGAAAATTAAAAATTCATCATCAATAGTTTGTGTAGTAGGAGCCTTGTTTGATCTAATTCTAGGTAGACAGAACCAGTCAAATATGCAGATCCAGGGAACCCCATAGTAACAGTTTAGATCCAGGGCTGTTCTTTTCCAAATACACTAGTTGATTTGGGGCCATCCATCAATATCATGACTATGGAAACCTGAAACACCTTGGGTTTTGACTCCTTCAAACCCACCCCAATTATGTTACAATTGGCCAATCGATCAATGGTTAGACTAGTCGACACACTACATGATGTAGAAATCTCATTCGACTCTTGGGAATATCCAGTGGATTTCCTCATTAACAACCCAAGAAGTGGACTTGAAGGAAATCCATTGATACTGGCAAGACCATGGCTCGCAACAGTTGATGCATACATAGGATGTTGAATGTGTAATATGACAATTTCTAGAGGAGGTGTCACAAAAAACCTCATCTTATATCCTCCAGCCAAGCCAAGCCCGACTATCATATATCCACAATTTCCACCACCATGATATCCAGAGAAGGATCTACGAGCCCCTCTCACGCTGGAAGAAGCTCTTAGAATCAAGAACCAATTGGAGGATGATGTAATCAATGGGTTTATTAACAACCCAACCATCGCGGGTAACCCAACGTGCCAGATGCTCCAAGCTGTTCTAGATTGTGAAGCACAGGGAGACTCGTTGGAAGATTTAATGGAACAAAAAATCCCGACTACCGCTGTCCATGACAACAAATCCGTTGATATTGCGCCAGGGAAGTCTCTGAACATTAATGCCAATTTAGATGAGAAACAACAAAAAAAGCTAATTCAATTCCTTTCTAAATACCAACAAGATTTTTCCTGGGAGTATGACATGAAAGGTATTGATCCACAACTTTTCACACACCACATTTACATTGAGAAAGATGCCCAACCTATCCGACAGTCGCAGAGAATATTGAATCCCCACCTCAGGGATTCTGTTAAAGAAGAATTACAAAATCTGTTGGATGTATATTTTATATACCCTATCTTAGATAGTCAGTGGGTCTCCCCATTAGTCATCGTCCCCAAGAAAAATGGGAAATGGAAAATCTGTGTCGACTACAGGGAACTTAACAAATCCACTCAAAAGGACCACTTTCCCTTACCATTCATTGATCAGGTCCTAGATACTTTGGCAGGGAAGAAGTTATTTTCTTTCCTAGATGGTTTTAGTGGCTACAATCAGATCCAGATTGCCCTAGAAGATCAAGATAAAACTAAATTCACATGCCCCTGGGGTACCTTTGCATACAGAGTATTTCCCTTTGGAATTTGCAATGCTTCGGCCACATTCCAAAGGGCCATCCTGAGCATATTCAATGATTTGATCAGTGAAGGGATTGAATTTTACATGGATGACTTTACTCCTTATGACGATGAATTCAATCAAGCACTGAATAATTTGGAGAAGGTACTAGAACGATGCATTGCTACCAGGTTATGTTTAAGCCACGAAAAATGTCACATGATGATGACAGAAGGTGTGGTACCAGGGCATTATATTTTTGTAGATGGAATTAGAGTAGATCCAGAAAAAATAGAGGTAATCCTTAATTTACCTACACCACACACACAAACTGAGGTACGCAGTTTCCTTGGTGCTTCAGGATACTATCGCAGATTTATGGAAAATTTTGCAAGAACCGCTGCACCTCTACATGCTTTGACTGGTAATGTGGAGTTTCAATGGTCTGACAAGTGTGATGTGGCATTTGCAGGACTCAAGAAGTTGATCTCGACAACACTGGTGTTTCGAGGACCAAATTGAAAAATACCATTTCACATCTCCATCAATGCATCATATATTTCCATAGTTGATGTCCTTGGACAGGAAGAAGACAAGAAACCCTATTCCATTTATTTTATTAGCAAGAATCTTACTCTAGATGAAATTAATTATACAGTAACATATAAAGAATTTTTAGCTGTTATACATACCATCAATAAATTTTGTCATTATATAACAGGCTATCTAGTTATTCTGTATACTGATAATTCTACTATTAAATATCTAGCTAATAAACAAATTACTAATGGATGGGTCACTCGGTGGTTATTACTATTGCTGGAATTTGACATCACCATCAAATATCGACCCGAGAGAGAAAATCTTGTCACAGGCTTTCTATCCCGCATACCCAAAACATATGACTCCTTAACAGTTGAAGATCAATTTCCAGATGAGCATCTGTTTGTTGTCACCATAAAGCCACCTTGGTACGCTGATGTGGCAAATTATCTGGCAGTGGGAAAATTATCAACACATTTATCATCAAGGGAAACAAAACTGATCGTCCAACGTAGCGCACGATTGACTTGGATCAGTGGATATCTCTTCTACACAGGAGTTGATCTCCAGATCCGCAGATGCGTATGAGAGGATGAAATCTATGACATACTGAAGGCAAGACATGACAAGACCTGTGGTGGGAATTTTGCAGAACGCAAGACTAGACACAAAATTTTACAGATGGGCTACTATCGGCTCTCAATATTCAGAGATGCAAAGAAATACGTCTAGACCTGCGACAATTTTCAGTGGATTGGAAAACTAGGTCAGGCTGATGAAATGCCCTTGAAAGCACAAGTAGTCACTGAACCATTTGAGAGATGGGCACTAGACTTTTTTGGCCCCTTCAATCCAAAGTCAAATCAAAAGGCCTATATTCTAGTCACAATGGAAAACATGACCAAATGGGTAGAGGCAGAAGCCTTACCAAATGCAACAGAAGAAGTAGTCATCAAATTTATTTTTAAATTATTTGTACGCTATGGACTACCCAAGGAAGTAATCACTGATGGGGGGTCACAATTTATAGCTCATAGAATCACCACCACCTTGGAAAATTATCATATTAAGCACAAAGTTACTTCTCCATACCACCCACAGGCAAACGAGCAAGTAGAAAGCACCAATAAGGTCCCGGAGGCAATCTTGACAAAGAATGTCTCAACGAACCGACATAATTGAGATACTGAGCTCCCAAATTCCTTATGGGATTATCGCACGACATGGCGTAACACCACTGGATACTCTCCTTATCACCTAGTCTATGGTAAAGAACCCATCTTCCCAATCGAGTTTGAGATCAAGACCCTAAGGATGGCCCAGGAAATTGGATTGGATCTAACAAAAGCACACAAACAATGCCTTCAGTGACTCAACGAGTTGGATGAAGCATGCCTGTCTGCTGTGGAGTGCACACCAATTATTCAACAATAGAGAGTGACCTGGCACAACAAACATATCAAGAAGAAATCATTCAATAAAGGTGATTGGGCGCTTCTCTATGATTCTAGACTTCAGGATTTTCTGGGAAAATTACAGACATGGTGGCTGGGACCATATGAAATTAATGAATTCCATGATAGTGTAACGGTCACTTTAAGCACCATTGATGGGTCTGGATCTCCATTTTTGGTCAATGGACACCGACTACGACTTTACCATCAACCGCCTTCAAAAGAATATTTCTACCGGGAAGTAAGTAAGGACCCTACCATTCAGATTTTGGTTGGCTGGGAAGGTAACCCAACCACTCCAACTCCATAAATGATGAATTTTGTTGACACTGTACATACAGTATACAATTTTTTATATATAGATCTAATTGAGTTGTTAGTTTTCTTTTTTTTAGTTTTATGAAAGTCACTTTGGAAAATAAGAACTAGGGAAGATGACTGTAATGTACACAATTAACACTCTTTTCTGTTATGTACTCTTGCTTTATCTTATCACACGGACCCTGTCTTTCACAAAAAAGTGAACATGTCATTTTACACAGCAGTGATTGGGCAACTATAATGAACTCATGACATCAACAAACCATCCAGTACTTGATTCTGAAATAAACTGACCCATAATAATTGAATGAATTTAGTTGATGACTAATCAGCCTTAGATTCAACAAAAATATATTTCCATGGGAAGTTTCCAAAATTACCTATTTAGATGGTTAAAAAAAATTAATTAACAGATGCCATTCCCTTTGTGCGATTGCTGTTTCTTTGAGTATCGTTGATGTTCATTTGAATGGAACAACTGTCGTTCCCTTCGCGCAGTTGCTGTTCCTTTGAGTATCGTTGTTGTTCATTTGAACGGAACAACTGCCATTCCCTTTGCGTGATTGTTGTTCCTTTGAGTATCGTTGTTGTTCATTTGAATGGAACAACTACTGTTCCCTTTGCACGTTTGTTATCCCTTTGAGTATCGTTGTTGTTCATTTCAACGAAACAACTGTCGTTCCCTTCGCGCAGTTGTTGTTCCTTCGAGTATCATTGCTATTCATTTTGCTATTCCTTCGGATCACGTTGTGCATTCTAAAAAGGAACAACTGCTGTTCCTTCTGTGTTTTTTCCCCCCATTTCCATTCCTTTCCCTCTTGCTGTTAAAATGATTAGCCATTCTTTTGGGAAACAAATTTCACTAATTAATTTTCACCAACATTATTTCTAATTATCATAACAACGATCTGTGATTATTTTGTGGACTATCTCTCATACCTTATCAAATTGTTTTTTGGATTAATTTCTTCAAAATATCTTAAATCT
Organism: Picea glauca; assembly: GCA_000966675.3. Lineage (NCBI taxonomy): Eukaryota > Viridiplantae > Streptophyta > Pinopsida > Pinales > Pinaceae > Picea > Picea glauca. The sequence continues at coordinate 340,234 of JZKD02S2309791.1, read as the reverse complement.
TGTTCATAATCGATAACCACCATAATTCGTTTCTTTTCCCTTTATACATACAAATATACTTGAATGATAATTCGCCTTCATATTATAATAAGGAATCTTAAGCACACTTTTTACTTGGCATCCTTACACTTCTTTACGACATCCCTTACTCTTAAAGAGTAGATGAGCCTCCCTTAATAGAGCCCTAATATATATATATATATATATTGATGAAAAAATAAAAACAAAATAAATATAAGTAATAAACTTCTCCCACAAAGAATAGGGGGTCTCATCACGAGACAACCTACCATGATCATAGGATAATAACGTAAGTGACATTCCCACTATGGCTACCACACCAGGGTAATCGCCTTTGACATTTTTTTTGTCAAAGGACAAGGCGTCTCATCACGAGCTGGCTTGTTCACTTAAGTTACAATCTAGTGAGTGGAATTATCATCATCTGGCTACCAAACTAGGATAGTGGTCTTGTCGGGAAAAGACGATTCAAATATTTATTAAGGATATGGGTTCATATATGGGTTAAAAGGAAACCTTGTCGAGGCTATGGACACCTGCTGGCAGTAGTGGTTCTACTTGTGGTATGGAAGTTTACCTTAAAAACACCAAGTTTCTGTGTGTCTCTAGATTTCCTTTAGTCAATAACAAGGCTATCATTTCGGTTTTATTCAATAAATCGGGAAAACTAACAACATTATGATATGTGAAATATTTTTTTTAATGAAATGACTTAATTTATTTGGTTTATTTTTCCTTAAAACATTTTGAGCATAGGTACAAAAAAAAAAAAAAATTCGAATTTCCCACGAATTTACCGTTAAAAATGATTTTTGAAAATTATACATGATTGTTCCCCATCAGCGACGACAGCGTAATTATTACATATCACCTGAAATACCTACACTCATTACATTCGACTATGCTGATGTTCGAGGTCGACCTTGACATTAATGAGGGGAGTGGAAACTCGACACATTTTTTGATAAGATTAATAAATGAAAAACCCACATTTTTATACACTCGTTGTTCTATGATATTTTCTATTTTTGGTAATATTTACTCCAAGCTAGTCTAACCAAGTTTGCAACCAGGAACGATAGTCGTTCTCATTTTATCATAGAAATATGGGTGTCCGAAGTGTGCGTAGGGAGCCAACATTACTATAGGTAACTGAGCAGGCTAGAGAAATTCTACACCATATGGGGTGGACAAAGTACTTTAACCGGTTGCAAGAATATGATACGGACATCATGATTGAATTCTTTCAGAAATTGCAGGGAGAAATATCCATGGTTCGAGACATACAAATTCTAGTTACTTCAGAAATCGTAGCAGAGGTTACAGGTCTCCCTAACTCAAGCATTCAATTGACAGGAAGATATACAACGCTCAAAGAAGCTGTAGAATCCTTCGTAGACCCTGGAGAGGAATTGGACAAAAAGGGAAAGGGACTTAACCCCAACACTCTCAATGAACCATGGAAAGAACTGGTAGGGGTAATTCAGAGGTACATCACCTGTTATGGATGATACGATGTAATCCAACCACGCCACCTCAAAATTCTAGTGGCACTCAGACAATGGTTAGTAATCAATATACCATTTTTTCTAAATGCCATGTTACATGAGGTTTCTTTAAGAAAACAGAAATCCAAAGATCCTGTTACTATCATAAACCACCATGGATTAGTTAAACTGATAGTAAATAAGGCTCCGAGTCAAACTCAATTAACCTGAGGTGATCTTATTGAGGCTAATAGACCTCTACAACTAGAACAACCTGAATTATACCATGAAGACCCACCACAAGAAATTGAAGAGATACAGGAAGGGGAGAACACTACCCAATTAAAAGTTCCACCTACTCAACCTGAGGTCGAAGCAGACCCCGTCCAAATTACAGAGACTTAGACCTCACAAACAGAGGCACTAATGAGAAAGAGAAAAAGAGCAACGACTTCTCCTAAAGCCCCCATTGAGAGGAAGAGGAGAAGCAGATGGACAAGACAGCCTAAAGAAATTCATGAAATGACCGAGCAAATTCAAGAGACGACTGAAGAAATTCATGACACAACAAAACATACTGAAGAAATTCATAACATTACAGAGCAGTCTTTACAGGAAAATGTTTAGGAAATTGAGTAGGCGGAACAAAACTCACAAGGAAATAGTTAGGAAGGCACCCAACTAGCATTGGAGCACCTGGCAGAACAATTTTTGAAAATCCATGAGATAGAAATAGCTCAGGTTTTAGGGAATTTAGGTACCTCAATTGACAGAGATACCAATAGGCCAGAAGAATACCAAGAACAAGCCTCTCCTTCAAAACCTTCTGAATATTTTCCTGAGATTGAAATGTCATTCCCAGAGGACACAACACAGGAAGAACCTCATCCTAAGGTAAGAAGCCCTCTTGAACAGACATAGCACTTGGAAGAAAAAGAGGAACAACTACCTTCCAACTAGAATGAATAAGACCTATAGATCCCTCACAAACATAAATTAGGCAAAAGCCATAGGAGAATCAAAAAGCTAAAAAAGGAAAACAAGCTATTGAAGAAAATGGATAAAAAGGTTGAAGTATTAAGACAAAAGGTTGGCAAACTCAGGGGAATTATTAAAGAATTAAGAAAAAAACTAGAACAAGCTGACAAGGCTTATAAAATAAAGAAAAACAAAGTGCCTAGAGTGCAAGGAAGAAACCCTCTTCCTAGAAGAGCAGTCACTAAAAAATCTGTGGAGACACGGATAGACCCTAAAGAAATAATAACAACAAAAGAAACACTTCCTACAGAAGAAATTGATGTTGAGGTACAGACAGATACCCTAGTCTCAGAGGAACTAGCTCAATCCCTTGAGCAGGATGCCACCATTAAGAGATTGGAGGAAGAATTGATGTAGTCCCAACAAAGCTTGATTCAAAACATAAATGAATGGACGACTATGGAATAACATCAAGCATCTCAGTCTCAGGAACAGAGTGCTATCATTGATAGACTAGAAGCAGAGCTTATACAAGACCAAAAAGCATTAATTCAACCCAGAGATGAGATGGATGCTATGGAAGAATATCAAGCATCTCAATCTCAAAAACATAATTCCATCATTGATAGGTTAAAGGCAGAGCTTACAAAAGCCCAACAAGAATTGGCTCAACCCAGAGAGGAGATGGTCACTATAGATGAACATCAAAAGGTTGTTAAACAGCTAAAGGACATATCAACAACATAAATTGAGACTTATGTTGAGCTCACCAGAACCCAAGGGAAGGTGAAGAAGGTATAGAACCAGTTGGAGAAAGATTTGGAGAAAATCAAAGACATTTGTGATGTCTACACTGATGCAATCAACTGCAGAGCTCCTACCACCAATTATACTTTATTCTTACTATAACGTTACTTGTTGTTGAGGGTGAAATCCATCAGAGTAGGTAAACCAATTACATTTACCATTATCCCTGATTTTGTTTCATGTTTCAGAGAGCAGGAAGAGAAGGTACAATACTTTTTGTGTGAATTATACTTTCATAACTTCATCTTGGAAAATGATAGAGCATATAAACCTGGTCCCTTTATTGGGGACATACAATTTCAAGCATTCCTATCCTTTACTAAAAACCAAATCAGGTGGGGCAAAGCTCACAAGAATTTTATAAAGAGGGAAACTAGGTTAGATATCTAGATTAGAGGGGAGCCCCCAAAGTCCTTTCCTGCCATTATGCGACATATAACCTTCATGAAAAGGGAGGGGGTCATGGACTCTTTAGCCCCCATCCATCGACAAGTCATACATTCATGCATCATGTATTTTAGAGAAATCAAAGAAGAAGCTCTTGTTGCTTCTAAGATGAGATGGGATGCATCCTCCAGTGAAGTCAAAAGTAGGGAACCCTTTGGGTTCAGGAATTTCTTTGTAGCTACCTACAAAGTGGAAAGGTATTCTAGAATGCTCCAAGAGGAAGGGCCTGCTTGGATTGGGTGCAAATACAATCCCCCTATCATTTGGTTTCCTCCAAAAAGTTACCAGAAGGATTATCAAATTAATAAGAAGAGGGAGGATGCAGCTTTTATAGAGCTCAAAAGAAGTAATGGGTTTAGGAGGCCTGGTGAACCACATTTTCCTCCTCACAACATCACTGCTTTACATATAAGATCTCATATTGCATGAGGACATCCAAGAAGGTAATCTGGGGGGTATGTTGGGTTAAGAAAAAGGTACAAATATCTTCCTTATTCCCACAGTTCATGATATAATCTTGATTGACTTTTCTGTTAATTAGGGATAAACACGATATAAAATGAGTGATATGGCTTCTAGTGATATTATTGAAGTCGTATTAAATAGATTCTAAAATACGATTGGAATTGTTTAATTCTGTTATAGGAATGGATAAATATTGTCAAAACCGAGATAAAAAAGGAGATCTTGAATATGCGTAAGCTATTGGAGGTTGAGGACTTTTGGCGCAAAGTAGTTTTGAAGATGGTTGATTTTCTATATTGTAACTTTTTATAGTAAAGAAATCCTGAGGATCTCTTGATCCTCAGGATGGCTTAATTTACCCATATTATTGTAATATATAGAGAGTAATAGATCCTAAAAGCATAATCGAAGAAATTGTATTCAAAACTTAGAATTACTTTGCGTAATTGTTTTTGTAAATGTTGTATCAGCTATGGAATCAATAAAAGCTTTGAACGTTTTCACCATCTCTATATACTGAGTTTCTAGTAGCAGTGCTTCTGAGGACCAAGGGCCCAATATAAAGGGGTTACTACCTCAATCTGTAATTGTATCAGTTTAATTCTTGTTTTGTGATTCAAATCTCTTTTACGATAGTTAAGATGAATGCATAAGTGTGTTAATGATTTTACACGACTTTAGCCTCTATGAGCTATCTGCATAAACTTTGTTGATATTCTTGAGATAAAAGACGAATCCTTGGGTTGATAAATTAATGTTAAACTAAGGCTATTTTTAGACATCTTTAGAGCCCAACAAGTGATGCATGGGAAACTCAAATACAGATAATTATAGATCAACCTCAAATACTTTATATTCATAAAACTGGGTTACAAAGTACAATCGAGATTGTTCCCAAAATAACTCTCTTGAAATTTCTAAAAAAGATATAGTTTATTACATATTCTCTAAAATTTAAATGCGTTTGTCATAAAGAATGGGATTGGGGACCCCACAGACCATAAAACAAATATATATAAGAATGAAGTTTGTAGAAGGGAGAAAGTGAGAGAAGGAAGACAACAAGACCTGGTAAGAAGAAAAATGAAATTATTAGTCTTCGGTTAAACCTTTATATTTAAAGAGGTGGAGTAACTGTATGAAGAACTCGATAAATAAAGAATGATGCAATCAATATGAACTTACTATGATGGTATCTTTCTCTTGTGTCACTTTCTTGCTAATGTCCTTTTATTTATTTCATTGACGGTTACATGAACAATATCAACTACTTTTTTCCCTACATCAGTTAGTTTGTCGATAGATTTTTTAAACCACTCTTTGATATAGCTTCTCATTGGTGCCACGTTGATTTCATGTTAGATTTTTATATTGAAAACATCACCCTCCAATTCCCTTATATCAATGGAAATATTACGCAAAGTTTCTTCAATATCTTGATTTTTTTACTGAATAATCCACTAGCCAGTTATCTACGTTATCTTCATTATACTCAAGAATGCCATAGAACTTTTCAAATGATATCCCTTTAAAGATCTCAAATTGTTCATCAAAGGATTGCTTGGTTAGGAACAACTAGTTGAGAATCAATTTTGGGTCTTGGACCTCATTGGTGCTCCCATCCAGGTCTATCTTAGTCAGCCTTTTGAATAATTCTTCTCTCCTTGTTATGTCTTGGTTGCATACTTGGAAAATGATATTCAAGTTTTTAACCTTTTCCTTCTAGCATGTGTTTAGTTGTTTTATTTGGTTTGGATAAGGGAGATCCTCCTCTCTTGATCCGGGGCAGGATCTTTTATGATTATGGTTGAGTTTTAACTTGCATGAATATTTTAACCATTTGAGAAATTAACGAAAGAATGAGGAGAGAAGAGGATTATATCAGTCAAATACACATA
>JZKD02S2309791.1:308076-324601 GCA_000966675.3 Picea glauca | reverse complement strand
TATCAGAACATGGAAGTTTCCAAGTGGTGATTCCGACCTGGATGGCTGGGTACGTCACTTGGGTATTAGTCTCAGAGATAGTGTATGTTTGAGGCTAAGGTAGAATGTTTTAGTCCTGTTGGTGGCTCAGGGACATTACAAAAAGGTATCAGAGACAAGGGTTCAACATTGAGCCTGAATTGGGATGGATAAGTGGAAATTTGAACCAGGGTTCAGAAAAAGACATTGTCAAAATGGAGAAAATATGAGTTAAGAGCGTCCCTAGGTGCCAAGAGAATACCTTGGATGTGTTATGAAGCTCATGAGGTATAAAAATAATGAATGAAAACAGATAAAGAATCCACAACAACTGTTGTGTTGGGCCGCAAGGTTTGAATTTGGGGCGAAAGATTTGTGCAAGGGAAGGGCCAAATTTTTCCAGTCGTCATATCTGGAAAAGGTTGCATGAGAGTTAACCTCCAAGTCCTTCAGAATTCATGACTTTGATGAAGTTTATGTGTTATATATAAAAAGGGGACGAAGGCCAAAGTTCCGAAGTCTCGGAGTGGATCTACACTATAGATCCAGGGAGAACTGCTTGACAGTTGGTTTTGGCCGAAGACAGATCATAACTGTTAGATCAAGCCAAGAGCAGAAGGTAAGGCATAGTGGTGAAAAGAAGATATCAGCCGACATATTTGTGTGCAAATGATTGTGAGCCATAGATCTCACAACAGTTTCGAAATTTGACATTCGGGAGTAATAAGGTGTGATAGAGTGAAAAATCTCAAAATCCTGAAGTCGGGAGTTAATCCGAACCATTCATCAAAAGAGACACATGTCAACATATTGGCTTGTTTGGGAATTTAACATTTGGGAGAAACAAAGTGTGCTAAGGCAAAAACTCCCGAAATCCCAAAGTCCAGAGTTAATTCATACCATTCATCAAAAGAGACACATTGGCTTGTTTGGGAATTCGACATTTGGGAGAAACAATGTGTGCTAAGGCAAAAAATCCTGAAATATCGAAGTCTAGAGTTCATCAAAAGAGACACGTGTTGACAGATTGGCCTGTTCGAGAATTAAACATTCGAGAGAAACAAAGTGTGATAAGGAGAAAACTGTTGAAGTCCCGAAGTCCGGAGTTCATCTAGACCGTTCATTAAAGGAGACGCATGTTAGAAGATCAACTTATTTGGATTTTAACGTTCAGGAGAATTGGAGTGTGCTAGTGTGGAATCTCCTGAAGCCCTGAATTTCGAGGTCCCGAAGCCGAAGAGCAGAAGTGGAGTGGTATGACGACATCACCTGTGGTGATGCAGACCTTTCCTAGACATGCCACGTGACGCCACCTTAATTTTTGACAGATGTACTATGTGGACCTCAGAAAGTAAAGAAGTTCGAGAGTTCGGAGTTCAAGAGATTTGAGGAATGTAAGTGTAAAATATTCCAAATCTCTAAAGCCCGAAGTCCCGAAGTGATGTAGCTTGCTAACATCACTTGAAATGACGTGGACACATGTGATGTGTGCTACGTGTTAGTGAGTTAAGGACCTGTCGAAGAATGTTTATTCCAATTGGAATGTGACACATGTCACCTACCTGATTGGGCCACATGTCACCTGCCTAATTGGGCCACATGTCCGCTTCTAGTATTCTACCACTTGGCACTCCCCTCGAGCATGGTTAGTGGGACCCTGATGTTACATAAAGAAGTTAAATTTAGTGAATAAGTCAAACCCACATTAACTTGATAAAAAGGGACGCGTGGCACCAGATCTTGCAGTCCGAAGACTTGGCACTCTGAAGGAATTTTGTTCAAGTGTGAAGACTCCCAAAGGGCCAAAGTCTAGAGTCTACCTCAATCATTGATGATGGAGGGCATGCAGCAGGAGATTCCATAGTCAGGAGGTTGGGCACTCCAGAGGAATTGTGTTACATTTTGCATAGAGTCGAGAACTCCTGAAGGCCAGAGTATATCTCGAACGTTGATCGCAAAGGACACGTGGCATCATATCCCAAGGTCTAGAGATTTGGTACTTTGGAGGAAATTGTGTTGCAGTTTCTTGAGTCAGGAACTCTCAAAGGCCATAGTTAATATCGATCGTCGACCGATAGAGGGTACATGGAGGTAGATGTGGTAGTCCGGATACTTGACACTATAGAAGAATTGAGAGTATGGAAAGTTCAAAACTCCTGAAGCTGGAGTCTAGAGTTGATTGTGGTTGCTGGTTATTGTTACAGGTGAATCCTCCTGCGGACAAGCAGATTCCCTCTTGGTATATACCCTAAACCAAGAGAGAAAGGGTGCTATCATTGGTTACTAAATATCTTTTAGATCTAATCAATATAATATATGAAGAGGAATGTGTACCTTGTTAATGACATTTGTCCTTGCAAATTCCAAGCTTAGCTCTAATCCTGAGCTCCTCGGTAGGTTCTGTAGAACAAACAAAGATACAACTAGCTTCCTATTCTACTAAGATTAGCTCAAATATAGATCTATCTACTGAAGACAAATTCATGTGAAACAAACATAAATTTGAAAGAAACAGGCCAAGCATGTATATGTATTAATGAGAACGAATGAAAGTACTTACAATCCTCTGATGAAGGTGCAACAACTTCTTCCAACTCTCCTTGTCCGACCCATTTGCTCAAGTAATCTACACTGATTATGCTTCTATGTACTTCCTTATGAGATCATAAGTTAGGTGCTTCTCTATATCTCTCTCCCCTCTTTCACCATGAGGAGGCCTCCTTATATAGGCTTGGAGAGGCCTAACCACTTGAGAGATATTTGGGATAATTTGAGGATTCCTCTCCTTTAGTTGTGGATCTCCTGTAAGATCATGACTTGAACCCAGATTCGAATCCAACCACCTTTAGATATTGAGGGGATTCTTCCCCGATTTCCTCCAACAAACCAAATTTCAACCAAAAAGGGATAGCGCTCCATCAAAAGGTGCACAAAGCACTGGAACGCTCCCCTAGAAGGAGGTATAGAGTACCAGTGCTCCCTGTCAATAGGTAGTGGATCCCTCCCTTCCAAAATTGATATTTTAGTGGCTTTTTTCAGTGGAAAAAGGCTTGTACTCCCTGTTAGTTGATTTATCTTCTTCAAGACTGGTCTTTGAGGTGTATTAAGTGTCTTCACAATGTTGTTAGAGGCACGACATAGGAAAGATAATTTTTATGACACTTGCGACACTTGTGACCAATATGCAACACTTCTAGTATTTGTAATGACGACACTAGCCATCATTGCAATGAGTGATTTTGATGTGTAACAGATTGCCCCCCCAAAGTGCAAAGTCAGAACATGATGATGAATGAAGTACTTTGTAGAATTTTTCGAGAAAGGGTATGGATGTAGAGAGGCTATAAAAATATGCACACAACCATCAAATAAATATTATGACATGTTTCAAACCCAAGGCAGGCATACCTATGCTTGAGTGATAAAGACTTTTTCAAGTATGGCCGCCATAGAATACACTACGGATCCATAATTATATTGACAAAAAGGTATAGCCACCGAAGATACATGTGGATATATACTCCTATGACCTGAGCTAATCGTAGACATGAAGAATACACAGTAGATCTATGATTTGACAAGACATATCCATGACCAATACAAAGTGGATCCATGTTACAGTGTATGTGTCAATGTTCAAAGAAACTCCGTCGCAACTTGGGCAAAGTATATATAAGAGTGATGACTCAAACCAGGGTCTTCTTACTGATCCCAATGTAGTATGAATATAAGCATGTGAATAGATGTCCTGACGTTGAACATGGCAGAAACCACTTGATTACCGGTCAATGAGGTAAACCGTTAACAAGCACGAGGGAGATCACCATTGATGTCAATGATTCTCAAGGTACTCTAGTACAGTCCAACGAATGTGAATGGATGAGACGAAGTCAAACATTCGTGGAATCATCCGATCAGAGGTCAATGATGTAAACCTGCTGTCTGATGTGAGGAAGCCTACCATTGAGGCATGCAGGTCCCAAAGTACTAACTGGTTCCTAAGTCTAGCTCTTGGATAATGTGTTGAAGTCGATAGGAAGAGACTCGTCGACGGAGGGACTTGATGTATCCCCCATCAACGACATGAAATAGACATAGAGATGTAATTGGTGGGTCAAGTGAACATGGACTGACATAGGTATTGAAACAGGATATTTGTGATGGCTGAATTTTGAGGCAGATACTTCCCTTGAACACTGAGGCATAACAACAGAAACTTGACAGGGACCAAAAATCGATAATGCAATCGATACTGTGAATTACATCGGGTGACCCAAAGGAGTAAGTAAACTTAAAGGATTGGTTCAATACAAAGGTTCAATGGATTGAAATGCGTGCAAAGATAAAATGCCATGTTCAAGGGTAACTGTGAGGGTGTTAGCGTCAGAAGTCACTCCTGGGTTGCTTGCAGGAGCAGAGCCCGACGCCCATCAATTTTATGTCATGATTTGTTTAATGGGGTGATTGTATGGGTAAAGACTCAAGAAAATATGGCTTTAACTCAGGAAACCGGGCTTGGTATGTAGAAAGCAAGGGAGGTCTTGATCCAACTTCCGTCAGTAAGAGGATTAAAGGTGGTGGATGGAAGACTTGTGAGAAGGGTGAACAAGATTGCCTCGGGCGACAGGCCTTCGAAAGCTTGAGGATAAAAAACTCAGAAGCCAAGATCCTCTTGGTCCGGAGCTTCAAGGAGCTGAAGAGTAACTCGATTGGATCCTCTAATTCCAAGTCGTTCAGCGCTACAAAAATAACAGGAACCGATTAGAAACCATATAATTGTTACAGTGATCCAACCTACATCATCCTATAACAACTACAACTCGACTGGATCCTCCAATTCCAAGATGTTCTAACACAGTATACAAGAGATGGAAAAGGGGCTGGCATCCATAAATTAAGAAGTCTCAAATGCCTTGTACGTTAACCAGAGCGACCAACGCTTCATCAAAACTTTACAATCGGGAGCCTTGCTCAACCATTGATCCTTTTCAAAATACAAAGACTGAGTCTATATACTCAGGAAAATTCACCTCACAGAGGTGTGTCCAGTCACCCAAAGCTTGTTGTCCCTTTAGTCAAACTCGTACTGATATCTTTCTTTAAGCGCCATCTTAACTACACATGGTTCCTGCAAGGAGGGTAGCTGAGCCATTAAGTGTTGGGCTAGCGTGCACAGAATTCTCTGTCTAGTTGAGGACTTCGGCATGGTTTCTTTGAAAAAATCGATACATAGGACCTCTTCGAGCAGACCGCTTGCCAGACCCTCCATTCCCACACTTAATGAATGAAAGGAAGTTTCAACCACTCGCTCTTTCCGTCATTTACTCCAGGTGAGAAACAGTATTGAGATCAGATCCGATGGTGCCTGGAGATCGCGATGATCCTCTCTGTAACTGAACTCGGTGCCTTTGGCCTTCTTTACATAGCTTCTTTCTCTCCCCAAGTGACCACGGGCTGTGACCATGTGCTTATTCCCAAGGCGCTTTCGGCGTTCGCGAATGGGAAGGAGCTAATCCTTGCATTTAGAAATCGCGATGAGAGAAACGCCGAGATGGCTCAATCTGGTGCCACGCATCCCTTTGAGATCTGACGGTCCTGAAACTCACTCAGTGATATTGTGGGCCTGAGTCATGGACGCTCCTGGCACCTCGCGCATCAGGAAAATGATGGAGTTTCTCCTTGTGGCTTGGGGTTGTGATGGACGAAACGCCGAGATGGCTCAATCGGGCCGCCAGGTGTCCCCTTTGAATGGACGGCTGAGAATGCTCCGTAATATCAAGGGCCTGACTTTCGGTGCTTTTGGCACTTTTGGGGTTCAGGGTTTAGAAATGTTCGACGACATAAAACCTTCACCCTTTGAACTCACAACTGCTGAAAAGCCAATGCGACTGGATCTCGCGCCACCCGTCCTTTGTATGGAAGGATGCTATTCTTCCCTTCATACAATATGGGCATGATCTATTTGCGCTAATTTTGGCGCAACTCTGGTATCTGCGGTTTTCCGCCGGCCGCCGATTTGCTCCTATGGATGAATCTGGACCATCATCAATATAATTTTGCTCGCTTACCCGCTTGGAAGCTTGAAATGAGATTTTCTATGCTGCGCTCAGGCGCTTCTCCTGCGACTTGCGGACTTGAATACTCTTATGCCCCGAACAAGAAATGTTACTAACAAAGGGCACTAGTGAATTTCTCAAAAACTGCTTGGCTTGCTTCTTTCAATTCCCCCCCCATCCAGATAGACGAGTACCTCTTTTTAGTTTAATGAGTTCGAGGAGGGTAACACATACTCGATATAACTCACCTTCGGTAAGTTCCTGTTCCTTTGTTTAACAAGCTGGAAGAAGTAAGGGTTCGGTCCCATATGGGCCCTTCAATGTATGATCATTTAACGAGTCTAGAGAAGGTAAAATCGTTTGTTTTTCATATTTAGAGAGTCTGAAAATGGCTTAAAGACGACTCCGATGTTGTCCTTTTTTGTAAGATTAGTCTTGTAAGGCCTAAAAAGAGATAAATTATCACTCGAAAGACGCCCTTTCAAACCTTTTAACGAGTGGGAAAAGAATCAAGATCACTTGACAATCTTTTCACGTTTAGAGAGTCTGAAAAGAGTTTAAAGAAGACTCCAGGGGGTTCCTTTTTCATTTATCCATGCAGGTCCGAAAGAGAGATAAAATTTTACCCGATGCGTTCTTATATTTGTGAGCTTAAGAACGAACTAAGACTATGCTCATAAAAGTGACAAGATAAAAAATTAACAAAAATGCTTTGAAACCTGTCAATAATGTCAAAACTGCGTTCTAGGGGATTAATAAAGCCTCCAAAAAATAAAAATAAAACCCAAAAACTATATCTTTAGGCAAAAATGAAATGTATAATAGTAAAATGGGGTAAAAAAAAAGTCATTTACCATTTCATTTGTGCCAAAATTCGTAGTAGTGGAGAAATTTCCATTTGGAGGTGAATCTTGTATTACTCGGTGCCGAAGCTATGGTCAACCATTTTTCTTACCGGTTGGACCAGGTTGGTGCTCTTCTTCTCTTCTTTCATTTACATGGTTCACATTTTTTTGTTTAAGGCAATAAATATTTATAAAAAATAATGTCCTGGGTCAGCCCAAGTGCCCAAAAAGCTCGGTGCTCCTCTAAAATTTGTGGGCGAGTGCTGAATGGATTTGAAAATGCCCCTCCAAGTCAATGAAGGGCATGCTGACGCTCTGATTTAGTCACAATGAGGACGCTGCCCCAAAAAACCATGAAAACATTTGCCCAAAAACGGCCAACGCACACTCAAAATATGAAGAGAGCATTTTGAATTTTGAATGCGTGATGGCTGATATAAGAGTGTGTCAGTGCTATGATGTTTATGCAAAGAGGGCGTTTTTATTTTACAAGAGCCAACAATCATTTTTTAAAGTTTTGAAAATTGCCCAAATATTGCCGAAAAATGTGATTTTTAATGAAAATTTGATTATTTGATGATTGCAGGTGATTTCGGCAACAATCATGCTTGAGTGGAAAGAAAGAGAGAATGAGATCGATGATGTGGCCGCTTTAAAAATTCCCCGATAGAGAGCCACATTGAGGAATTGCGGTCTCCTCAAATATGTCAAAATGCAAAATATGAAGAAAGAGGTCGTTCTTATTGAGCATATGATTGAGTTATGGAACGTTGCGGAACAAGGATTCCAGATAGGAACACAACTTCTTACCATCAAGTTGGAATATGTGTACTTCATAACTAGTCTCTCAAAACAGGGGGATATTATAGTTTTTACCGGACAACGAGCACTTCCCGCGCCTGTGGATGAGTATCTGGCAAACCATTGTGTCCCATGAGCAAGACTTGTGGGTGGTAGAATTGCGATCAAAGATATCAGGGATCTATCTCTTCGATCTATTCTATTTTCCATTACGAGTATAGTGGGAAGTACGAGCGCTCATCTAGTTTCAAGATCACAGATGGCCTATGGTTTACAGTGTTTAGAGCCAACACTGTTTAACTTGAGCGTAGGGTTTCTTCACCATGTGAAGGAACAAATTACAAGATGCAGATCAGGGCAGCAGAAGAAGTTCATATATGGTTCATTCTGGGTTTTGTTCTTCTTAGAATGCATTCCTGGGATGCAACCTCAGATTTCATTAGTAGCACGACCAATGGGAGAACCACGTATGGAGCGGTGGACCAGCCTGTCTCTAAGACTAGGCTCAGATTCAGAGTTTAGATTCACCAGTGATTTCTTCGCTTGGCTGAGACGCCAATTGATCATGATAGAATATTTTCCATACGCTAGAGTAGATTTACAGGGAAGCATGGACTTGATTCTTCCAGTAGGAGAGGATTGGGATGCGTCAGGTGAGAAACAAAAATGATTTTGTCAAGTGTTTTTTTTCGATTTTAAAAATATTATATTATTTTTTTGGGTACATAGAAGAGTCTTGAACAGGCATATCATTTCATCATGCAGATAGGGGAGCAACATGCCCAACAGAGATGCCTACATTAGGGCATCGCGAAGATGCTCATATTGTATCTAATCAGGGGGCAGTAGCAGGAGGGCTCCAAGAGGTCAAAAGAAACCTCCAAGGCCTTATGATAGGTATCCCTCCTCTCAGGAGGCGGGAAGTGCCACTACATCTACAGAGACACACTGTGGGAGTGTCTGAGAGTTTTAACTATCTACTGAGGGGAGTAGCCCGTGTAGTGATATGTTACTTAGAGCATAATGTAATTCAAGAATATTAGAATGATTCCTGGTGATTGTATAGTCTATATGACGATGATTATGGGTGTGACCCACATTTTTCCTATCTATGTACCATTTTTGATGTAATCAAACATTTTCAGTCATGCCGTATATATATACATTTCCGAGCTTTTACAATGCCAAATGATTTTCAAATGATGTCTTTTATGTGATGTGTTTTAATTTACATGATGAAATGTGATGCAATTCATTTCCTTTATGAAAACTTATCTATGTGCGAGATATCTATCCATAATGTAATTTGCTAACAAATCGGAAATGGTATTAAGTTCCACTGGTATGTGTCGATATTCGATAAAATCAAACATTCATTCAAGACGACAAACTCGTAGATGGAGACATAGTAGGATAGGATTGTGAATAGCGTATACTTGATTGAGTTGACATACCACGAGTTGAGAGTCCAAATTGACAATTATGTGAGAAATGCCTAGGGAGGATGCTTTGGTTAAAAGTCCGATGACAACATGATATTCTGCCATGTTATTAGTTGCCGATCCTAAGAAAATACCTTCTAAACTAACCAACTCATCAGAGTGGTAAATGACCCAAGCTGCGAAAGCAACGCTCTGGGTGTGTCGACTAGCATCGCCCGCAAACCCAACAAAGATAGGAAAGGAAGATGTCATCTGCGCATGAAAACAAAAGACACATTATAAGCGGTTAAGGAAAAAAATCTCGAGCATGCAAGAGAAAAGACACACCAAAAATAAAAATACAATAGTGTACAAAACATGTATGCTAGATGTCCTAGGCATAATACTTCTTCAGGTAAAGCCCATTCTGGGGCTCACCCAAAGAAACTCCATCGTAATCGACTAGTTCGCAGGCACCTCTATGTAGAACACATTTCACGATGTAGGGACCATGCCATAGAGGTTATAACTTCCCTATTCCTAACTTGTCACGAGCCTAGTCATAAACGAGGGCTAGGTCTCCTTCTGCAAAAGTGAAAGGATGGACATATTTGTCTTATTGATTTTTGATTCTCTTTTGATACATCTCATTAACGAGAGAAGCATCATGACGTGTTTCATCCAGCCTAGTCAAATGTAGGAAACGTTCTTCTTCAGCAGAAGTGTGGGGCAAGAGTTCTACTTTGATTTTTAATGAAGGAATTTCACACTCAATCGGTAAAACAAATTCAATTCCATATACTAGCTGGAAAGGAGTGAATCCAGTAGTAGTTTTTACTAAGGTCCTATAAGACCAAAGAGCGGAGAAAAGTTGTAAATTCCAAGACGTCTTGTTTTCCCCTACCATCCATTGGATCATAGTTTTGAGGACCTTGTTGATGGCTTCAACTTGTCCATTAGCTTGAGGATAATATGGGGATGAGTTCTCATGGTGAAAACCCAACTTGGTATGCAACTCACTCATCATATGGTTTTGAAAATGGGAACCATGATCAGTGACAATGGCCTGTGGAACACAAAAGTGAGTGATGATGTGATTAAAAAAGAAAAGGGTTATAGTACGACCATCATTCAGAAAGGTAGGCATAGCCTCAACCCATTTTGTAAAGTAATCGACGACGACGATTATATAACTGTGTCCCCCGACTGAGGTAGGATTACACTGCATGAAATCAATACCCCATTTGGGAAAGGGGCTGATGGAAATAACGAGATGCAACGGAGAAGGGTGGGTGCGTGCCTTGTTTTGAAAAACTTGGCAGGGTGGACACTTTTTGACGGCCTCCATACAATCCTTGAATATGGAGGGCCAAAAGTATCCGACACGTAAAACTTTTTGGGCTGTAGCCATCCCAAAAAGGTGATCGCCACAGGATCCAAGGTGACAGTCATTGAGGACGCATTCAACCTCTTAGTGAGTTAGACATCATTGCAGGATGGTATCAATGCCATGATGATATAAAATATCACCGATAATAAGATAACGACAAGAGTGGTGGTGAATACGACGACGTTATTCATGAGAGATATCTGGCTGAAAACGTTGTGTCTGGAGGTAGAGAATGATGTCTCCATACTAGGGATAAAAAATGATAATGAGGAATAGAGATTCATCAGGAAGAGAATCTCTAGGCTCAATATCTTCATCAGCATGGGGAAAATCACAAATGAGTTCCGCAAACACCAAAGACTTTTTGGATTTGGACTTAGCGAATTTGAGATCGAATTCTTGAAGGATTACGATCCATTTTGAGTATTTTCCCCCAAGCACTTGACGAGTTATGATGTGATACATGGGGTTAGAATCCAAAATAACCGTGGTGGCGCATAACAAACTGTAGTGACAAAATCTCTAGACAACGATGATGGCTGCCAGAGCCAACTTCTTAACATGTGAATAATGGAGTTCTGGTCCATATAGACTTTTACTCAAATAATAAATCACATGTTCTTCACCGGAAGAGTCCTCTTGAACTAACACCATGGAAATAGTGGAAGTAGAGGTCTCTAAGTAAAGGATATAATCCTTCATATAGTTTGGAGGATGAAAAAAAGGAGTGTGCGTCAGGGAATGTTTAAGAGCATCGAACGATCACTGAAAAGTTTCATCCCAGATGAAAGGGGCATCTTTCTGCAACAATTGCATGAATCCTTTAGTGAGCTCAACATAGTTACAAATAAATCGACGAAGAAAGTTTTCTTTCCCCTGCAAACTTTAGAGTTGTCGTAGGTTGGTAGGTGGGGGTAAAGCTAAAATAGCTCTAATATTTAAGGGATCCACCCGAATCCCATCCTTGGAGACCACAAAGATGAGGAGTTGGCCTGATTCGACAACAAAAATACACTTATGTGGGTTCAAACGGATGCGGTAGAACTGACATCGAAGAAAAATAGCTCATAGAGGACCGAGATGGTTGGATCGACTAGATGAGTGGGCAGGTAAGTCATCGAGGTAAGGTTCTGCAATATGTTTGATATTATGGAAAGCGTAGGACATGGCTTGCTGGAACGTAGCCCCAACATTTTTAAGGCCAAATTGTAGCTTCTGATAGGCGAAATTTCCCCATCGGTAGATGAAGGCTGTCTTATGTTGATCAATCTGGTTAGATCCTGAGAAATGATCCATAAAAGAGAAAATTACGCTACCAACACAATTATCAATAATCTGGTCGATAAAGGGTGTGGGGTAGTTGTCTTTGGGACAAGCCTTGTAAGGATCCTGATAATCAACATAGACGCGAATGGTCCCCTATTTCTTAGTAACCAGAACGATATTGGAAACCCATTCCGTCAAGGGGACAAGATAAATGAAGCCAGATTTCAATAACTTTTCAACCTATGTCTTAATAGCCGTAGTCTTTTTAGGATGGACCGGGTGGAGTTTTTTTCGAATAGGCTTATTACCCAGGTAAGTTTTAAGCTCAAGTACAATGATCGGCGGATCGATCCCAGACATCTCTTCGTAGCTCCAGGTGAAGACATCAAAAAATTATTTAAATAAAGCGTTGTAAGAGATCACTTCCTTGGGCAAACAATTAGCTCCAAGGTTCATGTTTTCCATGACACCTTCCTTGATTGAAATATCAATAATGATCATAGATGAAATGTTGCCCAAATTCCCCTCAGAAAGAGTATCTTGTGTGAGGATGGGAGATTATGGAAAGTCGACAACATGAGAGGGGAAGACATAGCGTATCTCTTCTTGAATATCTTCTAAAGGTGGAATAAAAGAGGATCGATGATGGATATCATTCCAAGGTACATCATCGAGGCTAAGAATTTCCATTATAGATTCATCGAAAGGAAAAATTTGGGAATTGTAGTCGATTGCTGATGACAAGGAATTTAACCACGATGGCATCGAATAAGTATTAGGTGCCAAGAGATGTTGGTCATCCGAAGAGGGAGAGGTAGATTGAATGGAAACGTATGAGGTTTCAGATGGTCTAAGTGGCATGGTGTAACCAAGTGCATCGAATTCCAATGGACTGGGAACAATCCAGGGGTCAGATGATGCCAAGGATTGGTAAACTGTAGTCGAAATCATATTGATAGGGGAAATATGATGTGCAGTGGGTGGAAGTGGTGTAGGGAAGGTACCCATGAGGCTAGAGTCTTTCAACAAGCCAACACCAACACTTTCATACGTGATCTTGTGATCTCCCAAGAATGGAATATTGTTGGTAGCGGGAATGCGGGCGTCAGGTGTGCATAAATCTAACTAATTGACGGTGAAAATTTTGCCTTGATGAGGAAATTGCACAAATCAGAAAACTGATGAAGCAACGACGATCATAGCATAGAACCAACTTCTTCCAAGTAACAAGTTGTAATCAAGGGGATCATCAACCATCTCGACCTCAATATAGACGGTTTTTCCGCCCAATTGGATGGACAGGGATTGCAAGAGTTCGTGTGGATGAAAACCTCGCCCATCGAATGCACGTAACATCGTTGGGGATTTATTAAGTGTGGGTGATTTAAAGCTTTTCCAATAGGATAAATACATGACACAAGTTGAGGCTCCCTCATCCAGAATAGTTCAATGGATTTGTTGATTTTGAACAACAACATCAACTTGGAAAGCAAGTTCGTGAGAGAGTAGAGACGTAAAATTATCTAGGTTAAACGTGATACTGTTGGACGACTCAAGATCAAAAGTGCCAATAGCGGCCAAGAGTGTTTTACGTTGACTGGGACATTGTTGTAGAACTTCTAATGCAGACATAACACATGGTGCTTGAGCCATATCTTCAATGATGTTGTAGTGCTGGGAGGCACATGAGTTATGATTAAAGGTATATTTGTGAATAGTGCTCTTAGGAGGGCGTAATATAGAGTTGAACATAGGTTTCTCGATCTGGAGTGATCCAGACGGAGGACTGATGGACGGAGGACTAACGGAGGATGGTGATGGATCTTGTGAAGAAGCATTAGTGATATTTCCTTTGTCTGGTTTAACTGGAGTGTCATAGGTCATAGAGAGAGTGGTTAAATAAATCTCATTGAAGAGACATATATGGGCACTTGTCGGGGCTTCATCATGAGGAGTATAGCTGGAACTTCCCCCTGGAGAGGGTGTTTGAGTAACCATAGATTGCTGCTAAGGAAAAGGTTGAGTAAGCACGACGGGTTGAGAATTCCCTTTAAATAGTTTGGCCACTTCATCGCGATGTGGACAGTCTCGAGTGTAGTGATCCTCACCACAAATAAGACACGAGAAATTCGGTTTTCGCTGTGGTTGATTTTTGTTAGCAGGTGGTGGGTTTTGAGGTTTTGGTTGTTCATTATTCTTAGTCTTTTTGTTTTTGTTCTTTGTCTTTTTATTACCTTCAGTTTTCTTTGAGGGGGTAGACTGAACTACATTTACCTCAGAGACTTGAGTATGAGAAGAGGTAGAGGGTGTGGTCGAACTAGGAGTGGATGTAGAAGCAGATCGAGGTGCATCTCCAGCCGACTGGGATGTAGATTGAGTTTTGACGGAACCAATAACGCCATCTGCAGGTGATGAGGATGAAGGTTTGGATGGATCATTTGTGGCACGGGTAGCGTTAGGAATTAACTCATATAAAGTACCAGACTGGGAATACACCAAGTCTAAGTACTGGGACCTGGCAATGGCTTCTTCTTCAGTAACTACACCACCCATAAAAACATCACGAGAAATTTGGGGTAAAAGTGATTTGGTAAACCATTCCTCCAATAATTGGTCAGGAATGACTTCTTTGATCAACCTTCATCGTCGTCTCCATTCATGAATATGGTCAAAAATGTGCACGGATTTAGTCTATCGAAGAGAGGTCAAGAGTTCAGTACCCGTATTATATCGAATGGATAGTTGGAAATGGGTGAGGAAGGACATGGAAAGGGAGTTGAAATCTTGGAAAGAACCACGTGGTAGTTCAATATACCACTTGGCTGCTGAGCCTATAAGCATTCATTGGAAAAGACACAAATCGTATGAGATACAGATCATTATTATCGATTAGCATATGATCCATATTATTACCAATATAGAAAGCATTAATGATTTCACACATCACTGTATCCATAGAATCCAACCACAGTTTTCATTCGTTGTGCCTCAAATAATTCACAAGTAAATTCGTAACTGTAATTGCCCAATTAAAATCACAACATCAGATCGATATCATTCTATTAAAAACACGATGCATGAATTGCTTCCAATGTAATCGGACTAACTCCACAAATATCGACTCAATAGTCTTCACGTTAGATCACTCCATAGTCGTCAAACAGGGTTTTGACAGAGTCATCAAACGAGGCATTTAATTGAATTTAGTTATAGACATTAAAAGATTTGATACAATTCATCCGTCCCTGTAATAGAAATCGAATAACACATTCGTTATCATCAGAATACAACTCATATCATAACAGCTGTTATTGTTATCCATTCGAAATTCGATTATTTAACAAATAATACACGAATTGGTCCCAACATAGAAAATACAGTTAGCATGTTTAACCAATATGTTGATTGCATCGCGCAAGATNCTATCACTGCGACAACTACACATGAATCAAATGCACCCCTCCCATCAACACGTCGATTCATCTGGGAGCAGGACCCGCTCACCCCTCCCCGGCAAGACCCGTCTTTCATGATGGCAGTGCATTTGATTAATTACTACTGTTTGGAATGATTATGAATTATTTCCGAGATTAATTAATACTTCGGCAAGACCTCACCTTATTATATTAAATGTTTATCCGACAGGGGCACCCCTATACCGGTGCACCCTCCCTCTAATTTTATGGTCCAATGAAAATTACTGTCCACATACTTGTTGAAGATGGATCGAGTCCCAGTTGGATTTTTCCGAATTTGCTCTATGCTGGAGCTGGAAATACAATATAGTAATTTGACTATAAGCCAAGCTCCTTCCAACTTAATTTTCCTTAAATTGATGACAAGGGCATGGATGGATTCGTTGTGAGAGTAAAAATGAGGAATAGTCAGAATTCAACTTCGGCCAAGGTTGAAAGCACTAGCCAAATAAACTAGAATTCAGAATTGTGTGTGTGGTTGTATTTCGTCACAGTCAAACTGTTTTCAGAATCATGCTATTTGCTTACGCGTGTTTAAGCCATCGTACGTTGAGAGGAAAAAGGCCCATGATCAAAAGTTGTTTGTAAAGGAGTGAATCTTTTTGCATTTTGGAGACTCCTCGATAGTCTCTCATCTTATATATGTGCCTACCCTCCTCCTTCTTCAGATTACAAATATTTTCTGCCACTTCTATAATCTTGTATTCTGAGAGCTGCAAGTCGACACTCGATATAAATAAGTTCACCTCAAAGATATAAATAAGTTCACCTTTTGTAACAACCTAGAAGATGAAGATGGTGTACAAAAATTTCTAGGAAACTTAAACAGTTACAACAGCCACGATTTTTAGAGTTACTATGGAATTAGTAATCCTCTTCTCTACTGCTAAAATGCATGATGCTACTTTGGGGGAAATTACCCTGGATCAGGCTAGACACTTAACTATTTTCTCTCTATGTACAAAAGAGCCTTTTCTCATCCAATGTCAATTATTTAGCCTTTGGGTATGAACATCCCTATTTAAACTGTTTAGCTCATGAATTGTTCGAACAAGTTTATTAAACCCTCTTCATCCCGTCCCACCTTGCCTCAACTTTTGTCGAGAATATTCAATGCCTAGAAAAAAAAAATCCAAAGTAACCCATTACCAGACATGAGAGAATTGTTAAGGGAAACTGGTTAAAGGAATACTACCAACAAGAAAAAGTAAGAACAAGTACTATATTTTGTTTAACTTGAATTACATACACA
>JZKD02S2309791.1:279905-303556 GCA_000966675.3 Picea glauca | reverse complement strand
AAGGGTAAAAAACTATACAAAGTAACCAAAAATTGAAGGGCGCTTCACAGTAGTTTGGTGCGCGCGCACATGCGCAGGACAAGAACGTACTCTGCGCGCATGCGCGCATGACGCGCGGCTGTCAATGAAAAAACCCACGCACCTGCTAAAACGACGCATTTATTGAATTGGTCGGCCTCTCAACCACTTATGGACCACCTCCCAATCTGATTTGACTCCCAAATCTGAGTTGAATCCGTAGGGTAGGCGGGTTAATGACCTAATGAAGCCCTAAAGAGCCCCTTTTCACACTTTGAAGAGGTTACATGATCACCCGGTGATTTGCTATAAAAAGCCATGAAGGAACATTGTTTTCGCAAGGAATTTCAGGTAATGTTATGTTGCTAAGATTGTCAAGGGCTCATTCTTTGACGATAACACATTGGCAACATTTCATAGAGCCATTCGCCTCTCCATTGAGTGGATGTGCTGAGAGTTCTTTCACTATCAGTCTCATTTCTTTGCATTGTAAGGAAAGCAAGTTCATGAGGGCCTCAAGAGCCTTCCTTTGGGGGAAGAAGGAACCATAGTTCCCTTCCTTCATCGTGCTCTGGTTTCATCAATTGATCAGCTCAAAACCATTGGTGATATCGGTGTCTTTTTTGTGTTTATTGTTTCTTTATCCATATGTTCACAGTTTTAGTTTGTTTTTGTTTAATTCTTGCTTGTAGTTTGTTTTGTTTCCTCTAACCCTTCCTTCCACAGCTTTCATGCTCTGCAAGACCCAACAGGGCATGTAAGCACCCTCGATTTTCTCACCAGGTGACGAATTGGGTGCGAACAATGATGAAATAAAGAGGCAATCAATCATATATAAGAATCAAAGATAGTACAGATATGGTCAAGAAATGGGAAAAGGGCCAAAAAAAGATCTAGGAAAGGAAACCAAAATTAGATCTCCTCCCCAGGGGAGTGACCAATTTCTGTTACAGGTGAATCCTCCTACGGACAAGCAGATTCCCTCTTGGTATCTACCCTAAACCAAGACAGAAAGGGTGCTATCATTGGTCACTGGCATTAGTTTAGATCTAATCAAACTAATATATGGAGAGGAGTGTGTACCTTGTTAATGGAATTTTTCCTTGCGAATTCCAGGCTGAGCTCCAATATTGAGCTCCTCGATAGGTCCTATAGAAAAAACAAAGATACAACAGGCTTCCTATTATACTGAGATTATCTCAAATACATATCTATCTATTGAATACAAATTCATGTGAAACAAACATAAATTTTAAATAAACAGGCCAAGCATGTATATGTATTAATGAGAACGAATGAAAGTACTTACAATCCTCTGATGAAGGTGCAACAACTTCTTCTAGCTCTCCTTGTCCAACCCCTTTGCTCAAGTAATCTACACTGATTATGGTTCAATTTCCTTCCTTATGAGATCATAAGTTAGGTGCTTCTTTATATCTCTCTCCCCTCTTTCACCATGAGGAGGCCTCCTTATATAGGCTTGGAGAGGCCTAACCACTTGAGAGATCTCTAGGATAAGTTGAGGATTCCTCTCCTTCAGTTGTGGATCTCCCCTAAGATCATGCCTCGACCCCAGATTCAAATCCAACCACCTTCAAATATTGAGGGGATTCTTCCTTGATTTCCTCCAACAAACCAAATTTTTCCCAAAAAAGGCCAATACTCCCTTAAAAGGTGCACAGAGCGCTGGAACTCTCCCCTAGAAGGAGGTACAAAGTGCCAATGCTCCCTGTCAATAGGTAGGGGAGCACTCCCTTACAAAATTGATATTTTAGTGGCTTTTCTAGTGGCAAAAGGCTTGTACTCCCTGTCAGTTGATTTCTCTTCTTCAAGACTAGTCTTTGAGGTGTCTTAAGTGTCTTGATGATGTCGTTAGATACATGACATAGTCAAGATAATGTTTACGACACTTGTGACCAATATGCGACACTTGTAGTATTTGTAATGATGACACTAGACATCATTGCAATGAGTGATTTTGATGTGTAACAGTTATCAAAAGGGTGCATATCGTTGATGTGTTGTTTGTGAATTCGTCGGTCCGACGCTTTGATGGATCTATGAAACAATACTTCGAAAACTTCTGAAGCCGGAGTTCCACATCAAATCTCCACCATTGGATGTCAGGAAGTCGTGGACCATTGATCTACCATCCTTTGCGAGTTCGCAATTGGAACTTTGGGAAATTTGTAGTTGGATTTGCATGAATATTTAGAGCTCCGAAGTTCCGAAGGTGGAGGACCGAAGTTCCGAATAAGCACCTATCAGCCTAGCGCTTGGCCACATCCCATGGTCACATAAATTGGGGGATGAGAAAAAGGTACTAGTAACCAAAACTGAATTAGAGAATAGAACAAGGCTCTAAGATAGAGCCGTGGGGATTATTTATCGACCAAGACCTATAAAGAATACAATTTGATATTTTTTTTGTTGAATCAGATTGGTTTATGTTATTCTGGAAAATTATTAAAGACTAATAGCCTGTAAAAATTCGGTTCACTGCAAATTTTGCAGAGTTAGAAATTGTCAGAACCAAACAGAATTGTCACATAGTGCAAATAAATGGAGGAGGCACATGATTCTTATAGTTAGGAGAATTAAGTTATAGGAATGGATGTCCATTTGGGAGTTGAAGGAACCAAATCCAATGGGAATGGAAAATAAATAGATAGAGACATGGGCATGATGAAAATCATTAAAAATTTTCAAAACAATGTCCAAATTCACCAGGTAGATAAAGAAATTCTTAAAAGAGACAATGATAAACAATAATACTTCAATAGGAAGTTAATGCAGATCTCGAAAAGAATTGAAAAGGAATTGGACAAGGAAAATGGATCCAACAAATCAAGGAGCCACAAGTCCCCTAATGAGGAAAGAAGAGAAAGAAGTGGTAACATACATCACCAACATTCCCAAAGGCATTCTAAAAGGAGGCCACACAATAGTTCAAGTCCATCTCCTACTAGAAAGCATAAGGGATATGAAGTGGATGAATGAAAGGGTGAAATGAATAAGATCAAACCTCCTACTTTTGATGGAGAGCACCAGAAAGATGAAGATGCTGAGACATGGCTACTTGGCATGATGAAATATATCCAATTGCAGAATTATTCCTCTCATGCAGAAGGAAGAATCCCAATCTATCAGATGAAAGGAAAGACATCCATGTGGTGGGATAAACTTGTGCAAGTCAACACATCAAAGAGAAGAGTGTTACATGGAAGGAATTCAAGAGGCATTTTGAAAAAAGGCACTTAACCAAGAGATACTATGACAAAAAGATGAAAGAGTTCTTTGAACTTGAATTGGGAAGCATGACTATAGATGAATATGAAAGGATATTTATATTGTTGTTGAAGTGTGTCTCTTTCATTAAGGATGAGACAATCAATATCCAGAGATATATGAGTGGGCTGCCATCTTTCATCATTGACAAAATCAAGTATGATGATCCTAAAACTATGGAAGAAACCATAAGGAGGGAAAAGTGTTTATATGATCAGCATAAGGGAAAGCCTAATTTAAAAAGATCTTGGGAAGACAAGAGGAACTTTAAGAGGGAGCAGAGTCAGAAGGGGAAAAATCCACCATTCTTCAAAAATAGTCCTAAAGGACATCCAATTTTGAGAGAGCATAGGATGGATTAAGTAGGTGGGAAAAGGCCAAGGTAGACACCTATGCAATGTTGGGGTTTTAAAGGAAAAATTAAGTATAGAGATTTCCCTCACAAAAGTGACAAAGTGAAGGTTGTTCACAATGTTCAACAAACAAAAACATTGGAGGACATGGGAAGAATATTACCAAGGATCTATGCAGCCCTATACAACAAGAAAGATGAGTTTCAATCACACATGATTGAAGTCGAAGTTATGATCAATAACCATTCCTTTACTATTTTAATTGATTCAGGGGCTAGTCATAGCTCTATAGATCCTAAGGTAGTGGAAATATTTCAGTTGCGAAGAAAAAAGAATGGGAAATTTTGGCTGGTGTAGCTGGCTATAGGAGCCAAGAGAAAGGTTGTTGAGTTGGTTAAATCATGTCCAGTGGGAATGAATGGACTGAGTACCATGGAATATTTTAACATATTTCCTTTGGGATCATATGACTTCCTAATTGGTATGGATTGGTTGGACCAACACGATACCATATTAGACTGTCATAACAAGGCATTCACTTGCCTAGATGAGGAAGGAAATCAGAGAGCAGTCTAAGGAATTCCCAGAGCAATTACTGTTCGGGAAATTTCATCAATGCAACTGAAGAAGTGTTACAGGAAGGGATGCCAAATATTTGCAGCCCATATGGAAGAAGCACCAAAGGATAAGGTACCAAAATTGGAGGATCATTCAATCCTGAAATATTTTGACAATGTGTTCAAGGAGATACCGGGGCTACCCTGAAAGAGAGATATTGATTTTTCTATAAATTTGATGACTGGGGCAACTCTAGTATCAAAGAATCCCTACTGGATGAGCACACCAGAACTGAAAGAACTAGAAATGCAGCTTGAAGAAATTTTAAATAAGGGGTACATATGCCCAAGTGTGTCACCTTGGGGTTCCCTAGTGTTCTTTGTGAATAAGAAAGATGGGACCTTGAGATTGTGCATTGAATTCAGGCAGTTAAATAAAGTAACTATAAAGAACAAATATCCTCTACCAAGGATTGATGATCTCTTCGATCAGTTGAAGCATGCAAGGATATTTTCAAAGATAGATCTCAAGTCAGGGTACCACCAGGTAAGAATTAAAGATGAAGACATTAGCAAGACCACCATCAAGGCAAGGTATGTTCATTATGAGTTCAAATTGGTTCCATTTGGGTTATCAAATGCACCAACTGTTTTCATGTGCTTAATGAAAGGTGTTTTCCGAGAATATTTAGACAAGTTTTCCATTATCTTTTTGGATGACATACTTGTATATTCCAAGACAGAAGAAGAAAATGAGAAACACTTGAGGATGGTTTTACAGGTTCTAAGAGATCACCAACTGTTTACGAAATTGAGCAAGTGCTCATTTTACCAAAATCAAATTCACTATTTGGGGCATATAATATATGAAGAGGGAATAGCAGTAGACCCCCAAAATATTGGAGCCATTAAAGGGTAGACAACACCTAAGAATGTGACATAAGTTAGATCCTTCATGGGCCTAGCTGGCTTCTACAGGAGATTCATTGTAGGATTTTCAAGGATTGCTCACCCAATCACTTCCTTGCAAAGAAAAGGCGTAAAATTTCAATGGAAAAAAGAATTTGAAAAGAGCTTCCAACAATTGAAGCAGTTGTTAACCAGTGCTCCAATTCCGAGGATTGCAAATCTGAATGAAGAGTTCATGGTTTGCACATATGCATGCAAAGAAGGACTAGGTGGAGTCCTTAGTCAAAATGGGTTTGTGATATGTTTTGAATCCAAGAAATTGAAAGATAATGAAAGGTTCTATGCCACTCACAATTTGGAGTTGGAAGCCATAGTACACACTTTAAAGAAATGGATACAATACCTCATGGGAAATAGGTTTGAGCAGAGGACATACCATAATGGGCTGAAATATTTGTTTGATCAACCTAATTTAAATTCTAGGCAGAGCATATGGCTGGAATTCCTCTGTGAATATGAATTTTATATCAATCACATCAAAGGAAAGGATAACAAAGTGGTTGATGCACTCAACAAGAGAGTGCATGAACTACATGCTACAACCATCAACATGTATCAAACCAATCTTAAAGACATAATTTTGGAAGATGCAAAAGCAGATTTGCAGTACATGGAAATGGTAACAAAGCTACAACAAGGTAAGATGCTACATAAAATAGAAGATTATAGATTGGAAGTTGATGGAATACTCCTGTACACGAACATAATTTGTGTACCCAATTCTCAGGAATTGAGGAGTATGATCTTGAAAGAGATGCATAATGTGCCTTATGCTAGGCACCCTGGATATCAAAAAAAAATGGCAATAGTCAAGAGCCATTACTGTTGGCCATGCATGACGAAATAAATTGCAAAGTACATCACCAAATTTATGGAGTGTCAAAGGGTCAAAGATGAGCATACACACCCAACTGGTTTTCTACAACCATTACCCATCACTAAGTGGAAGTGGGAAGTGGTGACAATGGATTTCATCATAGGATTACCCAGAACAAAAAAGCAACATGATTCCATCATGGTGGTGGTGGATAATCTTATGAAAGCTTCCGATTTTATTCCATTGAAGACTACTCACAAGGAAACTAATGTTGTTGATATTTATATGAGGGAAGTAGCACAATTGAACGATTTTCCCAAGACAATTGTGTTTGACAGAGAGCCAAAATTTACCTCGAAGTTCTAGAGAGGATTATTCAAGGGGTTCAGAATGAGCTTGAACTTTAGCAAAACATATCATCCTGAGTTTGATGGACAAATAGAAAGAGTAAATCAAGTGATAAAAGATATGTTAAGAATGTATGTGATGGAAAAAAATCCATATGGAAAGACTACCTACACTTGGTAGAGTTTGCTTACAACAATGGGTACCAAGCATCACAAAAGATGAGCCCATTTGAAGAACTTTATGGAAAAAAGTGAAACACACCAATAAGCTGGGACAACCCAATTGATAGAGAAATAATTGGGCCAGATTTTCTCAGGGAAATGGAAGAGAAATTGTTAAAGATACAACATAATTTGAAGGCTTCCCAAGACAGGCATAAAAGCTATTCTGAAAAAGGTAGAACCCATAGGGAGTTTAAATGGGTGATCATGTTTTCTTGAAGGTGAAAGCCACTATAAGTTCCATGAAGCTGGGAAACTGTTCCAAGTTAGCAACCAGATATTGTGGACCATTTGAAATTGTAGAAAGGATTGGACCAATAGTTTATATGCTTTCATTTCCTGCATGCATGACTATTAATAATGTATTTCATGTCTCATTGCTCAAGAAATATATACTTGATGCTAATCATGTGATTGATTGGAATGTGATTCAGGTGGAGCGAGAAGGCACTTTACAAGTGCATTTAGTGCACATACTGGACCAGAAGAGAAAGCAACTCCGGAATCGAGCCATAAGGCTTGGAAAGGTCTGGTGGACCTGGTACGGTCTTCAGGACACAACACAATAGAATGAAGATGCTATGTGGGAAAAATACCCGTATCGTTTTGAAGATTTTGGAAATCTTGTTGATGTTGTGTAAATAAGTTTCACTAAGGACAATGCAAAAATAAGGGGAGGGGATTGTAATACCCCAAGGATGAGCCCAGTTGTAATTATGAATTGTAAAAATGTTCTATAGGTTGGTGAGCCAAGTGTTATAAGCTAGGGGCTTGTGTACTTTTAGGTCGAAGAGCCTAGATGATAAAGGCTTGGAGCCTGATTTTTTGTACATGTAAATATTTATATTCTTGATATAGAAAACATCACTACGTGTAGACTGACTGTGAAGAAAGAGTATGGGGGGGATGAACTCCATTAGGCTGGGTAAGGGAGGGGGTAGAGAGGCTGGAAATAGGGTCTAATATTAAGAGCTTAAGTCCAATAGAATAATATATTATTATTCTAAATGATGTGAGTGGGATATGAATATATCCTAAGTTCCTTTGGGTAAAAGGTACAACTTCCAAATGGAGAGGAACACACTTCATGAGAACCATGTGTCAGCTCAAGCACTGCAAATATAAGTGGGAATCCTTACTGTTTTGGGGATTTTTTTTCCATTTTGCACCAGTGCACCCAAAAAGAACACGGTAACCCTGGAACACCATTTATTCCTCAAGCACTCCAAACCTCTGCAACAAGCCTAGATTGATACCCTTGCTTCACCCGTACCCTGTGGGTTGCCTACATATTGTTCCATCATTACTGCACCCCACGTCTAGTTTCTATTGTTTCCATCACCATGCCCATGTGTTGAGGAGAGAGAGTGAAGAAGAAAGTTGTCAGGCCCGTGGATAGAAGAAGTAGGTTGTCAGGCATGTGATAAACTCTCTCCAGGTGAGAGAGTGTGTTGAGGAAGTGAGTTCTCCTAGAGGGATTCCAGTAGTGGCTACAGATATTTGAGAATTCATGTCTGACATGTTTCTAAAGCCCCAGAAGGGAGGTGGAGCAGTCAGTGGAATGTGTGACAGTGAAGGTGTATACTCCTAGGGTGGGACATGCATGTGGGGAATGAGAGTCCGTGAGCGGTGGGAATAAGTGGCTCCTGGTAGGAAATCCTTCCTGTTGAACTATGCGACTATCCTATCGACCTTTCCTAGCCTAGGAATCCCTCACTCGATGGAGTTTAGTCCTAGATCGGGGGTGAACCTTGATTAGAGTGATGAGCAGTGTGGTCTAAGGATGGGAGGTTCGTGGAAGGCCTGCATGCAGTCAATGGTATTCTCAATCAAAAGATAAGTACCAATTCTTTGTTCATTGTATGTTGTGTATCTAGTATACAGGTTATAATGTTATTAAAATTTCCTATATATATTGCATGTATGTGTTAATGTTGCTTCCACATGAATAGGTGTATGAATAGAGTGTTTATGTATGTTTAAATTATATATATATATATATATGAATATCAGAAAAGGGAAGTTTCCAAGTCGTGATACCGACCTGGTTGGCTGGGTACGTTACTTGGGTATCATTCTTGGAGATACTGTATGTCTGAGGTAGTGTGTTTTTGGCCTGTTGGTGGACGAGTACGTTATAGGGTGTAGGAGTTTGACCTCTCCAACCCGGGAACCCACAATTTGCAAAATCGGTGAAGTATAGGATAACATGGAAGTTGGTCAGAATCGTGATGCGACGGTGTGGATGGAGATGAGGATCCATAATTCCACCAACCCAGGAACCCACCATTCTGAAAAAAAATGACTGAGTATAGAACAAGAAAGGTAGAGTAGAAGGGAAAAAGTAAATGGGGAAAATGGGTAAGTATAGAAGAGGGAAAAGAAAGCGAGAAAAGAATTTGGAAAAAATAAAAGGGGAGGGAAATTTCAGAAGCGGGAATTGATCTCAACAATAGGCTCCAACTGTGGGATGATAACTCCCCATGGGTTGTTAAGAATCCAAAATCTCTCATGACCAGGTGCTTACACCCATTGGGCTATGGATTTAGAGTAAGAATATACAAAATGAACAAAAATAAAATTATTTACAATGAGAATGAAAATGTCTTAGGAGAATAAACCTTTCAAATGTTTCCCATTGACATGCAACATTAATCTTTTTCCTTTCATCTCTTGGAGTATATAGGAGTTAAATCCCAATATCTTCTCGATGACATATGGTCCGATCCAGAGTGCTTCAAACTTTGTATGCATGGACAACTTATCCTTGGCCTTGTTCCAAAGTAGCACCATCTCTCCCTTATGGAAGTTATTCATAGTTGTGCCTTGATCAAAATATCTCTTGATGCTCTGCTGCCTCTTAGAAGTTTGATTCAAGGATTTTCTTTGTTCCTCTTCCAACTTCAATAACTGGTTGATTCTCTTTTGGATGAGTGAATTGTCTTTTGTATCTTCAATATTAAACACAGAGATCAATGCATTGAGCTTGAGGCTAATCATAATATTCTCTTCTTTCCCATAAACCAATAGACATGGACACATCCCTGTGCCATCCTTCAGGGCCGTTCTAATTTCCCATAATTCTTTCGTCAACTTCATATGCCAATTCCTTTGGTTGCTATCAATGGTTTTATTCATTATCTGCACAAGTGTTTTTTTGTGTGGATTCAACAAGGCCATTACCTTGTAGATAATTATTCGATGATTGACCCATGATGATTCCATATTGTTTGCAAAAATCCATGAATTTTGACCCGATGAAGATCGAACCATTGTCTGTGATAAATTTATCAAGGACACCAAATATCGACATAATGTTGTCTTTGAGGAATTTAATTAGTTCTTCAACATCAACCTTTTTGAGCACCACTGCTTCTGACCATTTCATGAAATAATCGATAGTTGTTAGAATGTACATATTCCCCTTGCTATATTTTGGATTAATCATCCCAAAAACATAAAGTCCCCATTGGGAAAACAATTGTTCTACCACACTAGGATGCAAAGACATCACAAATTTCTTCATTTTTCCTAAAAACTGCTGGCATGAAAAACACTTCCTTATTATGGCATACAAATCTTTGAAGATTGATGGCCAATAAAATCCTGCTCTGATTATTTTGTGGATGGTTGCAGCAAGTGCAAAGTGTCCACCAGATATTCCCTCATGGAATTCTCTAATTAGTTCTTGGGATTGATTTTCATCGATGCATCTTAGCAGTATACCATCAAAATTTCTTCTGAACAGTATGTCAACAATCATCACGTATTGGTTTTCCTTCATCTTCAGTGTCCTTCTCTCATTGGGGTTCATGGTGACAGGAAATTGCCCAAACCTTAGGTAGAATATAATATCTCCGTACCATTCTAAATTAGCTAATGGTTATGTGAATAATATTGAAATCATCCCATCAACCGAGTCCCCATTCACGATGATCTTATATAAATCTTGTTCTTTGATTTCCTTTAGAGGTTTAATCTCGATATCATATTCTTGTATCTTTGCCAACCAGTTAGCCCATTTCCCTTCTCTCAACTGTTGATTTAGAATCATCTTTATTGGCGATGAGGAAACATAAGATATAACATGGGATTTTAATATATACGTCCAAAAGTGCACTACTACTTTTACAAGATCCAAGGCTTGCTTCTCGAGTTGTGTAGGGTTTTTCTCATAAAACTTATCGAGAGTTCTTCTCTGTTGCTATTTTTTGGAGTGAGAATGGATGCATTAACTGTCTCTGTAGAAAATAAATAGATAATGAGGTCTCTTTGGAAGTCCAAACTGATGAGGACATGAGCGGTGGTGATTTCTCCTTTGATATTTTTGAACGCTTCCTATGTATCTGCTGTCCATTGGAACCTCTACTCTTTTAGCAACAAATTGATTGGCTTTAATATGCTTTCATAGTCAGGAACAAATCTTCTCACAAAATTTATTTTACCAAAGAATGAATGGAATCCCTTCTTGGATGTCAGGGGGTTGAGCTTGTTTATTTATTTAACTCTTTCCATATCTATGTAAATTCCTTCCTTGCATACAATATGGACCAACAATGTTCCTTGAGTCACAACAAACAAGCATTTATTTGGATTCAGAGAAATTCCATATAATCTAAATATTTCAAAAACCTTTCTTAAATGATGGATATGATCCTCCATTTTCTTTCAATGCACTGTCAGGTCATCTTGGTAATCTGCCATAAACTTTCCTATCATCCCGCTGAACACATGATCCATGGCCCTTTGGAATGTGGCTCCAACATTCTTCAAACCAAAGGGATTTCTAGAATATGCATATGTCTCCCATGGTGTGATAAATCTTATCTTTTCCCTATCTTCCTCAGCCACCAAGACCTGGTTATATCCAAAGAAACCATCCAACATGGACATGTAGGCTGATCCAACAACTTGTTGTAGAAGAAACTCCATGTTAGGAAAAGGAAAATGATCTTTTATTCTTTCTTTGTTAAGGTCTTTGAAGTCAACACACATATGGATTTCCCTAGTCTATTTCCTTACAATCACTGGATTTGAAAGCCAGTCTGATTGTCTGATGGGATAAATTATCCCTTCCATCTTCAACTTCTCCAATTCAATTTTTACCAAAGGTTTCAGGTTGGGATTCATCATCCTTATATTTTGTTTCATTAGTTTCGCTTCTTCCCACAAAGGAATTCTATGCTAGAATATAGTTTTATCATAGGATTTCAAATCATCATAGCTCCAAACAAACACATCAATATATTCTTTGAATAAGGAAACATATTGGTCAACCTCTTCAGTGGTGCAATCAACTCCCAGGTTGACATATTTCAGGGACTTGTCCGTTCCAATATTGACTTTTCTCGTTTCTTGCACTTTTCAAACTGAAACTTCTTCAAAGAAATTCTTTTCATGATCATATTTTGTAAACAAAGATTCAACTTATATACATTATTGTGGGACGATAGAAGAGATATCGTATTCTTCATCATCATCATTTAACAATAAATTTCCCAATTGCTCATTGTTCTCAAATACTTGTAAGTACTGAACATTATCGAGCACAGATGGTCGAAAATATATTTCTACCTCAAAAGAATTTTTGCTTTGGATATCATCTGAGCTTGATAATGAGGCCGCCAGGGCTAGTGAATTGACCTTGTGATTCTTGTCCCTTGGAATGAAATAAATGTTGAAGGAGATGAAAGATTCCATCAGTTCGCTAACACTTTTGAAATGCATCTTAAGTATTTCCTTTTTGATTTTGTACCTTTGGGTAACCTGATTGATGACCAACTCTGAGTCTCTAGTCACAACGAGATGTTTTATTTTCATTTCCTATGCAAGGATCATCCCCTGTATCAAAGCTTCATATTCTACCTCGTTATTTGTGCATGAAAACTCCAGTATTACAACACGGGGATGCATAGTCTTATTTGGACTCAAAAGAACAATTCCCACTCCATTCCTAGATTTATAATAGGCTCCATAGAGTGACATCCTCCAGTAGCCTTCAAACAAAAATTCTAGGTTCCCCATGCCTTGAACTTGCTCTAGGCTTTCATTGTGCTCCATATCCAGGATAACATAGTTTCTAATCCCATCATCTATATAATATTCCATCAACACATTATCATTATTCTTGAAAGAGAAGTGTTTTCTAGGTTCACAGGGTACTTTAATCATTGCTCCCTCCTTTCCTGGTAGAATTATACAACTTCTGTCGTTCATTATATATCCACCGATCATGGATGTCCAGACTCTTCCTAGCACAACTTTGTATGCTGGAGGAAGGCATACCAAAATAATATTGAAAAAAATAATGATATTGGGGGCTACTACAATCCAAGCATAAAAATCCTTGATTTCTTCATACGATGGCACTTTTCTAGAATCAATTGCATATATTCTCTCATCGGTTTCATAATACTTGGTGGAAATCATGCCCAATTCCTCCATGACCGCAAGAAAAATTATATTATTTGTCGTTCCTGTGTCAACTAAACAATTATGTATGAAACATCATGATTTTCAATTGAAATGTAGAAGGGCAGAATTTAACCTCTCAGCTTGGCAGTTGACAGGATCTGGCTCTGTTTTGGACCGGTAATGACAACTTCAGCTCTTTCCGATGGATCATCCAACAACTTCAAAATGTTTTGTCTTTGCTGAGGAATATTTACCACTTCTGTAAAAGGTAGATTTATCCTCAATTTACTTAGGTCCTCCATGACATTATACGTCATTGAGTGGATCTTGACGCCATGTGTTGCCTTTTTGTTCGATTTCCATCCGTCACTTTCTCATTCGACACTTTTTCATTTGTTTTTTCTTTTTCTTTTTCCTTGTCAAAGTCGCCTTTATTATTCGGTATGTATACAAACCCTCTTTTCTGGGAGACGTTTTCTTGCGAGTTAGGATCGTTGTCTCCCTCTCCAAATATATACATGGATGTCTCGCATCCGTCCATATGCACAGTTTCAAAGCTTCATCAGGTAAGTAACAATTTTCTTGCTCGATAAATTTCTCATCATAGACATCAACCAAAACAACTGCGTTTGGAGTAGGTTGTCTTAGAACCCTTTGTCTTCGTGGGTTATCAGTATCCTCAAAACTCACTCTGTTTTTAGGGGGAGGGTTCCTCCTTTGCTCAAGAATTGACATTCTTGGGTTTGGCATGTAATTATCTCCCCTTCTTAATCTAGTTATCTCATTCTGCATCTGTTTGATGGTTCTATTCATCCGTGCAATTTAAATTCTTTTCTTTATTTCCTGCGCCGCCATAAGGTCAACCTTTATGTCAAGCATGGTTCCTTTAAAAAATCCTCCTCCTGCATTTTGTTCTGAGCCGCTCGAGGTTCAAATTGTTCATTCTTTCTTGAGATGGAAGCTCCTTGATTATCAATAATTAATCCCCCCATATGCCTTTGTACTCTTCCCAATATAATGTTGGGGTCGACACCCGTTTGAATTATAATTTCTTCCATCTTAGTGGCCTTAGTCATTGCCTCCTCCAAAGTATCCATTTGGGATGTTTTGATGGCATATTTTACATTTGGGGGCATTGCATTCTTATAACAACTGAGAATGATCGGGTCATTTGGTATTTTATCTTCTGGAATTATACTCAAGGTCTTATTGAACCTGAGGTTAAAATATCGTATCCTTTCGTTCTTCCTCAACCCAATCTAGGTGAAGTCGATGAGGATGGTATGGTAAGAAATTGGAGGGAAAAAAATAGTTAGGAACATAGCTTTGAGGTCATTAAATGTGTTGGAGAAATTTCTATTTTTGGCACACTACTTCAGTGGGAGTAACACTACTTCAGTGGGAGTTAATTGACTAGTTCTATTTTAGAATTTCTAATCTTAGACCATTACTATTATGCATGCATTCCTAATTATAGGATGTCATTTCCTACATGAGTGAAGATCACTCACTCATTGAGAAGATCATAATATGCATTGATTCTCATTCTTTATTATGTATATGTCTTCCTTTTCTTGATAATATTTGTTTGTGTATGCTATAGCTAGATCTCCTGTGTAGGTTTCCATGAAACATTGACATGGTATCAGAGTTACACTGCTTGGAGCAAGCCAAACAAGCCAAAGAATAAGGAAAATCAGAGTTTCTGTCAGCTAAATCCATGGTCGTACCTTTCAGTAATGATTTCTCCAAAAATATTAAGATTTTGAGGAAACGACTTACATGGGAAGTAAACTGACCCATTCTACAATTGGGTTTTCAACTGTTTGGTGAGATTCCTCACCGTTTTCTCAAAAATTAAGTCGGAAGATAGCCTCCTGAAACCTATATGAATCTGTGGTCGTACCTTTCTATAGTGATTTCTCCCAAAATATTAAGTTTTGGAGGAAATGACTCATGTGGGAAGTAAATCGACCCATTCTGCAAGTGGGTTTTCAACTGTTTGGTGATATTCCTCACCGGTTGCTCATAAAGTAAGTCAGAAGATTGTCTCCTAAAACTGATACAAATTTTCACTTAAAGTGGCCTTTCTGACGTGATTTATTAATTTTTCACTTGTAGATTGAAAGAAAATTTTTAGGGGTTCTTAGAAACAGTGGAAGAGATGGAAAATAAAACTATTATACAGTCAAACTTGGTAGTAATCCTCACACCATACAATTATTTTGATTGGAAGCCCAAGATAGAATTCCAACTCAGAAGGAAAGGACTGTATAATTTGATGATGGCGACATAAACATAACCTACATCAATGATTGAGAAGATGAGATGGGTGAACCGTAAGGATGAGGCCACAAGACTACTTTTTGAGTTAATCTCCACTAATTTATGGTTTCATGTTGTTGCATGCAAGACTCCAAATGAGATATGGACCACCTTGGAAGGTCTCTTTAGAAAGTAGGATGAAATGATCATATGATTGAGGTAGAATTGAATACCTTAGACCCTAAAAGTTTTGATAATATAAAAGATTCGTTTACTAAATTTAAATCTTTGATATTGAGCTTGGGTGAATGTGGTATTGATAAGTCTACATAAGAGAAACAACTTATTCTAACAATATTGGCCAAGCTAGGACCAAAATACGCTGTATATGTCTCCAATTTCCATTATGGTAGATGTATTTTTGGAACAAATTGGAAAATGCCTACGTTGGCTCAGTTCATTGAGTCTCTTAGACAAAAGCAGACACAAATCATATAGATGAGCCTCATGAAAGATCCCAAATAACATGCACTCACCATGCATGATGGAAAAAGGGTCATCCAAACAGAACGGGAAGGAGGGATATTCCAAACCTTTTAATGATTATTCAGGTTCCAAAGACTCTTTAGATTCCAGGAAGAAGGAGAAGGGAAAGTAGTACACTTACTGCAATAATCTGAATCATGAAGAATCCACATGCATGAAGAAACAAATTGATCTTATGGCACAAACACTTCATTAGAACAACCTTGGAAACTTCATTCCAGAGGGAATCAAGAAGCAGAAGGAAGAAGATCATGCTCCTAAGAAAGGTAATCATCATGCTCTTGTTGCAATTAATTCCTCATCTGATTCATGGATTATAGATTCTGGTGCATCCCATCATATGGTAGTGAAAGAGAAAGTTTTCTCTTCTTTGAGTCCATGCTCAAGACCCCCTATTCTCATGGGGGATGATACTCCATTAACAGTAGCAGGAGAAGGGAGAGTGGAACTCCACAATGGCAGTTTTGAGAATGTTCTACATGTTCCAAAACTTTCTATGAATATGCTCTCAATATATCAGATCACTCAGAAAGGTAAAAAGGTTTAATTTACATCATATTCAGTTTCAGTAATTGACATGCATGACAATTCCATTATTGCAATTGGTGAGGTGGATCACAATTCAAGGTTGTATAAATTCACTAAGTTTTCTGATGATGACTCATATTTTCTACTTACACATAAGGAGAGTACTTTGCATGCACCTCCAGTGAAACATGCATATACTCTTGTGCTTCCATCAATTTCAGACATCAGAGATGATTCCATACACTCAAATTATGTACATGGAAATAAGAAGGTAATACATTCTGATAAGAAGCCAATGCTGAAGCTTCAACAGATGCCTAAGAAGGCACAGACCACAATTAAGCTAGTAGGAAACCTTGCAGGCAATCCATTAGATTCGAGGAGGATTTGATCTGAGCATGAGGATTCTTCTCATGTATTTTCATCTTCAGAACCTGCGATGCCCATGCATTTCTATATGGTTCAATCTAGTGATCCATAGACCTACAATAAGGCTGTGGGAAATCCATTATGGAAAGAAACCATGCAGGAGGAGCATGACTCTCTCCTAGAGTATTAGACTTGGCGTCTGGTTCTACTTCCACCAGAAATGAATATTTTCACATTCAGATGGGTCCACAGGATCAAGAGGTACAAGGCCTTGCAGGTTGCCAAAGGAATTCATCGGATCCATAAATATTTCTACATCTTCACGAAGACTTTCAATGAGTAAAAGTTCAGACTTTGCGGGATCGTCTTGTAGTGAAGAACACAGTTTCCTAGCAGCTGCCATTTTCTTCTTTTGATACATCATCTTTTGAGGGGGGGTTTTGTTCCCATGTGGTTTTCCCTCTTTTCTCATTTTTATTCAATGTTCATTAGTTGCATTGTACATGAGTACCTAAAATGGCCTAGTAGCCGTGACTCATTTTTTACTCCATAGTCATGTTCAGGGGGGGTGTTGGAGAAATTTCTATTTTCGACACACTAGTTCAGTGGGACTAACACTACTTCAGTGGGAGTTAATTGACTAGTTCTATTTTAGAATTTCTAAACTTAGACCATCACTATTATACATGCATTCCTAATTATAGGATGTCATTGCCTATATCAGTGAAGATCACTCAATCATTGAGAAGATCATAATATGCATTGATTCTCATTCTTCATTGTGTATCTCTCTTCCTTTTCTTTATAATCTTTGTTTGTGTATTCTATAGCTAGATCTGCTATGAAGGTTTCCATGAAACACTGACAAAATGAGTGAATGGATCTAATAGGAAAAATGGTATACCATTCATAAGATCTTTCTGATAAGGTTTGCATAAAAAGCCTCACTATGACGTCATCATATTCAACTCAGTGAAAGTCACAAACATCAAGAAATAAGTGCAGATGCCTCTTTGCATCGATTGTTCTATCTTCACAAAATTCCTTTAAGGTTCCCTTAGGGATAACCGGGAGCTCATGTTGTTCATCTATAATATTAAGAGGGTAATCTCTTACCCTGCTTCTATTTCCAAACCCTGGTATTCCTTGATTTATTGCGACATCTCTTCCACCTCCTTGTCTCTCCTCATGATGCTTGTCTTGGGGCTATTCGTCTCTTGCTTCCATGTCTGGGGAGACTTTAGGGATAGAATTTTCACTTCTAAGGATAGAGAGTTTCTTACATTTACTTCTGGTAATGGGTCCCTTGTATTCGTCTAGCTTCAAGATCGACCTCGTTCTTATGCTTCTCTAGCTAGCCTTTGATTTCTTCGATCTTGTCATTCTTCTCTCCTGTGTCTTCAAAGGTTGTCTCTTTATTCTTCTTGGACTAAGATCTTCCCGGAAATTTCTAACTCTTCTCGAGTCTGGGATTTTTTTATTACCAGATCATACAAATGGTGTAAAATGCTTCATTGATTATTCAATACAATTTATAAATGGGGATGATTACCCTAGGGTAAAGTCATATATTATTTCACAAATGTTGGGCCAGGTTCCATATTTTTAGTTCATTTCCCCAGTAAGGCCACCAAAAATGTTGACACTTGAATCTGTTAGGAACGAAATGAAAACCTCACGAGGATACAAATCCCCCTA
The DNA here is from genome assembly GCA_000966675.3 of Picea glauca. Taxonomy (NCBI): domain Eukaryota; kingdom Viridiplantae; phylum Streptophyta; class Pinopsida; order Pinales; family Pinaceae; genus Picea; species Picea glauca. The sequence goes on along the minus strand of JZKD02S2309791.1, from coordinate 285,165 downwards.
TGTTTTTATATAGGTGACACTCCTCTGTTATGATTTTCATGGGAATCTAGGTCTTCAGAATGTGTGACTTTTATAGAAGTCCGTCATGGTAATCAAATGAAGGTAAAAATGTAAAAAATGAAAAATGTTTTATTTTCTTTTAAATAAAGTTCCTGAGAATGGACCAGGAACCACTCACATTCACACATTTAAAGTAAATAGACAAAATTTCCTCACATCCATAATAGTTGGGCTAAATATTGATGATCACATAAAAAAATAAAAGAAAATGATATGCATGCATAAGAGAACTTTGACAGAGTGATACATGGGCAACTCAAATAATGACAATGATAGATCAACCTCAAATACTTTATATTCAAAAAACTAGGTTACAAAGTACAATCGAGATTGTTCCCAAAATAACTCTCATGAAATTTCTAAAAAATGTATAGTTTATTACATATTCTATGAAATTTAAATGCGTTTGTCATAAATACTGGCATTGGGGCTCTCGTGGACCATAAAACAAATATATATAAGAATGAAGTTTGTAGAAGGAAGAAAGTGGGAGACGGAAGACAACAAGACCTGGTACGAAGAAAAAGGAAATTATCATTGTTCGGTTAAACCTTTCTATTTAAAGAGGTGGAGTAATCGGATGAAGAACTTGATAAAGAAAGAAGGATGTGATCAGTATGAACTTACTATGATGGTATCTCTCTTTCTCTCTCATGTCGCTTGATTGCTAATGTCCTTTTATTTCTTTCATCGACGGTTACAGGAACCGTCTCAACTTCCTTTTTCCCTTCATCGGTCAATTTTTTGATAGATTTTTTAAACCACTCTTCGATATAGATTCTCATTGGTGCCACGTTGATTTCAGGTCGGATTTTTATATTGAAAAGATTTCCCTCCAAGTCCCTTATTTAAATGGAACTATTATGCAAAGATTCTTCAATATCTTGATTTTTTTACTGAAAAATCCACTAGCCAGTTATGTATTTCATCTTCATTATACTTAAGAATGCCATAGAAATTTTCAAATGATATCCCTTGAAAGATCTCAACTTTTTCATCAAAGGTTTTCTTGGTTAGGAAAAACGAGTTGAGAAGCAATTTGGGGTCTTGGAGTTCATTGGTTCTCCTGGCTAGGTCTATCTCAGTCAACTTTTTGAATAATTCTTCTCTCCTTGTTATGGCTTGGCTGCATGCTTGGACAATGATATTCAAGTTTTTAACCTTTTCCTTCCAACATGCATTCAGTTTTTTCATCCAGTTTAGAGAAGGGATATCCTCCTCTCTTCTTATCAACTCTGCCATATTGGTAACTTTAAAACCGAAGGGTGTAACTGTGTCAAGGTAAAACCCTTATTTATTTTTTAAATCCGCCCATAAATATTCATGGAAGGCATGTTCCCTCATTCGAAAAGAGACCATGTTCTTTGACATCTCCCAAGCCTCTGTAATTAATTCCATTCTTTCCTTAATGTTCTTCTCCACATAGCCCCTGGCTGATGTGAGCAGGCTTGCAGATCCTTTCATTTTTTCTACAGGTATGGTAGGCCCAATTATTGCTAAAGGACTAGAAAGTACTGGAAGAGGCATCAAAGCGTCTTCCAATTCTTTGACTCTTTCCTTTAACTTGGCGTTCTCTACTTCAAGGCCTCTAATATAATCGTTTAGAGAATATCTAGTTGCTCAGGGAATTTGGGAAATTTGGGAAGGCCACATGTTTTGTAGGTTAACCTCTGAACGAGATTTCCCCTTTTTATTCTTTACATCTCTTTTCTCAGTAATTAAATTTTTGGACTCATTGTAAAAAAAACCGCTTTGAAATACAAAAGACTCTTCTTCATCGAAGGTCTCACTCTCAATTATTTCCATCAGAGGATTTTGGTGACCCGTGTCCTCTGGATGATTAGCGTTGGGAAACATTTTTTCAATGTCAATCTCGAGTTCCATATCCTCGAGGGAGAGGTCACGGATTTTTATTTTGTCTTGAGCCCCCTCATCTTCTTGCACACTGTTTTTTCTTTTCTTCCTCAAGGGAAGTTTATGGGAGATTTCAATTTTTCCTGACGGAGGGTTCTTATCTCCTCCTCCGCCCAAAGAATTGTGGGTCACTTTCTTAATTTGGTGGGTCGTTGGAGCGCTACTCCGAGATGTTGTACTCTTTGGAGTGACATTTGGGGATTGGGAACTCTTCTCGTCGAGACCTTTTCCTTTCATTATCTCCGTCTTCATTCAAAATAGTATTAATAAAATAATTATTGAAGTGAAGTTCCAGTAGATGTTCTACAAAACTTCCTCTAGGGTCAAACCCTTTTATCCTTTCAACATATATTAGATTCAGGCTATGGAAGTGGCTTGTAAATTCATCAATCTTGTTTATATTTATGAATATGAAGTCCCCAACTTTCCAAGGTAGAGGTAAGAATTGATTCTTTCTCTTTTCATGGAAAAAATGCAACCAATAGTTGTACTGCCTTGCTATTTCAATAACAAACATTTTAGATATCAATTTTAGATACGGGTCATAGATTAATGACTTACACTACACAGTTAATCCTGAAATTGATATGTAATATGTTGCACTGCGAAAGCCCCTCTATGCTTAAATAATAAGAGTGAAGGGATCTCTAACTAGACAAATCATAAGGCACAATACTTTCTAAGGTTTCCCAAATGGGGTAGCAAGCTAAGTGGACTTGATTGTGGGGAAAACTCCACAGATAAGCGCACTTGAGACATATGCATCTTGGGATGGCTGACCACCTGGGAAGTCCTGGTTACCGGGTGCAAGCCCCAGAAGTGATGATTGATGCTATGTGATTCATTTTGCTAGTTTCAGTCCCATTTCTTCACCCTTGTGAGCATCACCCAATGCAATGAGTGCTAAGTGGACTATTCATATCATGAGAATTATTGGTCAGTTGTGACTAATAATCATGGATATGGGTCATAGATTAATGACTTACACTACGCAGTTAATCCAGAAATTGATATATAATATGTTGTACTACGAAATCCCCTCTATTCTTAAATAATAAGAGTGAAGGGAGCTCTAGCTGGATAGTTCATAAGGCACAATACTTGCTAAGGTTTTGCAAATGGGGTAGCAAGCTAAGTGGACTTGATTGTGGAGAAAACTCCACAGTTAAGCGCACTTGAGCCAGAGGCGTCTTGGGATGAGTGACCACCTGGGAAGTCCTAGTTACCGGGTGCAAGCCCCAGAAGTGATTATTGATGCTATGTGATTCATTTCACTAGTTTCAGTCCCATTTCTTCACCCCTGTGTGTTGGAGTTACTTCACACACACCTATGATTTCTTTTTCCTAAGGTTTTTGTTGGAGTTACTTCACACACACCTAGGATTTCTTTTTCCTAAGGTTTTTATTTGTTTATTAGTCATAATTAGTCATTATCCAATCTCCTATATTTTAAGAGAGAATATTCCACCTAGAGAATATTCTTTTTCAGGTCACACTTCAGTTTGACTAGTTGAGTTGAGTTGAGTTTAGATGTTGCATTGGGATCATCACCATGCAACATTGGGATAATCACCATGCTAATTTGACCTTGCCATGGTATCATCACCAAAGTGGTGCATTAGCCTTGATTCCTTGAGTTGACTCCTCACTATTTTCTGTTCAATCAGTTAATTGAAGACTAGTTGACTAGTTAACTCAACTAGGTGGCAGTTCACTCCCGTAACTGCCTGAGAGACTAGAATAGGTGGCAGTTCACTCCTGTAACTACTGGTGTGTGTCCAGATCACTCTAGGACACCACTATGGAGACTTGGTTCACCTCAATTCGAACTCATTGAGTTATACAGAGTATATCATGTGTAAATTATTCATTATTCACAACAGTTAATGATAATTCTTTTATTCTTTCTCTCCTTCTTCTTCTTTTTCCAATTCTCTTTGCAAATGTGTGTATCATTGTTTATATAGATCTATTCTGTGCAGGTTCAACACATTTACATGGTATCAGAGCCGACGAACTACTAAGCAAAAGATACACCAAATTATTTTTGCAGGTACTGAAGATTGAAGAACGTGGAAAATATGGAATTTATGTTTTACTCACTGATAATACTTCTCACGCCTCATAACTATTTGGAGTGGAAGCCAAAGATTCTAATTTTTCTTAGAAGTAGAGGCTTATATTAAATAGCCATGGAAATGGAAGTAGAGCCTGATTCTGTCGATGAGAAAAATGACTTTCTCAATAGACAAGATATGGCCATAGGATTTATCTGTATGTCTATTTCTCTAGAAATTCTCCACCAAGTATGTGATGTCACACAAGAATTCACTCGAAATGAATTATGGACCAGATTAAAGGTTCTATTTGGGAACAAAGAAAATTGTGAAGATTGCATGCAGGGGATTGGAAAGATAGAGCTAGAAGAGAAACCATTTGAAGATCAAGGCTCTTATTATGACGAGTCTTCTACAAAAGTTTTTGCACAAATTTGTACTCCATTAATTGAAGATGATGTCTACTCCATTTAAGATTTGTTTTCTGAAATTCATGTGGAAGATATATGGCATGCATCTTAGGAGTCACATGCAGACACTTTTGCATGCACCATGCATGCATCTCAGGAGTAAAAAAGGGAGCTGCACACATCATACATCATTATGATATTTTATGAGCACTGTTTGGAGAAAAAAATTGGAAATTTGAATTCCTCTCGAACAAATATCCAATTTCAAAAAAAAATCGTCTGAAATGGAGTCCGAAAAGTGAAGTTATGATAGTTTTAAAATCAACAAAATTTCAACATTTTTCTGGAAACGACTGCACGATTTTCAAAATTTCATCCAAAATTTATTTGGATATTATTCATTACAAGAAGATAAAGTGGACATGTGTGGAAATATCAATGATGCATATACTTCATCAGATCTGTGCAGACATCTACATCTTCAACAAAATCTTCCAAGAGCACAAACTTGCACAGTTGCGAGGTCATATTGGAGTGAAGGACACAGTTGCCTAGCAACTGTAGTTCTTCTTTTTACATACGTTGTACCTTGAGAGGGGGTTTTTTCCATGAGGTTTTCCCTATTTCCTCACTTTATTATCAGTGTATATTTTGTACTTGGGTACCTAACATGGCCTCGTTGCCGGTACCCAATCTTTATTTTTACCATAGTGATGTTCAGGGGGGGGTGTTGGAGTTACTTCACACACACCTAGGATTTATTTTTCCTAAGGTTTTTATTTGTTTATTAGTCATAATTAGTCATTATCCAGTCTCCTA
>JZKD02S2309791.1:250543-274605 GCA_000966675.3 Picea glauca | reverse complement strand
TAGATTAGTATATCATCAAAAAATACTAACACAAATTTTCGAAGGAAGGGCTTGAAAATGGAATTCATCAACCCTTGGAATGCGGAAGGTGCATTTGTAAGGCCAAAAGGCATGATGAAAAATTCATAATGGCCTTCATGAGTTCAGAATGTTGTTTTTGGGATATCTTCTTCCTTCATTCTAATCTGATGATATCCTGAACGAAGATCCAACTTTGTGAAATAGATTGCTCCATGTAGTTCATATAACAATTCATTAATGATGGGAATGGGAAACTTATCTTCAATAGTGATCTTGTTGAGCTCTCTATAATATAGACACATATAACATGAGCCATATTTCTTGAATACCATTACCACCAGTGCAGAGTAAGAACTTTGACTAGGTCTAATAATGCCAACCTTTAACATTTCTTCAACCATGCGCTCAATTTCACTCTTCTAGGCATAAGGGTATTTGTATGGCCTGATGTTAGGAGGAACACTCCCAAGAATTATGTGAATATCATGATCATGATTTCGAGTGGGTGGAATACCTTTGGGAATATCTTTAAATACTTTGGAATGCTTATCAATGATCCCTTGGATATCTAGGGGAATAAATGGCTTAGATGTTTGAACATATAGTGAGCATAGTTGTGCAACTACACCTTGATGCCCCTTTTTCAATAATTTTGTCATGCCATTGGATACTATCACCTTACTGATTTTCCCTATGATACCTATTAACACAATTTATTTTCCTTCCAATGAAAGTTTCATGAAAAGTTATTGAAAATTAAAAGCCAATGTTCCCAATGATTGTAACCATTGGATTCCTAGTACGACATCAACACCACCCATGGGTATATCAATCACTAGACTATTCATTACATATTCCCCTATAGTAAGATTGATCTTATTGAATTTTCCTAAGCAATTGATAGTTCCTCCATCTGCAATCATTACTTGAAACTTTGGTGCTGGATATACAAAACAATTGAGAGATTTGGCTAATTATAGTGAATGAAATTATGAGTACTACCAAAATCAATTAAGACTAATACCTTTTTATTTTTGATATATCCTTCGATATTGAGGGTTTGAGGAGTGATAATTCCAGCCAATGCATTAGACTATATCATGGGAGTCAAATCTTCAGAAGAAATCACGTCTACATTTTCATATTGAGATGGTTCTTGTTCTTGTTCTTATTCCTCTTCACAATCTATGTAGAATAATTTCTTCTCACCACACTTGTGTCCCTTACTGTACTTTCTATCACAATTAAAGAATACACCTTTTTATTTTATTTCCTCCAATTGTTGAGGTGTCAACCTGGTAGGTTGAGGTGTTTTAAAAGAAGGAACATTATTCTCTCGATACATGTTAGGAGTGGTCCTTCTAGTATCCATAGCCATATTTTTACTTTCAACATTTCTTGCCACCCTAAATGCATTCTCCAATGATTTGGGTTTCCAAAGACGAAACTCATGTTGAATGTTATCCCTTAATGTTCCTATGAATACATCAATCAAGTGCTCATCTAGAATATCTGTTACCTTTATATTCAATCTTTGGAAGTTCTCAATGTGCTCTGTAATTGAACCATTTTGCTTGAGATTTATCAATTGGCTAAAGAAGGTATTTCTCCTTGTATCCTCATAGTGTGCTATCATTTCTTCCATGAAAATTTTCCAAGTGATGAGTGATTTGCAAGAACAAAGCCATCGATACCACACAAATTGATTGGGTTATAAATATAAAGAAGCAATCCATACCTTTTGTGTATGTGGCACATTATGTAGATCAAAGAATTGCTCCATCTGAAGTATCCATGTGATTGGGTCCTTGCCATCAAACTTCCTCATATCGATCTTAGGAAATTGGTTGGTCTTCAACCCTAAGTTAGAGTTTTTCCATTCTTGTTTCATATTCCTTGTGTCCTCATCATGAATTTCATGGGATACATTTTCACTTTCAGGTGTCCTCTCTATTAGGAAATTTTTCAATCATTCCATGATCTCCCCTTTTAAACCATCCATCTTAGTATTTATTGCCTCCAACTTAGCTTCTGTTGAATCCATTATCTCTTGTAGCTCATGTTTTGTTACTGTCTTCTTTTGTAAATCATTTATGTCCCTACGCATTTCTTCACCTTCACCAAGAGTGCAAGTAGGACTGTCTGAAGGCTTATTTGGTGTAGAAGTTCCCTTTTTTGGTGGAATGTTGGCCAGGTATCACTTTAAACCTTGTTTTTGAGGTGGTTCTTCTATACAATCTTTCTTTTATTGTATCTCCAAAATTTCAGCCCTTCTAGGTATGAAATTTTATTTTTTGTAGTTCTCTGTTATTTCTTCTTTTCAATGCCACATGTCTGATCAAAATTGGATGTGCCAAGTAGAATTTATGGTAAATTCCCCACAACTTGTTGATTTTTGGCCTTTCTAGAAGATATCACTTGTATAGCATGCCCCGCACAAAATAATTGGTGAAAAATTATGAAACTTGTACCATAAATACTACATACTCCCCACTATTGAATGCAACTAGTCTCACTCAAATTGGATACTCTAGGAATAATTTATGATTGTTTTACCTAGAACACCTTCTTGAGACTAGTCAAATACCCTATCTTCCACAGGGTGTATCCACAAATGTAAGATGACCCAGAAGGTGAAATTTTTATCACATATAACTTAATAATTTTTGTGAATATTCTCTAGATTTCAGGGTTTGAATCGTTACATAAACGTTTTTATAGAGAAAATTCCGCGATGACTCAATTCAGGAAGATCCCTGAACCCTATCTTACACATGATGTATCTCCTAAAGTATAAGGCCTCAGGATCTGAAATTTTAACCCAGTGTTCCTTAATCCATCTGTTAAATATCCTCCAAAGGGTTCCTTCTGAAACATCGTAGAAAAAAAAGTTATAGTGAAAATTCCAATGTGTCTCAGATTTAGCAGCGAAACCCCAAGACCTTGAGCTCTAATACCATATATTAAGAACCAAATATCAATACAAAATAGAAAAAAATCAGAATAAGTACTCAACGCCTTGAAAAAGAGACAATTTTAGGTAACAAGCCTCTTCGAGGGGGAAACCTCCTTATACCCCACATAAATTTTCAAATACAGGATGATTGCAAATGAAAATGTCTCCTTGGTATATATAGGAGACTAGAAGGTACAATTAAAACTAATGGAATCAAGTCGACATAAATAAAATAGCATTATTAATGTAATATGCCCCAATTAAGGGGTAATGAGACACTATTTAGGGCTTAACATTTTTTGTCCTGTTACCCTCGTGAAAAACCAAGCAATTTCCCGGAAAGGATTTTTAAATGCACCAACCTACAATCTCGTTATGTCCTTGAGGAAGACCGTTGGGTTCTCCAAGAACTCAGGTAAGAGGTCCAAACCATTTTCATGCTTCTTTAAGAATTCTCTACAATTTTCACCCTTGAAGATAAGCATTGGTTCGGGAAGTCTCAACATATTACGAAATACTTGAGGTGATAAAGAGATAGGGGAATGGTATCACAATTGAATGATCTTCTGGTTTGGAATGTATCTCTCAGTGCACCAGGAAACCAACTCCTTACAGTTGAAAATGTAATACCCCTAGGCCGAACCCAATTGTAAATGTAAATACAAATGTACATAAGTTGGTGAGTTGTTTGACATCATTTTTGTATGCACCTTCCATGGTATAGTGTGTGCATGTACTACGCACTAAAATGATGAAGTGTGCACATTACAGGATACGACACACAACAAATTAAGTGCACATGATTTTTAGGCTAGGGAGCCTTTGTGTATATGTTGTGTTTTATAGGCTGGTGAGCTAGTTATTATAAGCTAGGAGGCTTATGTTTTGATTAGGACGAAGAGACTAGATGTCAAAGGACAATGAGCCTATTTTTGTATATGTATCATCATTAATATAAAATATGTTGTTGCACATAGACCGACCATGATAAAAGAGTATGGGGGAATAAACTCCACTAGTTAGGGAAAGGGGGGGATAAAAGTTAAGGAAAAGGGGCTAAGCTAGGGAGTTTAAGACAAAATGGAATATTATATTAATATTTCTTAAGTATAAAGTATGGATAATTATTTTATCCTAAGTTATAAGGTTGGGGACAAGTGGGACAAACTATCTCCCAACATAACAAGTGTCAAGTTGGGAACATGCATACATATAGTTTGGACTTAGTTCATTTTACCATCATCCAGTCATCCATTCATTCATTCCATGATCATTCAATCACTAAGCCAGTTGTCCTTCGTACCTTCATGTCATTGTACCTGAACATGTATCCGTACCCTTACCCATTTGTGTACCTGGTTAGCTTGGGAGCTAGACTGAAGAAGCAGGTTGTCAGGTCCGTGAGAAATCTCTCAAGGTGAGAGAATTGCTGGGAATTGATTTTCGAAGGTGATAAACTATAAATGCAAGGCTCTGAGACTTCCTTTCCGGCCTGTTGTTGAAGCCCGAAAAGGAAGTGGGGAAACTGAAGGACTGTTGAGTAGAGAAGGGGCACACTTCCTGGGGTGGGACAAGCATGTGGGGGATGAGGGACTATAGGTTGTTAGTTTGAGTTGGAACCTGTGACGAAGTCTTTCCAGTTGTCTATGATACATCATCTTGGTTAGGAATCTCTTTACCCGGGTAGAGTTTAGTCCCAACTCGGGGGTGACCCACTGCTAAGAGTGATGAGCAGTGTGGTCTAAGGATGGGAGGTTCATGGAAGGTTTACACGCAGTTGGTGATATTTTTACCAAGATAAGTGTCAATTGTGTATTAATTTACATGCTGCATTATTATTTGTGTGTTTATTTTTATGGGTTTATCCTATGTGTGGTTTATAAATGTCTTTATATTTATGGGTATTTCCTATATATGCTGCATGCATATGATTACTGTTATTTCAATATGAATCTATGCATTTATAGAATGTCTTTTTATGTTTATTTTTTATATTTAAAGTTCCGCAAGAATTCTATGTGTATATGTTTTAGTTTCATGCAGTTTGAAAAATTTATGTGGCATAGCTCAGTTAGATGCTGGGTATGTTACAATATGTTGAGCAGAGAATGAAAGCATTTTTTGGAATAGAATGGACCAACCTGGGTGGTCGGGGATGTTACAGAAAACCTATGGGATGCAACTTGCACGAGTGATTCTAGATGTCCAGATTACTTCCTTTTGGGCAGAAGGGGATGAGTAATAAGAATATGCTCTCGACCACTAAAATTTATAGTCCTCATGCCTGAAAATGTTCAATGTATATCCACATAACTGTTGTCGATTTTCTTCCATAAGTTGACGAAAACGTTCCTTTTTCTCTAGATAATGTTTAAAATTAATGCTTGAGAGGGATAATATAATCCTTCACAAATCCTGGTTTAATGCATTTTAATAGGAGATATCCTTGAGCCCTTAGCTCATTATTGACTATCTTTATGGAACCTGCATGATATGTTGTTATCATTAATGCATACTAAATGTTTATTGGGAATCAAATGAACGTGGTGGGGACGAACGAGAGAGAAATAAGATTTGAGGATTTTGTGATCCCGGGAACCCGAGACTGTGAAAGATTGAAAAAAGAGTAATTGTTGAAACACGGTCGGTCAGAATTAAAAAATGAGAGATGAGATAATTATGAGCGGGGGGGGGGGTTCAATGGTCAAAATGTATATTGTGGATCCTTTGGATGAAAAATGTATATCATGGAACATGGGGTGCGAGAGTTCGATCCCGCCAACCCAGGAACCCACGATTTGCAAAATCAGCTAAGTATAGGATAGCGCGGCGGTCGGTTGGAATCGTGATGCAAGGTGTGTATGAAGATGAGGATCTGCAAGTCCACCAACCTAGGAACCCATCATTATTAAAAAATGACTAAGTATAGAACACGAAATGGAGAGTATAAGGGAAAAAGGAAATAGGGAAAATAAGTAAGTATAGAAGAGGGAAAAGAAAGGGAGAAAAGAATTTGGGAAAAAGAAAAAGGGAGGGAAATTTTAGAAGTAGGAATTGATCTCAACAATCCCTATCCTTGGAAATCCATCTATCAATTGACCATCCAAACAAACCAACTTAATTCATAAAAAAACCAATCTTTCCAACACTTGAGGTGGCCTAGCTCTTCCCTTTAATAGTCAGGTGCATATCTTAGGACCATCAGAAGGACTAACCCTAAAATTCAAATACAAATTTACATCAAGCAATGGACATTATACAGACACCATGAAATTTCTTGGGTCCAAAATTTCATGTATAATATTGGGCCAATCCCTGAGCGTGGTACATACAAGAGGAAATTAGGTGGTAGACAAGATTTGGGATATAGTACACAAAAATATTTCCGTGTAAACTTATTATATACTAGTAAAAATTGAAACATTACTGCTTCCCTAGAAGTATCAAGACACTCCTTTTTTAACACAAGATGAAAAAACTAGATCCTTAGGTATGCTTGAAAAATTCATATTCCATCCAAGTAAAACATAGTGGTAAAAATCTAAAAAAATTGAAATGTTGTCATAAAGTGGACGGAGCGATGAACATGATGGTGACCTAGATGAGTTGCATCATATCACATTCAAGGAGACACATTTTCTAAGAATAGTAATGGACAAAACTAATATCTCAAAAGGGAGAGTATAATGGGAATTTTTAAGGTTCAATACGTTGAGCATTGGCTTGCAAGACAAAACTAGGATCACCTCAGTTGGTGATTATTGGGATGAACATATGGCACAAGAGGTTGATTCCCTATTAAGTATTGAGAAAAATGAAAATAATGTTGAAAATGGGCACTAAACCCATCAAGCAAAGACCCTTTAGGTCAAATAGAGATCATAATAAGAGATTGACAAAATGTTGGCATCTAGATCGATCTTCCCAGTGGAAGAGTCGGATTGGATCAATGTAATTGTTATCTATGACAAAAGGTAGGATGTGTTAAAATAAGAGTACTTGCATATTTTGGTTTCTAAATGTAGCTTGGGTCCACAAGCCATTTCCAACACCTTCCAACAAAGAAGTGTTGGATCACATTACAGGAAAAGAGGCCTACTAATTTTCTCATGGATTCTTGGGATACCATTAAGTGCATATTTATAAGGAGAAAAATAAGAACACAACCTTCACAATTAAGTGGGGATCATATGCCTATAATGTTGCACCATTTCGGCTAAATAATACATTTGTTGTATTTTGTAGAATTTTCATTACAAACTTTAGTTACACCCATAGAGTTTTGGAAGTGTGCTTAGAGGACTAGATAATGTACAGTCTATAAAAATACCATGCTACAATGTTTCCACTCATGTTAAAGAGATGCCAAAATCATCATATTTCCTTGAACCTAAAGAAGACTTTTTTTTACTATTTGTTTGGATTACTTCTCATTCATGTGGATTGCTAAGAGGTATATTAGTTGAACATGCCAAGATTGAAATGATTACTAACTTACCAACTCCTTATAATGTAAAAAACTTGCATTCAACATTGGGGAATCCCAATAACTACAAACGATTCATCATTAATTATTCTACAATCATGTAACCCAAGGAAGGATTTCTCAAGAAGTATGAAGTTTTCAAGTGGAACCTAGAATGTGAGGCATATTTCAACCCACTAAAAAAAAGATAATAAGTGAAACAATGTTTCAATAATTTCACTAAGAGAAGTGTTGCCACAACTTATAGGAGAATTAAATACAGACCATCCAATTTAATTTTCTAGTCACAAGATTTCCAAAGTCAAACACAACTACACAATGATATAATGTGAGGGTGTTGCTATGGTATATGAATTGTATAGGTTTCAACACTACCTATTGGGTATCCATTTGAATTTTTTTATAAACCACTGAAAACTAAAATGCCTAGTTAATAAACTTGTACTAGAAGGACACATTTGTAGATGGCTCCTTTTGTTCCAGGATTTTAGTTTCGAGGTAGTCCTCAACCCAAGAAAGAAAAATGCTAGTCTAGATAATATATCCCATATCAAGTTTGAAGAGTCAAGGGGTTCTTTAGGTGATTAATTACCCAATTATGACTTGTTTAGATTTAAATTTGTCCCAAACTATCTTGAATAAATAACTCCATTCTTGCGTATAGAATTTGCACCATGAGAATACTCTATTTAAAAAAAGAAGCAATTGGTCACTATATCAAATAATTACCAACTTATCCTAGGTTAATGTTACAAACTTAACACATAATCATACATTGCTCCCTAGAACATGAGATGACAAACATTCTCTAAAAGTTTCATAATGGGTTTACAAGAGGATGCTACGATGATAAATATAAAACTAAGAAGGTTATATAGGTAGGGAATTCATAAAGGCTTGTGAAACCTACCAAGATATTGGGAATCCTTCATGAAGAGATTAGTTACCTCTCCACTTATTGACGCAACTCTATCCATTTGAGAAATAAGCAACTGAATTCATCATGTCCATCAATTCTTCTCATAATTCATGCACAAGATACATTATCATGACCAAAAATTGCTTTATTAGATTGGAAGAGGTGGTATCAACCTCAAACTACTTGATTGAAATTGCTTCTCACTTCATCTTCAAAAACATCATCACAAGTTTGGTTGTTGAAGAAGACTGATTAGTTATCAAGAAAAACACTTTTTGAATACAATTTTTGAATACAATTATTGTATCTCTAGCATGATAATTCATGATCTAAATGAGTAGCCCCTATGACCCACAAGCCAATGGGTTAATATAAACTTTCAACAAACAACTAGATCACAAAATTAAAAAAAATTGTACAATCAACAAAAATGATTGGGATGTATGCATATCGATATTTCTTTGGGAATATCGCACCAACATGAAGAAATTGATCAGACACACCCCATTGAATATTTTAAGTCCAAGCATATTTTAATAATAATGGAGAAATACCATAATTTAACAATGATTCACATAACTCAATCTTATTCATTATGAAAGAACATATTTATAAAATAATGAGAGAGAGATCTTATGAAACAATAAACAACCCCTAAAATCACTCAACAAACAACCTTTCAATCACTAAATTACAATTATCTCAATCTCAAATGATTTCCTCGAGATATTAGCACACTAAAAACTTCATAAAACTTATAATTAGACTAAGGAAAATATCAAATGAGTCATTAACCCAACATTTCTCCCCCATAGTGATCATTTTGGGAGATTCCAAAATCATCTTTGAACTTGCAAAATTTATCCTTTGGTAGTGCCTTGGTGAAATATGCAACTCTCTCTTATGTACTACAATAGATAATCTCAAGAAAACCTTGTTGAAACAAATCTTGAAACAAATGATGTTGGATTTCTATGTACTCAGTCTCATTGTGAAAAACTATATGCTTAACCATCTGAATAGAACTTTGATTATTACAAATAAAATGTGTGGGTGTTCTTTTTTTTCATGTAGATCTTGCAAAAATATTTTTAACCAAACTATTTCACATGCTGTTGTAGTTGATTCTTTGTACTCTACTTATACTATGGAGAGGGAAACTGTAGGTTGCATTTTAACACTCTAAAAATTGTTTTTGAACCCATGTTGAATGTATAAATTGAAGTGTATGTCTTGATATCCATACAACCCACAAAATCTAAATATCTGTAACCAATTGATTTGAAATATTTTTTGATCATGTACACCAAAACATAGCCAATTGTACCATGCAAATACCTCAAAATTCTCTTTGCTATTTTCCAATGTATCTCTCGGGGATATGAAATAAATTTCAAAACCATGTGGACTAAAAAATCCATATATGATTGATTTGTAGTTAGGTAGATCAAACTTCCAACCAATTGATGATATAAAGTACCATTAACTATATTGGAGTAACAATTTCTTTGTAACATGATTTCTAGTGGACTTGTGATTAGCTTGTAACTCATCATATTTAACTTCTTCAAAATATTCCAAATATATTTTCCTTGTGACATGAAAATCTTCACCTTTCTACCACACTTAAGTTCCCAAGAAATAATGCAACTCACCAAGACCTATCATCTCAAATTCAATAATTATATTTGACTTTAAAATTTTGAAACAATTCAGGATTGTTCCCTTTGTAAATCAAGTCATCAATATATAATGCAATTATTAGAATTTCTTGGGTCCTAATTGACGAATGTATAAATCATGTTTAGATGGAATTTTAAGTAGTAAATGATCATGAAAATATTTATCAATCCTAGAATAACATGCTCTCAGTGCTTGTTTGAGACCATACAAGGCCTTCTTCAACATATAAACCCAATCTTCTTTACCTGAAATGTCAAAACCATCAAGTTTCACAACATAAATTCATCATCAACGTAACCATTCAAGAAAGCTGATTTAGAATCCATGTAATAAATTTTCCACTTTCAATCAAATTCTTCAATAGGTTGGCTTTTAATTGATTTTGTTCCTTTCGATTTTTTGTTTTCTTTTCATTATCCACCCTACAACTCTGAAGTTCTACTCTTGAACTTTTCATGGTTTCTGGCATGTGTGGAGGGGTTTCAAAATTTCTCCTTCCATTATACCCAGTCTCAATTTATTTCCCTTGAAGATTCATACTTATGGTATTTTCTTAAGATTCTTGAAGATTTTGTATATCTCCCATGGTATAAATTGCCCAATTTCACAAGATCAACATTTTGCAATTATGATTAGAAAGTAGTCACTATGTAAAAAAAGATAAAATGTTAGTTTAAAATGGCACCAAAAACATCTTTCTAACATCCCAAAACTATACATGTAAAGGTTTTCATGTTATTATATATTTTTAATGGAATTCCTACACTTACTCAACATGCAATGGTGCTTTGATACCAATTTGTAATGGACTTCCTACACTTACTCAACATACAAGGTTTAATTGTCTAATATTGATTTAAGAGTGGCAACATTTCTTCATGTACATACATATTCTCTTCGTGTACACACATAGTCCATCGGTATGCAAATGAAGCAAAGATGAGAAAAAAAAACATAAAAATAAGTCCAAGTTCAACCAAACTCTTTCATCATTTGATTATTAAGACATAGTTATTAACATAGTGCATTTAATAACAATTCTATCTAGACTAGTCAAAGAAGAAAGAATTTATTAAATTTATAGATTTACAATATAATCTAAAAGATATTTTCTGTTCACATAACTTGTTCATCTAATTAAAACTATGTAAATATTGTGTACTCCATTTATGATGGCATCTAATGGGGCATGTTTGGATCTTTTGAGGATAAAAATAAAAGTTCCATTTCATTTCTACAACTCTTGAAGAGAAGAATAACAAAGATATTACACACATTCTTTTATGATATTTTTCAGAAAGGTCCTTCAAGTCAATTATAGTCATTATTATTCAATCACGTTTTACATATAAGCACTAGGTCCTAGGTTTCTATTTTCACGTTTTAGTTATTGATTAGACCATACTGAATTCATTATTTTTTCAAATTTACAAGTGATAATGCTTAAATGAACTCAACAAAGCTACAAAAATGTAAACCTAGGGATAACCACATTCATAAACATTGGGAATAAAAATAAATAAGAACTATGTAATTATATACATCCTACTTTAACCCAATGGAAAATAATCAATCCTAAAATAAGAAGGAAAAAATTCAGTTAAACACACAAATATAACCATTTCTAGAAATTCTTTAGACAAATTTAATTGTATTCTCTAGATACTTGTGAGATATTTAATAGGTCTCATTTTCTAGAGAATCAATGAACACATGAAAAAACAAACAAATCATCAACATAATGAAAATGACACAAAATACATGAATTTAGGTAAATTCAAGTGGGTAAAGCTAAATGCCAATCCTAGTTCAGCCTTACAAACAACCAATATCTAACTATAGTATCAATTCAATAGTCAACGAAATATGATGCAATAACAACAAGAACATTTACAATCTAAAAGACAACTAAGCTTGAGCGTATATACATCATAGTTTGAATAATGCATGCATGAACTTGAATTCCTCAATGAGAAGTAGAATTCACTCAAGGAATAATCGATACCCAATGATTTATCACCTCTAAGGTTTTCTCATATGAATACAATTTCAAAAAATATCCAACTACAACAATTACAATAAAATGATGTCCATATTCTAGGTTACTTCCAATGATCATAAGAGGTCACCCTTATTGTGTTATACTTGGGTTTTCCACCTATTATTTAAACAATAAAATAAATGGCAGAAAGGATGGGCTTTCCATAAAAATATCCCCCTCCCCCACATATGAATGGATTTTTCCACTAAAGAATCCCTTTGAAGTGAAGTGAATTCACTAGATTTTCTTGAGCATTTTGCAATCTTCCATAACTATGCAAAATCATTCCTAATGAGACAATAAAATCCATAAATAGGTAGAGGAAAGTAGGGTTTTAGAGGCTGCCCATATCTGAATTATCTATCCATTTTAGTAGGCTCACTTCTAACCATCAATTTGTTAGAATTGTCCAGTTAGTTAAAACAAGGGAACGTTCGTCACAACCTGTCACAACCAATACCCATCACTAAGTCATAGTACACCATGAATCACATAGTCATGAGGAAACAATGATTCTATTGGGCTATGATGCCATATATGAAGTCTAATTTTTATTTTATTGAGACGTGTAATGAAAACATGCATGATTACCGCATTCCATAGCCAAGTTGTATCTCATTTATTAGTACTATAACAATCTCAGTCTATAGCCATATATACATATAATTTCTTATAGTAATAGTCTATAACACTAATACTAATATTCATTAATGGAAATTTACCAATTACCAAAAATTGCAGTAAACTGAGTATGTCTTGATTCACATGCTAAATTTATTCATAATTTCCATATATAGGGGATTTCTTATTTCTAATTATAGTTGTAACATCCCTGTTTTCAAACCACAAACTAGCGATGTAGATTGTAGATGTAGTACATGTCCGAGAGCCAAGTGATGTATATTGTAAATATAATATATTGTTGAGAGCCAAAGCGATGTAATATGTAAATGATGTAAATTGAATATAATGAATAAAATGTATCACCAACTGCATATGGACACATATAGATATTTGGGGGCTAAGTATCCATAAGAGAGGGTAGTGGCCGAAGGGGGAGAGTTACCCATGTCTATTAAACCAAAACCCATTTCTTATTTCTTTCAAAATTATCCTTACCATGAAACTTTTGTTAGTTGTTGAGTGTTCTAGAGCCCAATCATTGAACTCATGTAAGAGGGTGGGTGTGAGATTCACATCCCATATTTATTGAGAGAATGGGGGTTGAGTACAATCATCTTAGGGAAGAGTTCCAGTCAAGAAAGCAAGAGAAAGGACATAAATTTGTATGGGGGAGAGACCATAGTTATGCATTGATGTTTTTGCATAGAGAGAATTTTTTACATGGAGTTGTGTGGCCAGAAATGGAGTTTTGAGTGTTGAATATTAAAGCAAGTTGTTGTGGGCATGCTTGGATTCTATTTGGAGCTGTAATCTCGTGGAGAAAGAAGATCTGTGCCTGGGAATGATGTGTTTCTTGAAATTCATCAAAGAAAACATGCATTTTTCTACTAGGTGAATTCATGTTGTAGTTATAGAATTCTTGAGGTCCCAACAAGGTTATTTCCTATCCAACCCGTGCTAGAATCCCTATAGGGGAGTGGAAAGGCTTGAGGGACTGTGAATAGTGAAGGGGATTCCATCCCTTGGGTTGTGAATATTGATGGGAAAGAGAGATGGTGGAATGGAATTAACTGTGGGAATTGACTTTTGATAGGGGGACAATAGTCAACCTTATGGACCATTGTCTCTTGTGGATTCATATCCCCAGCTCAGGGGTGTCTTGTTGTTGAGAAATCAAAAAACAAGGCTACATTTGGGAGGAATGTCCATCCTCTACAACAAGATGAAAAATGTATAATATAAGTTTTTTTATTTGTTGTGTTTATGCATGTATAATGTTGTTATAGATACTGTGCAATTTACTCTAAAATATGTTTGGTTATTATTATTTTTTGTGAGAAGAATGATGCATTTAAATCCTTGTTTATGTGTCTGATTGTTGTTGTATGTATATAATTGTTGTTGTGCACAATAAAAGTAATTATATTTACGTTTTTAATGAGTATGGATAATTGAATGAACTTGAATTTAATGTTGTGTATTATTTCTGCATTTTAAATTGGTATAAAAAAAAATATTGAGTGGTTTTAGCAAGTGACATGACCCAGTTGAGGGTCGGGTACATTACAAAGTGGTATAAGAGATATGGGTTCAACAATGGACCTGTATGGGGCAAGAATGAATGTGAATTTGGGTAAACTTTGTTGTAACATATTTGTTTGTAACAAATTTGGGTCTAAACAGAGAAACAATAGAGTGAAATCCCCAAATTCATGAGCAAAGTCAGGTCAAATTTTCCTGACAACAAATGAACAATAGTTAATGGAGTAAATTTGTAAAGAAACAACGTCAATTTCGACCCGGAAGGTTGAAATTCGAGTTTTAATGGTTGTTGTAGTTTTTTACAAAGTTCAGTGAATCGATGGCCAAGATTGTGTTTGATCTCGAGATGAACAACCAAGATTTACTTTAATAAATTTAAAAATTTGTTAAGTTTAAACCATTTGAAAGGTGAAGTAGATTGTCGATCATGATTAAATTTCAACTATTGTGGAAATGAGGTTGATCAACAATTGAGATTTATTTATTTTTATTTTTTTTCTTTCGTTTGGAAAATGAAATCGATTGATGAACAAGATTCATTTTCACAAATTGGCGAAGTTAAAGATTCAATGATTGAGATTCATTGTTGGATGTTGGGAGGTTGGGACCGATCAATGACTAGGATTCATTTTGGGGGTTTTTAAAATGGATCAAATCAATGGTTGATGTTTTTCCATAGATTTGGGTGAGGCTCGGTGAACCAACAATTCAAATCATTTCGAATGGAATATTGACTATTAAGATTAATCAGATTTCTGGTCAAATTTTTTTTGAAGTGTTGAAGTTGGCCAAGGAAAATCACTAATGGGCTGATGGTCGGGCGTTGGTCGGATTCAACAAAGTTTTTTTCATTCGCCAATGGAAAGTTTCGATGGTTGGGTGTCAGTTGATTTGGAGAAGTGTTTTGAATCAAGCAAGAGAAGTCATCGATGTCCGATGGGCCGATGGTCGAGCATCAGATGTTTTGACGAGGTGTTTGGGCTATCTAAGCGAAACGACTGATGGTCGATGGAGAAAAGAGGATGTTGATGTGTCATGCCATATCAATATCCATGTTTCATTCCATGTCAACATCCACATTTCATGCCACTTCATATAATTTGACACCTCATGATGATGTGTCATGCCATGTTAGCCTAGAAGTGGCTGATGGCCGACGGTCGGGTCAGTGGAATAGAGGAAGTGTTTTCAATAGTCCATGGGGATGATGGAAGACTGATGAGATGATGGTTGGGTCAATTGGTTTAGTGATGTGATGTGAGTGGTTTCCAAGAGAAATTATTGATGGTCGATAATCGATTCGTCTAGCTTGGAGGGTGTGCAAATCAATCGTCAAGGAGATGGGTCGATGGTCGACGGTCGGGTCAAAAATTTGGGGGAAGTGTCACACGCACCCAAAGGAAAGTGTCCATATATGATTGACTAGTGAAATCGAATAAATGCCTATTATATGACTCAATTTTGAGATAAAAAAATCGGATTTAAGGGCTTTTAACATAGTAAAATAGTCAATTTTATGCGAAATTTTGTGGGTTTTGAAGGTCATTGACTTGCAGGGAATTTTTTAGGGCCTATTAGAAGTTTTTAGCCAATCAAAACCCATAAGAATATATGTACCAAGGTAAACTTTATCTCTACATATCAAATAAAATAACTCAAACAATACTATCCAATGAGCTAAGCTATTCGCAAAACAAATCTCGTATGAGAAAGTTGCAGCCAAAACAATAAGGCTAAAATTTTGGCACAAATTTACTTCTAGAAGGAATAACTCCATGCTTAGAAGTTCGTTTTGGGAACATGAGGATTATATGGAAATATTATGAATCATAGAAGACATCCATGGAGTCATATTTGGGATTTGGGTATGTAAAATGTGTTGGGAGTGAAAGAAGACACATGTAGCATACACAAATAAATTGGGTAAAACGACTTAAATTTCTCCGGACCATAACTTTCAGCTCAGAGCTCAGATTTGAGAAAGAGAATATTCGATGGAAAGGTATTGAGCAGTAGAATACTTATTTACACCTATAACTTTTATTTGGACACTAAAATTTCTCAAAAAGTAATACAATATATTTTTAAAGTACTAAATAGTGGAAATTACAACTTATAAATGTTGTAACTTTTCACTCAAAACAACGAATGAAGCATGGGTACATCCATTGGAGAGATGTTTCAGAGAAGAATGAATTTAAGAAATCATATTATAGAATAGTTCATTAATTTTCTTCATAATTTAAAATGAATATTGACATGTAATCTAATTAATAAATATTTTGCAATATGCTTAATTCTAACAACAATTATTGCATGCACATTCTTGCAGAATTAAAGATACAAACCTTAGTTCCTATATGAGAACTAGAGATACGGATGATGGAAAAGGGTCTTATATCCATGAAGAAGCCACCATAGGCCTGCATGCCAACATGAGTAATGTTGGGAGTGAGTCTAATGGAAGAAGAGACAGGTAGGAGCTTGTAACTACGAAAATCCTATAAAAAGAAGTGAAGATCTATAGAGCCGATAATGAAAGGATCATGGAAAATCAAGAGGAGATACTAAAATTCTTGAATATGTTGTAGAATCAAGTAAAAAAAAAATTAGACACAAGGCAAGAAGATAGTTCTAGGAAAGTGGAAGTGTCTAGGTCTCATGATAGGAGTGATGATCATGGAGGATCTATGTGGTCAAGGATTATTAGTAGGCATCAACATAATCATTCCCTAGGGAAATCGACTAGAAAAACATATGCACGTTCAAGTTCAGAAATAATACCAAGTATATATCCCATTAGGAATCATAAAAGGAGACATGAGTCAGATATCTTGCAAGGGTAGCTGAGGAAAATCAAGCAACCATAATTTGATGGAGAAAACAATAAAGGTGAAGATGCAGAAGCATGGTTGTTGGGAATGAGAAAATATTTTCAGTTGCATAAATACTCATCAAATGTAGAATCCATAATTGTAGCCTACCATGTTCAAGGAAAAACATCTATGTGGTGGAATCGATTAAAGCAGGTTAAGTACCTTGATGAGAAAAAAAATTCTTAGAAGTAGTTCAAGAAATATTTTTAGCAACAGTACTTGTCAGAGAAATATTATGACAAGAATATGAAAGAGTTTTTTGAACTCAAACTTTGGAACATGACCATGGATGAATATGAGAGAAAGTTCCTAGAACTTCTCAGGTATGTGAGCTTCATCTGAGATGAGAAGGTCAAAATTCATAGGTTCCTGAGTGGATTTCCATCCTTCTACAAGGACAAAATTCAGTTTAATGAACACAATAATTTAGAAGAAGTCGTAAGAAAGGTAAAGTATTTGTATGATCATAATAGGGGAAGGACAACTTTTGAAAAGTCTTGGGATGACAAGAATAAATTAAATATGGATCAAAGAAAGAAAGGATTCAAGCCACCTTTCATAAGGAATAGATCTCAAGAATATCAACAAGGGAAAACATCTCAAGGTGATCATAAAATGATAGAATCCTTGGGAAAGAGGCCAAGAAAAAAAACCATAAAGTGTTGGGGAGGTGAAGGATATTGTTAGCACTCTGTAATTTGCCCAAGGCTGCGGAGGCAGTCACAGAGGCAACATCAAAACCACTTCAAGTCTGGGATCTAGCCCTCCAAGACTCAGAGAGGGATCTCTTTGTCTGATATAACTTTGTTGGAAGAGGATATTATGCTAGCTATGCAGAATAGGGTTTCTGGTTGAGACAACAAAATAATACCATTGGGCTATGGGGTCTGTGACAAGTTTGAGATTGAACACAGGTCTATAAGGTATTTCCATAGGGTAAGGTAATGTAGACGCTAGATTCTTTACAAATAAAGTGATGTAAAAGAGGAACATTCGAGATAATTGACTACAACAAAAAAGCATCCAAGAATTTCTTCATTGTAGTATCAGAGGAAAACATTAAGATTCTCAAAAGCACTGCACAGAGTATCAGGGATAAATTCTGCATTAAATCTCCTTTTGAAAATTATAAAGAGAGAAACATAATGAAGACTGATTAGAATCACATTCAACGAAGCAAGAAAACTTCACCAATCATCGACACATAGGAATCCTGTGAAAAGGTCCCTTCGTATTCCTGGTGAATCAGAAAAATGTTACAGGGAATAGCCTTCCTGGGCATGATATCAACAAACTTTACATTAAAAGTCATATCTCAATAAATAGGGGATATCCCTCAACAAGTTTCGAGAGTCAGTTTTAACCGCCTTGGCCAAAAATGGCCACAAATCCCCAAATTCTGGAACTGCCTGCCATGAAAGATGGGCCTAATTTTTGCAAAAAAGGGGTCCGAACAGACATGTTTTTCTCTTCAACGATGACACCTGGGAAAAAATTGAAGGATTTTATTGTATATGAGCATGTGATGGACAAAAACCTCATTTGGTTTCTCCCAATTCGTCTCCAGATGGCTGTAACAACTCCCGTAAAATTAGGACTCTAACGGAAAAGCGAAAAACTGGAAAAAATGGCCTCGAAGATGGCTTCGATTCTCCTTACTCATGGCACCTGTGAAAAAAATGAGAGATTTTTTTGTTCTTCATCCCGTTATGGAGAAAAATCTCTCTCTATTTCTTAAAATTGGTTTTCATTTTCCCAAAAATGGCCTCGGATGAAGACATGTTGAACAGGCGAAAATAGACAAAAAAAATGAAAAAGGCGGTTTTTTTCGTAATTGGTGGTATTCCGGACCCCCCTGAGGTGGTAAGCGGTTTTAGAGGGGGGGGGTCCGGAATTTTTTACGGCCGTTTGATTTGGTTTATGATTTCATGTGGGCTCTGATGTGAGTGGGAGTTGGGGGTGGGTAGACATAGGATAGTGTAGGCTTTTAAGTTTTGTTTTTTATTATATTTTATGTTTTGTTTTTTGTTTTTTTTAATTATATATATATATATATATATATATATATATATATATATATTTGTATGTTTTATTATACGTGTTGTTGTTTTTTTATATTATGTTATTTCATGTTTGTTTATTAATTTTATTTTATATGTTTTTATTTTGTTTATTGTTTTTTCTTTTTATGTTTTTTATAATTGTTTTAAGTTTTTAAATTTGTTTTATTTAATATTTAATTAACCCTAATTACTAACTTAGATTTTTAACTTAATTAATAATTAATTAATTATTAACTAGTTTAACCTATTCTAACTATACTAACATTACTATTATTTAATCTAATTTGTTATTTTTGCCTTTATCCTAAGTTCATTTATTTGTGAATGGGTGGTGGGAAAATGGAGGGTGGTGTCATGAGGTGACGGGGTATGTCAAGAAACGATGAATGGTAAGTGGGAAGGATGGTAAGTGGTAAGTGGTATGGAGCGGAGGAGGTCCAATGCGATGGATGGGTGACACGTTGGGACAGGGCCCGTCGGGAAAACCGCTTCATTTCGGACCCCCCCCCCCACCGTTAAAGGCAGAACGGTCGGGGGGGTCCGGAATTCAATCTCAGCGTTTGATGAAAGCGCTGGTGCCTCAACTGTTTAGATGTGTGCCTTCATTATCTCTGATTCCGGACCCCCCCGTTAAAGGTAGAACGGTCGGGGGGGGGGTCCGGAAAAACTTTTCAACCGTAGATCATGGTGCCCACTCTCCAGCCGTTCATCTATGCGCGGTCTTTATTCGATGAGTGCGAAATCATACTTGCTCGGAAACTTAGGATAAGTGTATTTTGTGAGTTTGCCCAAGATTTCCCTGTCTTTATCACCATGGGGTTAGGAAAAACCACTCAGCGTCAACAACCATGAATTTTCTTTTATGTTCCTTGAAAATGATTTGCAGAGATGAAATATTATTTGCAAGCCAATATACACCCAGAGTGAAAAATTTCCAGTCACCAGATAATACTATGAATTATAGGGTTATAACAGTGGCTCCACCTGGGGATGGCAGCTTCTTTCAGGAGGTGTCAAGAACCACAGACCTCTGAACATGTAGACCGGTGCTTTATCCATTGGGTTGATCCCAAAATCTTATTCTGCACCTGTACCTGTTTTGATCTTGCAACTTAAACCAAATTAAAATAAACACTACTGAAAAAGAGATGCTCGGAATGCTGAGCTTATTCAAAACTGCTACCTACCCTACACTACTGACAATTTCATCATTCTAAATGATACAATAATGCCAATGCAACCAATCAAGTAGTTGTTGAGACCAGAGGACTGTTTGACTGCTCGTTAGCACAGTGAAAAGCTCAGCTTGACCTTTTTCCCATCGACTCAAAACTGCAAAGTGAAAAGGCCACTGTTGAAAACATGTTTGATATTTACCATAGAGACCTCGACAATCTTGAAGAACAAAAGTACTGCTAGAGATAGATTTAGGCTCTATAGTGAAAAAATTCTCCATATAGGTAGCTATAGGATCAAGGTAGAAATGGCATGTTCCTTGATTTTTGGATTCTGCCAAGTAAGCAACATGCTCTGGCACTGTATCTATGTTATTTTCATCCTCATGCATTTCCTGACCTGGCTGCAACTGCTCTGATGGGTTTTGTAATGTGACTTCTGTTGGAAAAGACAATGAAGTTGACTGCTTGATCATGTCAATATCATAACAACGTTTTATCCCATAGCTGGATGATGGAGGAAGACTTTGACAACACCAGTCATCCAACACATCAAATATTGGATCCTGTAGAAATTGAATTAACTGTTGCATTGGTTCCACTGCAACTTCTTGATTTTTTGTGTATTTATCCTTTAGAATATACTCAAGATTCTTTTTCAAAACTTGAAATGAATTAAAGCACAATGGTACAGAGTTATTGTGGATTAACTCATAATTTGTCTTAGGCTCTAAGCTTTCATTAAGAATTTGAAAATCAATGTAGGTCAAGGGCCGCAATTTTGGGTTTAGAATAGCCCCCATATCTTTAATGGCATCTTCAAATGATTGATCAGATAAATTTATGTCATCACTATTGTCAATTGGCCTAGAGTTTCTTTTTAGAAATTGAAAAGATGAGAAACATAAGGGCAAAGTGTTTTCACTTACTCTGAGATTTTCTGCACTTTGATCCTTGCTGTCATAATTTCCATGTGCAGATTGATTGTCATATCTAAGCTGTAACTGATCTTCTTCCTGCCAACAACATGTTGTTGGTTTCTCTGAATAGTCAACCTCTATTTCAGCTTCATGATCATCATCATACTGGTCACACTTGGGTAAATCATCCATGGATGAAATTCCATTGAACATGCATATCATGGCAGGACAATCTTCCACCACTCTCTGATTTTGAACTTCATCTTCGACTGTATGGTGAATGGAATACATGAAAGAATCATTAGCCAAACCATGGTACCAAGGGTGAGCAGCAAAATGTTTGGGAACTGTGACACTTTCTTTCTCTGAAATCAATGGACCATGATGTCTTTCGACAACAAACTCATCTTTCCTATTGATCTTCTGCATCATCTCTTCCATGACACTGGAAAAAATCTCCAGTTTAGCTTCTGATGACTTCAGCTGCTCCATTTCTTTTCCTTTAACTTTGACCTCTTGATCAACAAGTTGGTCTCCACATCAACTGCAATGCTCTGCATTTCTTCAAGGCTTGTAGTGTTCCTTTCTCTTAACTGAAATGTCATCTTAGGATCGAAGGCATCTGGGTGATGCAAGTGAGCTAATCCTGGGGGTGGCCTTACATCCACAGGTATTGAATGATACACCTCATTGAACCTGGTTGAGAACTGTTGTACTGTCTCCCCTGGCTTTCTTTTCAAGTGGTCATACTCTTCTAGGGTGAGGAAAACATTTCTCATGACCACCCATCTATCTAGGAAAACTTGCATAAATTGATTAAAATTTCTGATATTTGCAGCTGGGAGACTTCTAAACCAATTCTTAACTTTTCCTTACAAAGACAGGGAAAAAATTCTGATACAGACATCATCATATTCGACCTCATAAAGGTCAAGGAAATCCTCAAGGTTTTGAATATGTTTTTCAGCAGTGATCTTCCCATTTTCTCCGTCAAACCTAGGAAGATTATTGATGTAATTGACAGGGAGGTCATGGAGAAAAGGAGGCAAATCTAGAGGCTTGTATCAGTCTGGGAATTTTGCAAGCACAGGAGATGAAGCAAGGGGCTTACAATCATCCAGAGGTTTAGCAAGAGTAGGAGATAAAGCAAGAGGCTTATGTCTCACTAGGGTTTCTACAGGTGCATATGGAATGTGCACAGGTGTATGAGTATGTACATAATCTACAATTGGGGATATGATCTCTTGAGACTCATCAATTAATAGATGGTCAAAGTAATCTTCAGCAATATACTTTTGATCAGGCTTAGAAAAAGACAAGACATAATTGCAGATAAAACCAAAGATGTCTTGAATGCAATTTGAGCTTGAGTACCTGGTCTTTCTAGGCTGCTTGGACATGCTTTAGGTTCTTTCTCCAGTGGATTCTTTGAGTTTGGCATTGTCTAGAGCTGATTGGAGTTGCCAGGTGAATGATCTCATCCTTCTGGTGTCTGGTCACTGTCCACCATCAGTGATCATATCTAGAGCTTTGAAGTGTACTACTGGGGAACTTCTCCCCAGTACGGTCGCCATTCTGTTAGCACTCTGTAATTTGCCTAAGGATGTGGAGGCAGTCACAGAGGCAACATAAAAACCACTTCGAGTCTAGGATCTAGCCCTCCAAGACTCAGAGAGGGATCTCTCTGTGTGATATAACTTTGTTGGAAGAGGATATTATGCTAGCTATGCAGAATAGGGTTTCTGGTTGAGACAACAAAAGAAGACCATTGGGCTATGGGGTTTGTGACAAGTTTGAGATTGAACACAGGTCTATAAGGTATTTCCACAGGGCAAGGTAATGCAGACGTTGGATTCTTTAGAAATAAAGTGATGTAAAAGAGAAATAGACGAGATAATCGACTGCAACAAAAAAAATCCAATAATTTCTTCATTGTAGTATCAGAGGAAAACATTAAGATTCTCAAAAGCACTGCACAGAGTATCAAGGATAAATTCTGTGTTAAATCTCCTTTTGAAAATTAGAAAGAGAGAAACATAATGAAGACTGATTAGAATCATATTCAACGAAGCAAGAAAACTTCACCAATCGTCGACACACAGGAATCTTGTGAAAAGGTCCCTTTGTATTCCTGGTGAATCAAAAAAATGTTACAGAGAATAGACTTCCTGGGCATGAGATCAGCAACCTTTACATTAAAAATAATCTCTGAATAAATAGGGGAGATCCCCCAACAAGTTTCGAGAGTCGGTTTTAACCGCCTCGGCCAAAAATGGCCACAAATCCCCAAATTCTGGAACTGCCTGCCATGAAAGACGAGCCTAATTTTTGCACAAAATGGGTCCAAACAAACATTTGTTTCTCTTCAACTATGACACCTGGGAAAAAACTGAAGGAGTTTATTTGTATATGAGCATGTTTTAGACAAAAAATTCCTTCAGTTTCGCCAAATTCATCTCCAGCTGGCCATAACAGCTCCCGCAAAATCAGAACTGTAACGGAAAAGCGAACAACTGGAAAAAAGGGCCTCGAAGATGGATTCGATCCTCCCTGATCGTGGCACCTGTGAAAAAACTAAGAGAGGTTTTGTTCTTCATCCCATCATGGAGAAAAACCTCTCTCTTTTTCTTAAAATTCGTTTTCATTTTCCCAAAAATGTCCTCGGACAAAGACATGTTGAACAGGCGAAAATAGGCAAAAAAAAATGAAAAAGGTGGTTTTTTTCGTGATTGGTGGTATTCCGGACCCCCCTGAGG